>CM074721.1:26529757-26999757 GCA_037306005.1 Rhinophrynus dorsalis | reverse complement strand
GGTGTAAGAGATAGCCGCTTTCAAAGTTTCCTCTCCCCTGACGTCAGCGTTCTGCTGCCAGCAGGAGAATCCGGTCCCGGGACAGGCAGAGGCTCTTCAGCAGAGCAGATATCTCGTTATGGAAGGAAAAATGATTCATTGAAACAGTCTTCTACGTGCGCTTGGTTACCAAGCACACGTACAAGACTGTTTCAATCAATCATTTTTCCTTCCTTAACGAGATATCGGCTCTGCTGAAGAGTCTCCTCTTGAATCAGAGACCGGATTCCCCTGGCAGCAGAAAGCTGACAGCAGGGGAGAGGAAACTTTGAAAGCGGCTGTCTCTTAAACCATAAAGTTTTGAGAGATGCCGCTGGTGTCTTTTAACTCTTAAGGGCTACAATATGAGGGATAGTAATTTTGAAGTAATACTATCCCTTTAAAAGGGACACAACGTCACATGGGGACCATTAAAGACCACAAATATCACATAGCTTTGAAATGAATTGCACACCCCACTGGTCCTTAAGTCCTTGAGTGCCAGAGGGGTACGGACTGCATTGCAAAGCATTTATAGATAGCTATCTCGATGTCAGCGTTCCTGAAGAGCCGCGTCTGGCCGCCCAACCGGATTCTGCCTCTGACAGCTTTACAGCTCGTCAGGCAGAAGGGGGAGGGGGCAGAGACCTTTATTTTATTATATCTCTCAAACCATAACGGTTTGAGAGATGCGAGTAAGGGCATTAAGTTTTGTTTTTTTTTTTTATTTGGTCGACAATTTCATGTATACTTTTGTTGGGACATTACTATCCCTTTAAGGACCAATATGTATGGTCATGGATTTAAATGGGGCTTTTGACCACTTGAACACTAGAGGTCTCACACACATTAAGAGGTAATGAGTTGGAAACCTGTTTGCCATTGAAGGGGTTGAAAGACTCATTTAAATCATCAGGAGTTCAGGAAATTTTTATTTAACCCTTATAGTGGAACTGGATTCGCTGAAGAATTGCTCCTCTTTTTATTTGTGCACAAGCCTCATGGTATCCCATGCTTGTATTGCATCCTTGACGACCCATCACATGCCAGGGACGTCATGGGTAAGCTTGCCATAAGGACCCACGACAGACCTGCCACATCATGGAATTCAGGGCCGAGTAGGTGCACCCCATTCGGGGAGCCCTGAATCTTATGAAATGACAAAAATGATCCGTGGTACTTAAGCGCCGTCCGCAAGTGTGTGTGTGTGTGTGTGTGTGTGTGTGTGGTGTCCTTAAGGGGTTAACCTTACGAATTGCACAGTGGTGTCCACCAGGTGGACACCCATCTGGCAATCAAAGTGTTAACCCTTCTGCAGGCCCGCCTGTCAATTAATGTTAAGTTCCCAGTGCACGTGTCTGGTGATCCTTCATTCCTCTCAAGACAGCTCATACATTAAATTGCAGTCACGCTGTTGGGCCTGTAAATAAATCGCACAAAAAGGACTTTGTTCACCTCCCCAAGATGGACGAAATGGTCTATAAATAATACTTAAGGCTCTGACGTGTAAATAAAAGGGCTGTTTTCAGAAAAACATTGTCCTGGGATCACCTGAGGGAAAAACAATGACCCCGGATCAAGGTCAAAAGACAAAAGGCAGATTATTAAAAAAAAAATATCAGAAGAAACAATTCAGGTTTGTTCTCGTGGGCGACATGAGCATCGCTGTGCTAACAACACAAATAGGACACAGTCAGGCTGTTCACACAAGAGACTATCCCCATGTGTGTGAACTGGACCTCTGGCTGTTGGTAACTACAACTCCCATTACCGTCAAACGTGGTTTGTCTTTATTATTGAGAGCCGTTAACCCTTTTAGTAGAGAGTTGTAAGCAGTGCATTGCAAAGCAATGTGTTGCTTACCCCTCTGGCACTCAAAGGGTTAAAAGTGGCAGTGCAAGGCATCACATACCACTTTGGCACTTAAAGGGTTAAAAGTGGCAGTGCAAGGCATCACATACCCCTCTGGCACTCAAAGGGTTAAAACGGCAAGACCGAAAAAAACGGATTAAAACAAAAACCACAAAACACACCCCAGGTCGGTTTTCAATCCGCTACAGAGGAGCGCGTCTTTAGTAAACCAACTCCGCTACAGGGGGCGAGTCAAAATTCCTAGTAATTAGAACAAAAGTTTTTAAGTGAGATCTTTGAAACGTTCAAATCCCAGTGGAACACAGACACCTAAAATGAGTTGGGATTATAGATACACAACGTATGAGAAGCAATGAGTTGGACACCTCTCTGACAAAGGGTTCAACACATTGTACTTCATGTTAGGCCTCAGAACACAGAAATTTTTTTTTTTTTTTTACAGATGCTAAGAATCTAGACTTACATCTGTTCCATAGGGCAGCCACTGAGGCCTTTCCATCAGTCCTTCAAGAACCAAAGGAGAAGTGTGCAACGCATTGTGAAGCATTGTGTTGCACACCTCTCTGGAGATGAGAGGCTTAAAGAGGAATTATAACCCCAAATAAAGTCTTCCCCCAATAATTATTCATATAGCGATAAGCTTAGAAATAGTACTATTATTTAGGATAAGTACAGCGTTATTAAGAAATCCTACTTTTTCTCAGACTGACAGCCAGGCTTTTTGATTTAGAGGTATCTGTGCCGTCAGTTCCTTCTGTTACCTTAAGGTACAATGCAGCGCCTCCTAGAGGAGACCAGGACTGACTGCCTAGGCTCGCAGATGTCCCTAAACCAAGATGTCTGCTCTGATGCATGTCTGCTCATCTCAGATGAAGTAGGATTTCTTAACATTTTACTTATGCTGGCTAACACTACTGTTTCTATACTTATCGCTATATGAATAATTATTGAGGAGGGGGACTTTATTTGGGGTGATAGTTCTGCTTTAAAGTGTTCGTAATGGCCACAAAAGTTTTTTGCATTTAGAAGAGCTTAAAAAGCTGAGCTAAATGCAAAAAAATGTATCTCTCAAATCGCTATGGTTTAAGAGATACAGGAGTTCAAAGTTTGATCTCTCCTACTGACAGCCGTAAAGCTGTCAGCAGGAAATCCATGTCGGCCAACACAGAGGCGCTTGAGAAGTGCCGCGATCTTGTTATTTACCACGATTCATTGGAATGGTCTAAAAAGTGTGCCTGGTTTTCAAGCACTTGTTTTAGACCATTCCAATGAAGGGATTCGTGGCAATTAAAGAGATTGCGGCTCTGCTCAAGTGCCTTCATGTCGGCCGACACATATCTCCTGTTGACAGCTTTACAGCCATCAGGAGACATCAAACTTAAAACACCTGTATCTCTTAAACTATAGAGGTTTGAGAGATACGGTTTTTTGTATTTAGTTCAGCTTTTTAAGCTCTTCTAAATGCAAAAAACTTTTGTGGACATTACTAGCACTTTAACAATGCAATCTCAAAAGACAGAGTGCTGTGTTATCTGTCTTACTGAACAGAAGAGAGGTATGAGATATTCTCACTCAATGAATTGCCTCGCCGCTCATTACAAATAGCACAACAAAATTAACTAAATAGTGTTTGCAAAGGTCTTACACTTGCATTAAATAAAGCAAGTTTAGAATTAGATATTAGGGATCTAAAATAAGTCAGTTTTACGGATTCCAGCTGTAAATCCAGGATAATATTATATAACCCAAATTTTGTTCCTTTAAAAGGGTGCTTGCACAGAGATCAACATAACTGTAAGAGCCAGAACGGGTCATCTTTTCAGCCATACGTATGATATATAAGTGGGAATGTCTCCTCTCAGAGGTGTGTGGTTTGCAGGGTTAACATTTTTACCCAAGCATCAGGCGTTATTGTGTGTGGTCTGTTTACAGTACAGAAACTGACGCAGGCTGCTCTGTAAGAAGCGCATTGGTGGTTTGTAATCCTATCTACACTGAGAACTGCCAATTTGGAAACATTACCAACTGGGAACATTGTGTCTTTATACACGAAGTTTGTGAATATGGCTGCCATCTTTTACCTGGGTGATATACACAATTCATAGTCTGAAGTACCCAGTGCCACCCCCTCATGCACACACAGTTTAATTAGATCAACAAAAAACATTTAAAGGCACAGGCTGCAGCAAAGAGACTCTGGGATAAGCCATCTACACAGAACTCCCACTGATTTAACCCTGCAACAACCAGTGAGGCTGGCAACATACAGTGCCAGAGTGTGAGCAAAGGGTTAAATGAGGCGTTTAAATTAGAATTCTAGAACCTAGAGGTCTCCAATCAACCGTACCTACGGGGGGGGGCCTTCATTGAAATTGGGCATTTAACCCCCTGAATGCCATTATTTTCATCTAAAATGCACAGATATACTGAAGGAATTCATCACATGAACATATGAATGCTTTAAAGGGACAGCAACACATACAATGGGGGGAATGAATATTGCAGGGTTTATCCAGCTGAGTAAAAACGGGATTCCCAATGCAGTTCTATTCAAAATTTATTGGAGCTGAAATTTGCATTTTATTTTCACTAATAACATCTGTAGACTGTTATAGCAACAGCAGCACCCTAAAATTCCAGGGTTTCCTTAGAAGTACTGTACATCAAACAAAGAATTTGAATAAGACATCAGTACCTGTACTCAGCAGGATAAACACAGTAATACTCTGTTTCCATAATAAGGGATACGAACCGTTTAAACCGTTGTGTACCCCTCCGGCACTCAAAGAGTTAAAACAGATACAACTGGTGGAGTAGGCCCAGCTTGTGACAGTTTATAATCTGGAGAAGGGCTGGCCAGCCTGAAGCCTTCCAGCCGTTGAACGCTATGAATGGTAGTCCTTAGCTGCTGGAGAACCACAGATTGCGCGCCATTAATCTACAGTGAAGCCGTCCAATTAAACGCACCCACATATGGAACCAATAATCCCTTTTATTTAAAACAGGGCTTTTAACCCCTGTGCAATACATTGGAGGCCTCTAATATTCTATGAGTTAAAGTTCCATTTAAAATCAGTAGAAATATTTATTTGCCTGTACAGTGCGGCTGGATTCTTATAGAGTCGCACCTCTTGCTGTCTTCATTGGGCCCACTGCACAATGCAGACTTAAAGGGATAGTAATGTTTCACAAAACCAGCAGCTCCAATTAATCTTCATATTATTTGAGCCATGGAGAGTGTTATTTCATTACTGTCAGAGTTGTAGTTCAAGAGTAATTGAATGGTAAAGTATCCCCCTCCCTCCCCTTTTACCTGGTGTAAGCCACCTCCCCTCAGATGCAGAATCTGGTCACTTGACCAGACAGATCACAGCAAGGGACAATCTTCTTACTGTGATCATAAGGAAACCCTGAGCACTTAACAGGTTTTCTCTTATGATCACTGAAGATTGTCCCTCTCTGCGATCCATCCGGACAGTCTTGCTGCTCTGAGGTGAGCAGTGTTACATCAGGAAAAGGGGTGGGAGGGGGATACTTTATCATTCAATTACTCTTGAACTACAACTGACGGTATTGAAATAACTCTCCATGGCCCAAATACTATGAAGATTAATTTGATCTGCTTTTATTGTGAAACATTACTATCCCTTTCAATTCTTTGAATTCTGGAGATATCCAACACATTGTTTCGTAATGCTTTGGGGACCTTTCTAGCATCAAAAAGGGTTAAAAGCTACATTTGAATCAAAAGGGAGTTTTATTTTTCCCCCCTATTGTGCACTTGGTTTACCCCAGAACTGCTCCTCTTCTCACTTTCGGCAGAAGGCCTGGTAAGAGCCATGTGCAACTTCTGCTTTGAAAAACCAAAATGTAACATTTCCAGAAAAACGTCATTAAAAAACGATGGATTGTGGAACTGAAATAGTTCAAAATATAAGAAACAAAGAACTACGCATCTCCTTGAATTTGGTTTAACCATTGGAGAACCAGTGGAGGATGCAACAAATTGCTTAGCAATGCTCTGAGCTTCCCTCTGTAGGTTATGGGGTTAATTCTGAACTGCAGCAAAAAAGGGCCAACAGCCTATTACGGGCCAACAGCCTATTACAGGCCAACAGCCTATTACAGGCCAACAGCCTATTACAGGCCAACACAATCTGTCACTGCTTAGTTATCCCTGCCGACTGTGAGCAGGGGGATCAGCAATGCATTTGTTAATTCCTGTAGGACTCATTGGGTTAAATGAGACACTACTGCGCCCAAGAAGGAACCCTTAGGTCTCTTTCCCAGGGATGACAGAACTTTTGCAGCCTCCTGTAACAAGATCTGAAGCCGTGCTGTTTTGCTCACCTCTCCTGCTTCTCACTGCAGATCGAGAGAAGCGAGGGAGGCGTGTCTGATGGCGGCCAACATTACTGGCTAGTGCCCACGCGGGTCATTCATTCATTGAAAGTTATGATGAACGTTGCAAATTCCATTGACACCGATCTGCCGGAGGCCCCACCGGCTGCTGTGTATACCCTTCCTGCGTTCCTCAGGGAACAAGGTCAAGTTGCAGGATGCTGGACTTTGGTGAACTGACACAAGTCTATTGGTCATCCACATGGAAGGCGCCATAGTCCCTGTTTTGCCTTTCTCCAAAGGTAACATAACCAACAGCATTGATACATTGCTGTCGCCATGTGAAAGAGGCCTTAGACCAGAGGTTCTCAATCTATATTTGCTCCCGGCACACCTAAAACATAATCTAGATTATTTGAGGCACGCCTAACATCTTATATGTAAATTTGTCAAGGGTGTTATGAAAGGTACAAAAAAAAGTAATATATAGTTAATTTTACATCTCACAATCAGAATCACAAAAACACTGTTCATAAAAATTTCTATAAATCTACATTTGAAACTAAACATTCACAGTGTTATTTGAGACTTTATAGAAAACAAGGGACTCCTTAAGTGGGTGTTTGTGGCACACTAAAGTGACATGGCACCCTAGATCATAATCTGCCGCACACATTTGTCACAATTTTTTTTTTTTTTTTTAGAGCAACTTTTTATAACAGCTGAAAATATTGGTACATTTTGAGTGCTGCAATTTTTTTCCCAGTATCCCAAACTCTCAAAATAAACAGTAATAAAATTGCCAGGGAAAAAAAACAGCTCCCTGTGATAGTTATGGAGTTATCAATGGGATTCCACTGAATCCTATACTACAAGTTTGTAGCTACGGTAACACTTAACCCTTTGAGTGCCAGAGGGGTATGCAATGTGTTGCGTATCCCTCTGGCACTCAGAGGGTTAACTGACACTGTGGGGATTAACTGAGGAGATTCTGAGTTTGGCAGATGAAAGGATTTTTATAGCAAGTTCTGTTAAATTGTGGAATTCCTTGCCAAAGCGTGTGGTTATGGAAGATACAATGGATATATTTAAGAGAAGATTAGATACATTTATTTCAAGGAGGGAACATACAGGGTTATCCTGTGTATTAGTAGGCAATACAGGAAGTTCTGATAAAGAACAACTTATTTGGCTGCAAAAAGCTACATAATCCTCATTTCTGGTTTATGAGGCAAAGGTTGAACTTGATGGACTTATGAGTCTTTTTTTTTTCAACCCAATTTACTATGTTACTATGAGTGAGTGAGTGGTGGAGCAATACCTTGATATCTCCTGTGGAGCTCAGAGGGTGAAACTCAGATATAAATTCCTTCTCTAACCTTTTGTCTACAAAGCGAGGGCTGGACACTCAAAGGATAAAAGTAAAATTGAGATGTTAAATTTTTTTTTTTTAAAGGGACAGTAATGTCCCAGAAAAGCTAATTTTTCATGTTGTAGTCCTTAAAACATTGAATAAAGTGCAAAAACCCGTTTCTCTCAAACCACTATGATTTGAGAGATACCTGCATTTAAAGTTTGATGTTTCCTGCTGACCATTCCAATAAAGTAATTCGACCGACACGGATCTCCTGCTGACGGCTTTACAGCTGACAGCAGGAAACATCAAATTTTAAATGCAGATCTCTCAAACCATAATGGTTTGAGAGATACAGTTTTTTGCACCGTCTTCAACTTTTTAAGGACTACAACATGAAAAATTATTTTTCATAGAACATTACCATCCCTTTAATTCAGCTATTTCTCTTGCCTCAAAGAGGTGCCAGAGCTAAACATTGTATGACTTTTGGTACATTGTATGACTTTTGGTACAGAACCATTGGGTCACTATATAGAAATGTCATGCACAATCAGTTTCACTTAAACGGATAGTAATGTTTAAAAATAAAAAAGCTCCAATTAATCTTCATAGTATTTGGACTATGGAGAGTGTAATTGCAATACTGTCAGAGTTGTAGTTCAAGAACAGATGTTTGACATTGTCAAATGAAGTACAAAATCAGAGAGCTCCTTCTGTGTCTGTGAAACAAAATGGTGAGGGATCTACATATCTCTTATGCAAAACTCTGAATACTGATTGATGGAAAGGCAACATTCTTTACCTCTCCTACTGATACCACTGTATGAAGTATCCCCCTCCCGCCCTTTTTACCTAGAGTAAGCTGCCTCCCCTCAGATGTGGAATCTGGTCTCTTGACCGGACAGGTCACAGCAAGGGACAATCTTCTTACTGTCCCCCCTTGACAGGTTTTTCCTTATGCTCACTGAAGATTGTCCCTCTCTGCGATCCATCCGGACAGTCTTGCTGCTCTGAGGTGAGCAGTGTCATATCAGTAAAAGGGGTGGGAGGGGGATATTTTATCATTCAATTACTCTTGAACTACAACTCTGACAGAACTGAAATAACACTTCCATGGCCCAAATACTATGAAGATTAATTGGAGCCGCTTTTATTGTGAAACATTATTATCCCTTTAAAACACCAGACCTTTGAGTTCCTAAAAGGTATCCAATGCATTGCAATGCTTTGGATACCACTCTGACACTCAAAGGGTTAAGGGCCACATTTAATAAACTGAATCCTGGACCAGGCAAACAGCACTATACAAGGTAACTGCCATTTCCTAAACTTCCTTTGGTTTAATGGGGCTTTTAACCCCCTGATTGCCAGCGATGTCTACAACATATTTTAAAGGGGTTAACATCCAGATTTAAAATAATTGGGAAGTATTTTTTTTTTAACCTTTGTGGTACATAATTACACCTGTACCTTATTAAGCATGGCACCAAGTCAGCTCTGGGATCAATCATTAAGGAGATATTAGGGGTCTGTACCTCCCAAGTGTCACACTTTAGGAGATGTTAGGGTAAAGATACCTCCCAAGTGTCCCTCTTTAGGATATGTTAGGGGTAGATACATCCCAAGGGTCCCTTTTTAGGCGATATTAGGGGTCTGTACCTCACACGTGTACCCTTTTAGGAGATAATAAGGGTCCATATTTGCCAAGTGTCCCAGTTTAAGAGGTAGTCTCTGAGACCCAAATCCCTCTGTCCCTCTTTCCCACCCGGTGTCCCTGTGTTTAGGAGATCAGACTGTGTAGTGTGTGTATATAAGTGTATCACCCTGGTGTCCCTGTGTTTAGGAGATCAGACTGTGTGGTGTGTGTAGAAGTGTATCACCCTGGTGTCCCTGTGTTTAGGAGATCAGACTGTGTGGTGTGTATAGAAGTATATCACCCTGGTGTCCCTGTGTTTAGGAGATCAGACTGTGTGGTGTGTATATAAGTGTATCACCCTGGTGTCCCTGTGTTTAGGAGATCAGACTGTGTGGTGTGTATATAAGTGTATCACCCTGGTGTCCCTGTGTTTAGGAGATCAGACTGTGTGGTGTGTATATAAGTGAATCACCCTGGTGTCCCTGTGTTTAGGAGATCAGACTGTGTGGTGTGTATAGAAGTGTATCACTCTGGTGTCCCTGTGTTTAGGAGATCAGACTGTGTGGTGTGTATAGAAGTGTATCACCCTGGTGTCCCTGTGTTTAGGAGATCAGACTGTGTGGTGTGTATATAAGTGTATCACCCTGGTGTCCCTGTGTTTAGGAGATCAGACTGTGTGGTGTGTATATAAGTGTATCACTCTGGTGTCCCTGTGTTTAGGAGATCAGACTGTGTGGTGTGTATATAAGTGTATCACCCTGGTGTTCCTGTGTTTAGGAGATCAGACTGTGTGGTATGTATAAGTGTAAAACCCTGGTGTCCCTGTGTTTAGGAGATCAGACTGTGTGGTGTGTATAGAAGTGTATCACCCTGGTGTCCCTGTGTTTAGGAGATCAGACTGTGCGGTGTGTATACAAGTGTATCACCCTGGTGTCCCTGTGTTTAGGAGATCAGACTGTGTGGTGTGTATATAAGTGTATCACCCTGGTGTCCCTGTGTTTAGGAGATCAGACTGTGTGGTGTGTATAGAAGTGTATCACCCTGGTGTCCCTGTGTTTAGGAGATCAGACTGTGTGGTGTGTATATAAGTGTATCACTCTGGTGTCCCTGTGTTTAGGAGATCAGACTGTGTGGTGTGTATATAAGTGTATCACCCTGGTGTCCCTGTGTTTAGGAGATCACACTGTGTGCTGTGTATATGTGTATCATATTGCTCCACAGCAATAGAACTCACATTAATATTTGTATAAACTTCAGTATATGTGTTTATATATTAGTATGTGTAAATAAAAATACTTTGGTCTTGTTCTAAATCATTAATTCAGTTACAGAAAGAGCTGTCAATAGGTCATGAAATAACCTAAAGGGTCTCGGTAATGCCCCGACCACCAGCCACACCATCTAAAACACAAGTGTCCCTCTTTGTCCATGTGAAATGTTGGGAGGGATGCAGTAAGCCATTTATTATTTGGAAGCTACATTTGTAGATTGTGGCCAAATTCTTTACTTTAGAGATCAGAGTCCAAAGTAAAGAAAGTGTGGCTTCCTGATCTTCTGGTTCTGCCATGTGATGGGTAATAGTCTGATTACACAAGCACAGTCGTTTCCTATGATACACTATGTGCTTTCCAGGTAAATCACTATGCTGCCATCTAAGTCAACTCTCTGACATATATATAACATTACATGTCATTCTATCTCAAGAGATATTAAATTTATTGCGAAATGTGTATGATTTACCAACTCTAGCATGATTTTAATTGTGTAACCTCCATTCACATTAAAGTTGTAATGTTCCTTTAACCCCCCCCCGCCCAGTTGCTATGCAGTTGGTTAGATCCAGAATTCACCACTTTTTCTTTAAATATATCACCCACTTTGAGGTTTATGTATTAAGAGACCCAATTGCACAACTTAACCCACTGAGAGCCAGGCAGGTATCCAACACATTGTGCTGGATACAGCTTTGGAACTTAACCCTTTCAGTACCAGTGGACTAAGAGTGTCAAGACAAAACATTCCAATTTATTCAAATGGAGCTTTAATCCTTTAAATGTTAGAGTTATACCCCATCGCACTGCTTTGCAATGTTCTGGAGACATCTAGCATTCAAAGAGGCTAAAAATCCCATTTAAAGGGATTGTAATGTTTCACAAAAACAGCAGCTCCAATTAATCTTCATAGTATTTGGGCCGTGGAGAGTGTTATTTCAATACTGTCAAAGCTGTAGTTCAAGAGTAATTGAATGATAAAGTTTCCCCCTTCCGCCCCTTTTACCTAGTGTAACACTGCTCACCTCAGATGTGGAATCTGGTCTCTTGACCGGACAGATCGCAGCAAGGGACAATCTTCTTACTGTGATCATAAGGAACACCCTGCCCCTCTTGACAGGTACAGGATTTCCCCCTTATGATTTTGAAGATTGTCCCTCTCTGCGATCCATCCGGACAGTCTTGCTGCTCTGAGGTGAGCAGTGTTACATCAGTAAAAGGGGCAGGAGGGGGATACTTTACCATTCAATTACAACTCTGACAGTATTGAAATAACACTCCATGTCCCAAATACTATGAAGAATAATTGGAGCTGCTTTTATTGTGAAACATTACTATCCCTTTAACTCAGATTGGAATTTTGGACATTTTATTTTTTCCCTGTTTCGTGCAGTTGAACTGTTCCACATTTGTTTAGAACATGCTGCCTTTGGGATACAGGTAGACTTTTAGGAGCCAGCTATTCATACCCTGTGGTACAGTTTGTTCACCCCCACTGAGTTTAGGGATTTGAAACTGCAACAAGTAGGCAAACCTGGGAGCAATTTTATTTTTGTCGGACAGGGACCTGTATAACAGTGGTTCTCCAGCAGGATGCAGAGGCACTTTAATGTGCTGAGTCCCAGAGCGAAGGTTGTCACTATTTCCCACCCACCTGAAAACACTGACACAAAAATAGTGAATATTGAGGTTTAACCATTTGATTGCCACAGGGATGTGCAATGCATGCATTGCACATCCATGCATTGCACATCCCTGTGGCACTCAAAGGGTTACATGTATATTTAAGGAAATCAAAATGCACAGTAGGCTTGCATTTGTCCGATTGTGAGAATAACTATACATTTATGGATTTTAACCAGTGAATACTCCCTTGACAAATACCTATAAATTAAATTATTAGGCGTGCCTTTAAAATCCCAGGCTGTGTGTTAGGGGGTGTCAAGAATGAGTAGGAAACATAAATAAATAAATTAACAAAAAAAATGGAGAACCACAGGTCTAGACATACACAATCCAGCTACAATCTTTATAAATGGGCAAAACAGAGAATGGTCCCTTGAAAACAGAAGAAAGAAAACGACACGTTGTCTGACCTCGGAAAGTCTTTGATGTTGCCCAATTGTTAACACTCCAAGGTAAGAGAGTCCAAGAATGCACTTAATATTTTACCCATTACCTGATTAGTGTCAGCAGAATAAAAAAGGTTTCACCTCAGACTCTTGTACAAGAAGTCTTAAAGGGACAGTAATGTTTCACAAAAACAGAAGCTCCAATTAACCTTCATAGTATTTGGGCCATGGAGAGTGTTATTTCAATACTGTCAGACTTGTAGTTCAAGAGCAATTGAATGATACAGTATCCCCCTCCAGCCCCTTTTACCTAGTGTAAGCCGCCTCCCCTCAGATGTGGAATCTGGTCTCTTGACCAAACAGCTCACAGCAAGGGACAATCTTCTTACTGTGATCATAAGGAAAACCCTTCCCCCCTTGAGAGGTTTTTCAGTTTAATTAAACATTGTCCCTCTCTGTGATCCATCTGGACACCACCTTGCTGCTCTGAGGTGAGCAGTGTTACATCAGTAAAAGGGGGGGGGATACTTTATCATTCAATTACTCTTGAACTACAACTCTGACAGTATTGAAATAACATTCTCTATGGCCCAAATACTATGAAGATTAATTGGAGCTGCTTTTATTGTTAAACATTGCTATCCCTTTAAAGTGTTCGTAATGTCTGAAAAAAAGTTTTTTTGCATTTAGAAGCGCTTAAAAAGCTTAGCTAAATGCAAAAAAAACCCTCTCTCTCAAACCGCTATGGTTTAAGAGATACAGGCGTTTAAAGTTTGATCTCTCCTATTGACAGCTGTAAAGCTGTCAGCAGGAGATTCGTGTCGGTCGACACGGTGGCGCTTGAGAAGTGCTGAGATCTCGTTACTTACAAGGAATCCCTTCATTGGAATGGTCTAAAACGTGTGCCAGGCATGCGTTTTAGACCATTCCAATGAAGGGATTTGTGGTAAATAATGAGATCGCGGCTCTGCTCAAGCCGCCTCAGTGTCGACCAACACGGATCTCCTGCTGACAGCTTTACAGCTGTCAATAGGAGAGATCAAACTTTAAACGCCTGTATCTCTTAAACCATAGCGGTTTGAGAGATACGTTTTTTTGCATATAGCTCAGCTTTTTAAGCTCTTCTAAATGCAAAAAACTTTTTGTTGGACATTACTAACACTTTAAAATGTCTGTGCCTTTGCTTTAGTTGGAAGAGCATTTCCTTTAGTTTTATTGGATGATCCAAGTTTTGTAGTCTCTTTATAAAAACAAATCTTCCAAAACCATTATCAGGTTTGCTGCGCATATCTGTACTTTTTCCAGTTAAATAAATATATTTAAGAACTGGTTCCCAAAACTTGACAGAAAGCATTTGGTTAAATGACAGAATGAAAAAAGTTATTGAAAATGGTTTCAATAACTTTTTTCATTCTGTCATTTAACCAAGTTTCCATCGATGCCCAGATATCACCCCCCAAAGCTGAAACTCCATCACCAACTATACCATTTACTCTTTCACAAAAAGCAAGTAAATTAGTTTGATATGATCTATTCTACATAAACTGCTCTGATTACAACTAGTAAATGTTGTTGGCCATCACACAGTCCTGAATACGATCAGTTAGTAATCATTACAATATCTTACACACTACGGAAGTCAACTACTTTCCTACGTTCACAGGACACTATGCCTGAGGAGAGTGAATCATGGTGGATATGATTGTTGATACAAAATGGACGTGGTTGGTGAGAAATCTCTTCTCACAGATGGTATTAGTGCAGCATTTCTAACACCACACAAGTGCCCAAATACAGATCAGCTTGTCACCCATCAGGCCGTTTTTCCTCAGTGTGTTGACACCTCTAGCATTCAGTGTTGAAAGCCCCATTTAGAGATACATGGAAATTTGGGAAAATTGAAGGTGTTCCTTACAGTACAACTAGTTGCCCCATTTTTGCTACAAAAGGCCTGCTGTTCGTGAGCTGCCAACATTTGTTGCCTCAGGAAAACTGCCAGACGTTCCAACTGCTGGTGAAGTCTTTCACACAATCCCAACATTTCCAAATGCGAAAAAGGGACACAATTGTTTCAATAGGTGTTGCTGGGGGTATGACTATATTTTTAATTTGCTATAAAGGGAATCAGCCCAACTAAAGTCCACCCCACCTTATTAGGCATCTGGCAATAAGCATAAAGGGATAGTAATACTTCGTTTTATCTTTATTTTGTAGCCATTAAAAAAACATGAAGAACGATACAAGTCTTATCTCTCAAACCTTTATGGTTTGAGAGATATTCACAAGCAAAGTTTCCTCTCCCGCCCCTTTTACCTAGTGTAAGCCATCTCTTCTCAGATGTGGAATGCAGTCCATAGACCAGACAGATAACAGCAGGGGACAATCTTCTTCCTATGAGAACAATGAAAGCCCTGCCCCCCTTGACAAGTTTTTCAGGTTTTTCCCTTATCTTAATTGAAGATTGTCCCTCTCTGCAATCTACCTGGGCACCTCCCTTCTGATCTGGCTGAGCAGTGTTACATCAGTAAAAGGGGCAGGAGGGGGATACTTTATCATTCAATTACTCTTGAACTACAACTCTGACAGTATTGAAATAACACTCTCCAAAGTCCAAGTACTATGAAGATTAATTAGAGCTGCTTTTATTATGAAACATTACTATCCCTTTAACAATCAAACTCTTATGCAGAATAAAGACCATGTTAGTCAGAATTCTTCCTCAGACAAAACAACCAGGCAACAGAGCTCCAGAGGCACCTGCGCACCCTCAGTCCCTTCCGGTACTTTAAGGTACCATGCAACGCCTCCTAGAAGAGACAGGGACTGATGGCGCAGACATCTGTAAGCAAAGATGTCTGCGCTACTGCCTGACCATCAGTGTCGGCTGATGTAGGATTTCTGACTAACGCTGTTTTAATTCTACAAAACAGTTTGATTGTTAAAGCCATAAGCTAGATGCCAAATTAGGTGGGGTGGACTTTAGTTGGGGTGATAGTTCTCCTTTAATTTATTTTTTAATCTGTTAAAATGTTACTATCCCTTTAAACAAAGTTTTATTGCTGTGGAGCAATGTGATACACATAATACACACCACACAGTCTGACCTCCTAAGCAGAAGGAGATAGGGATTTGGGTCTCAAAGGGACACTATGTAATTTGCCCCCATAGAACACAAATCAAAGTTATTTTGGGACGACCAGGCAGTGACCCATACAACCGTCCTAAGATCAACATCTCACATGATTTAACTTCCAATCAACAATTCCCAATGCATGCTCTGAGATGTTTAACGTCTCTGTGAAAGATCACACTGAAGGATTTGTACACAAGATTATCTATTAGGAGCATCACACCAATCTGCTAAAAGCTACTTACACTATTCCAAATGTAGGAGATACAGCTAAAGAGGGAAGAACAAAAATCTAAAGAAACAGCAGTAACAACCGGACGTCAACAGACGTCCAAACGTTTGGTTTTCACTTTACATGGCCTAGAAACAGGTAAAGCTAATTATAACTGACCTTTGGACCAATGGCGCTACTGGGGGTTAGGCACAAAGATGCAAGTGTTAAGGCCATAAGCAATAGGAAAAGTCGAGCCTTTATGGAGTGAACCAAATGCACCATAGGGGAGAAATATCAATGACCATTCATTTTAACCCTTTAAATGCCAGAATGGTATGCTACACATTGCTCTGCAATGTGTGGCGTAGCACTCTGGCAAACAAAGGGTTAAATGGGGCTTTTACTAAGTTTAGTGCAAAAGGTCTCCAGAATTCAAAGGGTTAAGGCTGAACATTTGACAGATTCTTAGAACACACAGGAGAACTCACAGCAGTGGTTCCAGTGATCGGATGTCCTCTTTCCGTTGATTTGCATACCCCCGTAGCATGCAAAGGGTTAACCAGAATTTAGAAAACACACTGCAGAAGTATATGACCCACATAAAAAAAAAAAAAAAAAAAAAAAAAAAACACACACACCTAAAAAAGGGAAGAGTTGCAAATTTAGAGAAATAAAAGTCTCCGTTCCTATACAGTCTGTTAAAAAGAATATTTTGCATTTTTATCTATGAAGACTGAAAGAAACAGAAAACATGTCCTTCCTCTAATCAGGTTTTGGCAGAACACATACAATTATTCACTGTTTGCCCTGCAAATCTCAAGCTCGGTGAAAACACCAAATCTGAAATACAAGCTTCTTAAAGGGATAGTAATACTTCGTTTTATCTTTATTTTATTTTGTAGGCATTAAAAAAACATGAAGAACGATATAAGTCTTATCTCTCAGACCTTTATGGTTTGAGAGATATTCACGAGCAAAGTACCCCCCCCCTTTGTTCCGCCACATCAGAAGGGAGGTGCCCAGGTAGACTGCAGAGAGGGACAATCTTCAATTAAGATAAGGGAAAAACCTGAAAAACTTGTCAAGGGGGGCAGGGCTTTCATTGTTTTCATACAAAGAAGATTGTCCCCTTCTGTTATCTGTCTGGTCTACGGACTGCATACCACATCTGAGAAGAGATGGCTTACACTAGGTAAAAGGGGCAGGAGGGGAAACTTTGCTTGTGAATATCTCATAAACCATAAAGGTTTGAGAAATACGACATATCATTCTTCTTGTTTTTTTAATGCCTACAAAATAAAATAAAGTTAAAACGAAGTATTACTATCCCTTTAAGAAAAAGTGGTTTGGGTGTTAAAGGGATAGTAATGTTTCACAATAAAAGCAGATCCAATTAATCTTCATAGTATTTGGGCCATGGAGAGTGTTATTTCAATTCTGTCAGAGTTGTAGTTCAAGAGTAATTGAATGATAAAATATCCCCCCTCCCCCTCTTTTAACTAGTCTAACACTGCTCACCTCAGAGCAGCAAGACTGTCCCTCTCTGCAATCCATCCGGACAATCTTCATTGATCATAAGGAAAAACCTGTCAAGGGAAGCAGGGTTTCTCCTTATGATCACAGTAAGAAGACTGGACAGCTCACAGCAAGGGACAATCTTCTTACTGTGATCATAAGGCAAACACTGCCCCCCTTGACAGGTTTTTCCTTATGATCACTGAAGATTGTCCCTCTCTGCGATCCATCCGGACAGTCTTGCTGCTCCGAGGTGAGCAGTATTACACTAAGTAAAAGGGGTGGGAGTGGGATGCTTTATCATTCAATTACTCTTGAACTACAACTCTGACAGTACTGAAATAACACTCTCCATGGCCCAAACACTATGAAGATTTATTGGAGCTACTGTTTTTGTGAAGCATTACTATCACTTTAAGGAAATAAAGCTAAAATGATGTTTGTGTGGGTCTCTATGTTCTGTGGCACCTCAGGGTTCCCATAATAACTACAAAGGAGTTTCCACAGTAAAACAAGACAGGGTGCAGGGCAACCCCCCCAACTTCCGCATACACTTCCATTGCCGCAGATTGCCGAACTGCCCCTGCTTCCTTCCCACTATCTAGACTCCTCCGAGGAGGCTTTTGTCTGTAAGCTGGAGCGGTCTCATTGGCTAGATAGCGATCTTTGCCAAGGAGATCGCTCCAGCTTACAAACAGAAGCCTCCGGAGGAGGCTGGGTAGTGGGAAGGGAGCGGGGGCAGTTTGGCAACGGAAGTGTATGCGGGAGTAGGGTGCAGGGCACTCTATAAGCTATCGTTTTAACACAAATAGCTTCTTTTTGTTTTTTTAATCAATAACGTTTTCAACATTATGTATATTAACTCTACATAATAATCCTAACTTTTGTAGGGGTGATAGATCCCCTTTAATGCAAGTTTACCCATGACAATCCTGGCATGTCAAGGGTCCTTACAGGGTTAATTGTTAGGGGTTCATGTATATTTTACATGGGCGGGGGTGAGTAAGAGAGAAAACAAAAAACACAAGTATATTTACATAGGTCAGGTACACACACACACACACACACACACACACAACCTGCTGTTATTCTAGAGTAAACAAACACTATAGAAAATAAATAACTCTTAAATTGAGCTTTTAACCCCCTGAATATTAGGTCTCCAATATATTTCAAACCAATGCATTAAAAAATAAACAGGTCTCATTTTCCGCTTGCCTGCGTGTGTATGTACCTGACATAGGCAAATATACTTATGTGGTTTTGTTTTCACCCCAGCCCAAGTAAAATACACATGGAATCCTAACAATTAACCCCTTAAAGTGATAGTAATATTTGCAATTCAAACCATTTAATTCTGTAGATATTTACAAAATAAACTAATTGCGCCATTTCAGATCTCCCAAATCTTAATGGTTTGGGAGATATAAGTCTGCAAAGTTCCCCCTTCCCTCCCGTTGTGCTGACGTCAGCTTTAACCCCTAGAGTGCCAGGTGGGTACAATGTACGAGTTTGGACAGCTGTACCCGCTGTGCCAAGCTCGTACAATGTACCCACTAAAATGCGGTCACTGCTTAAGCCGGTATAACCGGCTGGCAGTGGCCGCATTTCAGCGGATATGCAGCCTGGCACTCTTGGGAGGACATGAGGATTACTCCTCATGTCCTCCCAGGTATTGATCTCCCAGCCGATCGCGCTGGGAGATCAATATCGCCAAGGGAGAAGCTCTGAGAAACAGAGCTTCTCCCTCCGCCGCCCTCCTACCCCGAACTTCCGGGTAGGAGTGGGCGGGACCGGGGGAAACCTCCTAACGTCATCGGTGACATAGTCACCGATGACCTTAGGTGACTTCCCCGATCGCGATCACTCCTACCGGTGGTAGGAGTGAAAGGCAGGAGAGCCTTTGCTCTCCTGCAGTCGCCAGATTGATCTCCCAGCACAATCGGCTGGGAGATCAATTACTGGGGGGACATCAGAAGGTGTCCTGATGTCCCCCCACGAGGTCTGAAGATAATTAAATAAAAAAATAAAAAAAAAGAACCCTATGAACACCGCGGGGACTTCCAGCGCATTGCTTTGCAATGCGCTGGAGACCCCATTGGCAGTCACAGGGTCCATTGTCCTGCAACACATTCTTTTTAACTGTGACCTCATTGGGGGGGTCAGGAGAGGTCCTGATGACCCCCCAATGAGGTCTATTAAAAAAAAAAAAAAAAAAATAGAAAAATTAACCCTGTGTGTGCCACAGGGGGGGGGGGGTTCCAATGCAGACCCCCCCCCTCCTGTGGCACACACAGGACTTTGGTTTGGGTTTGTTTGTTTTTTCAAAGCTTGTTGGGGGGCCCTGATGTCCCCCAACAAGCTATGAATTGCTTTGCAATGCATTGGACACCCCTGTGGAAGACAAAGTGTTCCCCCCCCCCCCCTTAATTTTTACTTTATTTAGACCTCATTGGGGGACATCAGGGGTCCTGAAGCCCCCCAACAAGGTGTAAAAAAAATTAAATAAATAGGAAAACAATGCGTGCCCCACAGGGGGGTCCGACGCAGTGCTTTGCAATGCGTTGGACCCCCCCTGTGGCACACACATTTTATTTTTTATTCTGTCCTTGTTGGGGGGTCATCAGAAGTAGACCTGATCCCCAACAAGGTATGAATAACAAATAATAAAAGAAAAAAAAATTAACCCTCTGCTTGCCACAGTGGGTCCAATGCATTGCTTTGGAATGCATTGTACACCCCTGTGGCGGACAAAGGATTTTTCTTTTTCTTTCCCTCATTACTTTTCATTCAGATCTCATTGTGGGGCATCAGTTCTAATGCCCTCCAATGAGGTCTACGCACATTATATTATATATTATATATATATATATATATATATATATATATATATATATATATATATATTATTTTTTTTTTTTTGGGGGGGGGGGAAACACCACAAAACCTGCATGTGTTACAGGTGGGTCCAATACAAGTGGTTTACAATGAGCTGGACCCCCTGTGACACATTTTTTTCCCATTATTTTTTATTCAGACATTGTTGGGGGGGCATGAGAAGTGGTACTGATGCCCCCCAATGAGGTATGAATAAAAAAATAACAGCTAAAAAAAATTAACCCTTTGTGTGCAACAGGGTGTCCAGTGCATTGCTTTTCAGTGCATAGGACACCTCTGTGGCATGCACACAAAATGCCTCCAATCCCCCCCACCACATACCCTATCCACCAGCCTAGTTCCACAGCCTACTGGCAGTCCCATTCCCCCAGTCTGACCCCCCCAGCCTGATTCCACTGCCTACTGGTAGATACAAGTGCCAGTACGCCCTGGATTCAGGCTGGGAATCAAACAGTGCATGAGGGGACTTACAATGCACACTGGTAACCACAAATCCCCCATATGCACTTACCTCTCCACAATCACCACCGCCACACTTGCTCACTGCCCACTGGTAGATATACCCACTTACACAGCCTGACCCCTTGTCCCTTCCCCGAGCTGGTTTCTCTGGCAGACAAAAGTCCTCACTTACACTGACTGACCACTTGTAGCAATAGAATCACACGTACACTGTTTGCTTCCCCATCCTTGTTCCACTGGTAGCCACGCTCCTGGCACCCAATATGGTATGTCAACCCACAGCATTGGGCACCATTTTTTGTAGGCTGGCAGGAGGTCCTCCTGGGAAATCCCATAGTGTTCAACCATTTCCATATCTTTGAAGTGACTGATTTGTAAGAAAAACATTTTTTTTCTGTAGCACCACATTCTGGAAATAGTTTTGCTTTTCTACCCCTAAGTTAGAATGCACGTCACGGCTCATTAGATGTGGCAGGTTATCTTCTTTCCAAAATGTCATAGTTTCTGTACCCTTTCTTCACTTCTGTAGTTGATATAACCATTTTTGCACAGGCAAGCATTATTTGAGAAAATATTAGAAAAATCAGAGGTTGTTGTAGGTGTCATTTGCACTTCTAGCACCCCCTACGGTAGGTCAACTCATACCAATAGGGTGTTGTTTGACTCCTAAGAGCACGAGCTAGTGAATGCAGTTGAAAATTGCATGGTTTTCACAGAGCTCCATACATTTAAAGGGGCAGAAATGTAAAAAAATGCATTTTTTCCCTATAGTGCCACCTTCTGGAAGCATTTGGGCACAACAGGCTTGGGGTAAGAAGGCAAGTGACCCCTCATTAGATGCGGCAGGTTATCCTCTTTACAAAATGGTATGGTTTATCTACCTTTCCTGCATATCTATAATGGTTATGACACTTTTCATGCAGGCAGATAATTTCAAAAACAAAAGTGTCGGGTTTAGGTAAGTGATCCTACCACCTACATATTGCATGTTATCCCACACAAATGGGGTAACATTTTTCTCATGTTGGTAGAAGGTACTGAATACAGTAGGAAATGTTATGGTTTTCAAAGATTTTAGTATCTTTGAAGTGGTGGAAATGTAAAAAAAAACATGTATTTATTCCTATAGCGCCACCTTTTGGAAATAATTGAGCACTTCAGCCAGGGGGTAGAAAGGCAAGTGACCCCTCATGTGATGCGGGTGAATGTCTACTTTCCAAAATGGTATACCTTTTATACCTTTCCTTCATGTCGCTAACAGTTATGAACATTTTAGTACAAGCAGCCATTTTCGAGGAAGCAAACAGGTAGGTGTATTTATGTGCTTCTGGCACCCCTAAGGTAGGTCGACTCATACAAATGAGGTGTCATTTTTCTCTTAAGAGCACTAGCTAATGAATACAGTTGGAAATGCCATGGTTTTCACAAATTTCAGTACATTTGAATGGGCAGAAATGTAAGAAAATGCCTTTTTTTCTCATTAGCGCCACCTTCTGGAGGCATTTGTGCACTCCAGGCTTGGGGTAACAAGGCAAGTCACCCATCATTAGATGCGGCAGGGTGTCTTCTTTTCAAAATGGTATGGTTTGTGTACCCTTTCTTCACTTCTGTAGTTGTTATAACCATTTGTGTGCAGACAAGTAATATTTGAGAAAATGTTAGAAAAATTTGAGATTGTAGTAGGTGTCGTTTTGCACTTCTAGCGCCCCCTGAGATAGTTGAACTCATACCAATGGGGTGTCATTTTTCTCCTAAGAGCACTAGCTAATGAATACAGTTGGAAATGCCATGGTCTGCACAAATTTCAGTACATTTGAATGGGCAGAAATGTAAGAAAATGCCTTTTTTTTTCATTAGCGCCACCTTCTGGAGGCATTTGTGCACTCCAGGCTTGGGGTAACAAGGCAAGTCACCCCTCATTAAATGCGGCATGGTGTCTTCTTTTCAAAATGGTATGGTTTGTGTACCCTTTCTTCACTTCTGTAGTTGTTATAACCATTTGTGTACAGACAAGTAATGTTTGAGAAAATGTTAGAAAAATTTGAGGTTGTAGTAGGTGTCATTTTGCACTTCTAGCATCCCCTGAGGTAGTTAAACTCATACTAATGGGGTGTCATTTTTCTCCTAAGAGCACTAGCTAATGAATACAGTTGGAAATGCCATGGTTTTCAAGCATTTTAGTACATTTGAATGGGCAGAAATGCCCTTTTTTTTCATTAGCGCCATCTTCTGGAGGCATTTGTGCACACCAGGCTTGGGTTAAGAAGGCAAGTTACCCCTCATTAGATGCGGCAGGTTGTCTACTTTTCAGAAATATATAGTTTTATATAGTTATTCCACTGTTTTAGGGTAGTTTTACCACAAAAACCCTAGAATGCGCATATTAGTTTATAAAGTTGAAAATGTCATTTTGCGCTGCTGGTGATAAGGGCTCTACGCTAGCCATGGACATAGGTAAAACTATACAAATTTGGTATTTTTTTATTCGGGGGACTCGGGGCTTTTTCAAATAATTGAAACTTTTACAATCAAGGTAAATGTTTTTGATACATAGTATGTGATTTTAGCAAAATGAGTAAATTTTCACTTTTTTTTGTCATTATGACATCATAGCTTTTAGCACGATGTAAAATTCTCTTCATGTAAGGTACCACGAGAAAGCTCAATTCGTTCTGAAAAAAACAATGTATAGTTTTCCATATGTAACTAAAAATCCCCAGAGGAAATCAAGCCTAAACGGAAGGATAGCAAAAATGCTGAAAAAGTGTCTGGCCTGCAGGGTACAGGAAATGGCCCGAGCCTCCGGCACTGAAAGGGTTAAAACTTACAGACGGAGATTGCAGTTCATAGACCGTCCTGCGGCTCTTCAGCAGAGCCGTGATCGCGGTAGTTACAAAGAATTACTTAATTTGAATGGCCTACAACGTGTGCTTGCAAACCAGGCGCAATTAGTTTATTTTGTAAATATCTACAGAATTAAATGGTTTGAATTTCAAGTATTACTATCACTTTAAGGACCCTTGACATTCCAGGACTGCCATGGGTAAACTTGCTTTAAGGATCCATGATGGCCCTGGCACATAGTGAAATTCAGGGGTGTGTGTGTGAATATGGGCCAGTGTTCCTCTGCAATCCTCACTTCCTGCTTCGTCTTACCAAGCACAGTGCAGCCTTTGGATCAGGATGTGAGCAGTGCAAAGGAAATAGCTTCCCCCAACCAGCTAATAGCACGAAATCAAGCCTTTAATTCTATCAATGTAGGATGTATATATTATAACGTTTACATATGAAACTTACAATATTAACATTCCTGCAACCCCTTGGCGGACCAGAGAGGTGAGCAATGTATTGCGCGCGCACACACACGCACACACATACGCACACACACAAAATTATGGTTCTTAAAGGGTTAATTCTTTAAACGTAAAAGAGGAGTGCAGATTAATTTGCTGTACACTTGTCGGACGCTCAAAAACGGTTATACTGCATTTGGCGCATGATTTTTACTACCGTAGTCTACAGCTGTTCACAGTGAACCCACAGGCTTAAAAACCAGCAGAGGCTTACAGCGTCAACGATGTTTAATGCACAGGTCTAAACATGTTACATATACTGTAGTTGTGGCAGAAGTAACGCCGAAAAAAAATTACAGAAACTAAACCAAGGATTCTTTCACCTTACTTGCTTTTAAATTAGCCTGGGATACTGCTCCATGTTCACTGCAATTAAAGGGATGGCAATATATCCTTTTAAAACGCAGCTCAGATCATTCAATATAATGAACTGTACAGCTGCGTGATGTGATTATTCTTCAAAACTGTTTAGTTACTATGTAATTAGATGCTGGAGTGGATCCCTCCCTCCCCTTTTGTCAACGTGAGCATTTCAGTCTGAGATCCGACAGCGAATCACGAGGGACAATCTTCTTTTAGAGAGGATCTCAAGGTCCTCGCAAGGCAATACCGTAGACGGTAGGTCCTGACAGGACACTGAGGGAAGCAGGCAGTAAACGCAAGCATGCGGCCCGCAGGGAAGATGTCGACTCTGGTTAAAGTATTATTTTACGTGAGCTGATTGCATTGGGAGGAGAGGTATCTGGCAGCCGTCTTTTTTAATTGCGGGAAAAAAAAAAAAAAAAATCTCAACAGGTGAAGGGGGTAAAATTGCGCGTATTATACCCAAGATTTTACGGTAATTAAATTGTAACTAAACCTCTTTGAATTATAATAGCATAATGCAGCAGTACTATTATATGGAACGATCTGAGCTGCGTTTAACGTAAAAGGAAATATTACTATCCCTTTAACTCAGAGGCAGAGGGGAATCAAGCACATTGCTAGGCAGTGCGTTTATATCCCTCTGGCACTCAAAGGGTTAAGGCTGCATTCACATTGGCGACTAGCAGTGTTATTAACCCTTTGAGTGCTAGAGGGGTATGCAAGCGTAAACTCTCTGGCACTCAGTGGATTAACAGTGCATTAAACGCACCCTTGTGAAACAGCTTTCCCCTATGTTGTGGTTCATACAGATTGAGACGTAGAAGGTTATAACATAGATGTTCACGTTTGCTGGGCACATACAGGTTTCATCGTGCTAATCTATATGGTAATTTATGGGCCTCCACACAGGACGACATTGAAGAAGGCAATTGTGTTTCCATCCACCGAAGACTGGCTGACACACACAGCCATTGGCCAATAATATACATCATATCCAACTCTCATGCAGGCTGACCTTGCTGTACCTCCTCCATGTCAACATGTGAAAGCAGCTCCACGGGGGGCCCAGAACATCAGAAATAAACACAGGTCCCCCTTGCACGTGCTAAAATGTGCAAGCAGAAGCCAAATGCCTTAGTGGTACAAAAAGGTGCAATTACCAGAGTCTTGGATTTATGCTTTAACCAATGATCCCTGTTTTAAACACTTTAAAGGAATAGTATTACTTCAAAATTACTATCCCTCATATTGTAGCCCTTAATAAACTGAGTTAAATGACACCAGCGGCATCTCTCAGACATTTATGGTTTAAGAGATAGCCGCTTTCAAAGTTTCCTCTCCCCTACTGTCAGCGTTCTGCTGCCAGCAGGAGAATCCGCTCTCTGAATCAAGCGGAGGCTCTTCAGCAGAGCCGATATCTCGTTATGGAAGGAAAAATGATTCATTGAAACAGTCTTCTACGTGTGCTTGGTTACCAAGCACACGTAGAAGATTGTTTCAATGAATCATTTTTCCTTCCATAACGAGATATCGGCTCTGTTTAAGTGCCTACACCTGTCCCGGGACCGGATACCCCTGCTGGCAGCACAAAGCTGACAGCAGGAGAGAGGAAACTTTGAAAGCGGCTATCTCTTATACCATAAAGGTTTGAGAGATGCCGCTGGTGTCATTTAACTCCGTTTATTAAGGGCTACAATATAAAGGATAGTAATTTTGAAGTAATACTATCCCTTTAAGGGCCAAAGGGAAGTAAACATGTTGCAGAGCAATGAGCCGATATGCACGGAGAACTCCCTCTAGTCCTTAGAGAATAAGGTTAGAAACCAAAAATAAAATTATAGGACCCAGTGAAGCGGTGCATGGATACACACGGGTCGATGCACATTAAAACATCCCTTTAAATTTAGAAGCGGGAAGTAAAATGTTAGGAAGACTCGGCTGCCTAATGTCTGGGATTTTTTAGCCCCCCCCCACCCCCCCAGTTAAAGGTCCAAATCAAAATAATGTTAAGGTCATGGGGTTCCTGCCATATAACTGCCAAACGCCATTCAAAAGGCGTTAAAAAAAAAAAAAAAAAAAAGAAGAAGTACTTGCAGCTTGAGTCACTGACTACACTTCTCAATAATAAGTGATAGAAACAGCACCATCTGTGGCAAATATAGAAAAACACTTTAAAGGGATAGTAATGTTTCACAACAAAAGCAGCTCCAATTAATTTTCATAGTATTTGGGCCATGGAGAGTGTTATTTCAATACTGTCAGAGTTGTAGTTCAAGAGTAATTGAATGATAAAGTATCCACCTCCCGCCCCTTTTCAATTAGCACAAGGAAAAACCTTTCAAGGGGGCAGGGTTTTCCTTATGATCACAGTAAGAAGATTGTCCCTTGCTGTGAGCTGTCCAGTCCAGAGACCAGATCCCACATCTGAGGGGAGGCGGCTTATACTAGGTAAAAGGGGCGGGAGGGGGATACTTTGAAATAACACTCTCCATGGCCCAAATACTATGAAGAGTAATTGGAGGTGCTTTTATTGTGAAACATTACTTTCCCTTTAATGTAAAACAAACAAAAAAAAAAAAACGAAGTTACGGCTGCAATAACTTGAGCAGTCTCCCAGCAGAAAAAGCACTAAAAAACATTTTTCATTAAATAACCATTACTGCTCCTTTATGCAAGGGGATTAGAATGCTTCATTGCCAGAAGAAACCACAAAAGTATAGACTAAGCCATTTGTGGGCAAACTGTGGATCTCCAGCTGCCGATGCTGAAATTCTCTGCAATCAGATAAAGTGCAATTCCTTGGAGTGGAGCATGTAATTCTCCTTGATGGGATTACCGACAATTTGAGACTTGTGTACAAAGACAACCCAGAGCGGGGATCTCACACTACATTCCTAAAGCACCGAGGCAGTGCAGGTGTGCATTTTACCTGATTCTGCAGTCATTTCAACTGTGAATCAGGGACATCCCAAAAACCAGCAGTGTCTCAGCACTTAGGAATGCAGCTTAAAGGGATAGTAATACTTCATTTTAACTTTATTTTATTTTGTAGGCATTAAAAAAAAACATGAAGAACGATAAGTCTTATCTCTCAGACCTTTATGGTTTGAGAGATATTCACAAGCAAAGTTTCCCCTCCCGCCCCTTTTACCTAGTGTAAGCCATCTCTTCTCAGATGTGGAATCCAGTCCATAGACCAGACAGATAACAGAAGGGGACAATCTTCTTCCTGTGAGAACAATGAAAGCCCTGCCCCCCTTGACAAGTTTTTCAGGTTTTTCCCTTATCTTAATTGAAGATTGTCCCTCTCTGCAGTCTACCTGGGTACCTCCCTTCTGATCTGGCTGAGCAGTGTTACATCAGTAAAAGGGGCGCGAGGGGGGATACTTTGTCATTGAATTACTCCTGAACTACAACTCTGACAGAATTGAAATAACACTCTCCAAAGTCCAAATACGATGATGATTAATTAGAGCTGCTTTTATTATGAAACATTACTATCCCTTTAAAACCACTTACCTAAAAGGATTCTGGTGCAAACCAAATATGTCTCAGAAGATAAAAATTCCCTATACATACAATTGGCGCACGTAACCCACCAAAAGGTAGAGGTGTCTCCTAATGCATTGCCGTTGAATGCGCTGAAGACATCCTTGGCATACAAGGTGTTACAAACAATTTAAAGGGATAGTAATATTTCACAATAAAAGCAGCTCCAATTAATCTTCATAGTATTTTGGACATGGGGAGTGTTATTTCAATACTGTCAGACTTGTAGTTCAAGAGTAATTGAATGATAAAGTATCCCCCTCCCACCCCTTTTACTGATGAAACACTGCTCACCTCAGAGAAGCAAGACTGTCCGGATGGATCGCAGAGAGAGACAATCTTCAGTGACCATAAGGAAAACCTGTCAAGGGGTGGGCAGGGTTTTCCTTATGATCACAGTAAGAAGATTGTCCCTTGCTGTGAATTGTTGATTCCCAAGACCAGATTCCACATCTGATGTGAGGTGTCTTACACTGGGTAAAAGGGGTGGGAGGGTGATACTTTATCATTCAATTACTCTTGAACTACAACTCTGACAATATTGAAACAACACTCTCCATGGCTCAAATACTATGAAGTTTAATTGGAGAGGCTATTATTGTGAACCATTACTATCCCTTTAAAGTGACATCTAACCTTTTTTGACTTGACATAATGCACTTATACAAAATATGTAAGTTGCATACACTTTTTAATTAAAAACAAAAATGACACCGCTCATCTTGCCAACAGTGAGCTTTCTGTTGGGGATTGTGAAAGCATGTTGAGCAATAAAATTTAACACTCTCCTAGTAACACAGAGTGCTCTGTATGTTATATTTTATTACTAACACGGCTTTCACAGTGCCACCAAAGAGTGCTAAATTGTCTGTTAACCCTTTGAGTGTCAGAGGGGAACACACCACATTGCAAAGCAATGCCCTTTGTGTGCCAGTGGTATCCAACACATCACAAAGCAATACACTGGATACCTTTGCAGCACTTAAAGGGTTAAATGACAGAGATGGTAACAACCTTTTTGAATACAAGTAGTGGGTACCAAAGTCAAATGGACTTAGCACAAACAAAGGCGTCTGAATAAGTCAGTCCAAGCACGTGTAAACATTTTACAGACGATAGCTGTACATGCATTATGTTATTTTAAAGTTGTTAATGTTAATTTAAAACAAATATTACGATTTGGGAATTTTTAGTTGTGCTACAGTCGCTCCAGTTCATCTTAATTACATCAGCCTTACAGATAAAAAGCTTCCGTAAAATAAGGGATTGGAGTAACTGCTCTCAGTGGAAACTTTAACCCTTTGAGTGCCAGGGGGTATCCAATGCATTGCAAAGCAATGTGTTGGATACCCCCCTCTGGCACTCAAAGGGTTTAGCACTAAACGCATCTCAGCCAGTGATATAGCTAAGCCTCAGGACCTTCACCAACAATTTTTCTCTAATTCTGCAG
Organism: Rhinophrynus dorsalis; assembly: GCA_037306005.1. Taxonomy (NCBI): domain Eukaryota; kingdom Metazoa; phylum Chordata; class Amphibia; order Anura; family Rhinophrynidae; genus Rhinophrynus; species Rhinophrynus dorsalis. The sequence continues at coordinate 26,970,253 of CM074721.1, read as the reverse complement.
AACCATCCTTGTTTTAATCTTTTATTAGTACTAGAAGATATGTGTTTGTGGATTCATAGCGGCCATAAGGATTACCAGTATGTGCCCACAACAGGTTGCCTACCTTGGAGGTAAGGGTGTTTCAGTAGTAAAGAGTTGGTAGTGTTCCTTTAAAACGCCCCAAGGCCATTAGGTGCAATGTTACACAGAGCACACGCAGGCACAATCAAGGGGGAATGTGACCGATTCATAAAGTGATGAATAGTACCCAAGGGACTGAAACGCAATGCCGGTGTTGGTTTTAATAACTACCAGCGCAGAGGAGGATTGCAGTGCTGAGCAAGATACAAAGAGCTGACAGATCCTTCACCATTCTAAGTACTGTAAATTAGATTATAGTCACTGTAAATAGCACCAGGGTGATCCGCACAAGGAGGACACTAAAAGCATCAAATGAGGACACCACAGGCTCGAGCGTAAAAGTAGGCATTAGAAGCCAACAGCAAGGACTGCGTCAAGTATCTAATCAATGAGAGGAGACGGCAAGGGCATTCAGTCACAGATCTGATTCTGTCTGCAGCCTCATCTAATTACCCTTCACTGCATCCAAACAAGGTTCCGGGGGGGTCAGATGGACACGTGTGGTTACCGTGGATATTGACACTTCATTTTCAGGGCAGAGCTAGGTAATAAAGATTGATGTCAGAGGACGGATTGATATAACATACGTCTGGGTTAAACGGAGAGGAGGAGGTCAGAATACTGATCTGTAATATGAATAGGAGCAAACCAACTCAATCATAGCAGGAAAATTAATATTCTGCACATTCCCATTAAATTATGCTTTTAACCCCTTGACTGCTGGTTCTTCAACAATTCGGGAAGGCCCCTGCACTAGAATTCAAGGTTAAAAAAGGTCAATTTAAAAATCAATGATAATTTCTCAATTCCCCATATGGTGCAGGACTGAATTACAGCCTTAACTAGAGGTGCAGTGCTGAAGAAATAAAACAACTCCACCATAGGGGGAAGGGACTATTAGAGAAATCCCCTTTGATTTAAATGGGGTCTTTAACTCTGAGTGCCAGAGGGGTACGGAATGCATTCCACATTCTCCTGGTGCCAAAAAATGAACCCCTTGAATGGTCACCAACGCAAGGCCAAGAAGGCATGTGCCATATTAAGAGCTGTCATCTTGCCGATAAGGCACCATAATTCCCTTTAATGTGAATGCCATTTTTTAAACACTTTGAATGACAGGGGTTTCCTCTGGCACATGGTTTCGCAACCTTTCTGGTAACAATAAAGCTTACAGTTATTTTTAGAGATGCACCAATACCAATTTTTTTTTTTTTTTTTTTTAAAAGACCGAGTACAAGTACCGATACCAGTTACCGAAACTTTTTTTGCAAAACACACACACACACAAAAAAAGTATTGGTTATTGGTATCAACACACCCACCACCACCACCTCTTGACTCTCCCCTTTTGCCTCTTTCTCCCCCTCTTGATTCCCACCTTTTGCTTCATTCTCCCCCTCGAGCCCCCTCCTTTCACCTTGCCTTTTTTCTCTCCCTTTTAATCCCCCTTTCTCCCCTCCTTGACTTTTGATCCCAGCCTTTTGCCTCTCTCTCTCTCTCCTGATCCCCCCTCCTTTTGCCTCTTCTTGGCCCCCCTCCTTTTGTCTCCTGATCCTCCTCCTTTTGCTTCTTTGTTTTTCTCCCTTAGTCCCTATTGCCTCTTTCTCCCTCGTGACCCCCCTTCTCTGCCTCTTTCACCACCCGCTCTTGATACCCCATCTTGCTATCTCTTTGCCTGCCTTACTCTCCTCTGCCAGGTGCTCGTGTTCTCTCGCAAGCCCCGGCAGAGGTCAGAGTCTGAGCGTTGCCATGGTAACCCGCGGCAACGCTCCAACGTTGCAGAAGGGAGAGTCGCGATGGGGGGAGCATTGTGAGCAGCACCCCGGGCTCCCTCTCTGTAGCACCGACCCTGACACAGGGTATCAGTGCTGGCATCGGCCGCATTTGTGCGAGTACCAGTACTCGCGCAAATGCCGGTATCGGCACCAATACCGGTATCGGTGCAACCCTAGTTATTTTTAGAAATACTCTTTTTAATATTAAATATTTATGAAAACCTATCATACAAGTAGAAATACTAAAACTGATCTTACAGCAGAGATGGGAATTGTAATGCCCAACAATGTGCCATTATCCCCTATCAGCCAACGGCCAGAACTAATACAATTTCAAACAGTTCTTTATGGTATTCTCTCTTCATTAACCAGTCAAGTCATATTCAAGTGTATATTATACATATATAAATTTATATAGGCACACCTGACTGCTGTATGATGGACTCCTACCTAGGTAAGTGCTTCTGTGACACACAGTAATTATACAGATATACCTGACTGCTGTATGATGGACTGCTACCTAGGTAAAATTGATTGGTTAAACTAAAGAGCCACTTATTCCTAGAGTACATTTCTCTTTTAAAGGGATAGTAATACTTCATTTTATCTTTATTTTATTTTGTAGGCATTAAAAAAACATGAAGAATGATATAAGTCTTACAACATATAGGCAATCTAGAAATCTTTCAAAACCACCAACATTGTTTTTAGGTTATAGTGTTCCTTTAAAGGGTTAACACAATGGGAATTCTAGTTTCTCATCCATATGGGTTTGCCCCAGACAGCGCCTATTACTTGATGTATATGGTCCAAAGTTCAGATTGCTCTATGATCGTGTCACAGCACTGAGCGTTTTTACAGATATACTGTAGTTAGACAAGAAAATGGTCACAGAATTTACCCTCAAGTACATTTTGTTATTAAAAGAAATCCAAGCGGTCTGCATTACTGAACATCTTAGGTCGGGAGCAGGCAACATGATGTTCTCCGCCTGTTATCGAACTACAACTCTCCTCATCGCTCACCAGGATGATGGGAATTGTAGCCTTGCATTAGATGGAGGGCCTTAACTTGCTCACCCCTGACTTAATGTTATATTTGAGGGGAGAGGCTATCGATACCGGTTATGCTTGTGGTACGGAAGATGGAGGTGGAAGCTAACCCAATGGATGTATCCTAAGGGTTATATTGGGAAAAAAATGATTACATTATAAAGATGTAGCCACTGGCAATTCACTGAAGGATGAAGGCTCTGATACAACTATGGTCTAAATTCGGAACGCCCCGCTCCGTTATCAGCCGCAGCTTGTTCGGCCAGTCAGTACTGAGCATGACTACAGCTCGCGTAGTCATCTCTACTGCACATGACGGCTTCTGACAAACACATTTTAGCAAATTATTATATAGGATTACACACATATAAATACATCCATTACATGAATAGGGGCACAGCAATGTGGAAATTAAATGTCTCCAGTTACATGAAAAATTTATCTATCTCAAAGCTACAAAAAGGGGCATGGGCAAGAGTCTGCAATAATAACCACCACTGCGTGGGCATTAAAGTGTACCAAGGAAATTCCTTGCATCATCAACACAGGAGTAGGACAAATGTTGTGCTTGGAGATGCTTAATAATAAAAAATAATCCTACATAATAATTCGCTAAGTTTGTCAGAAGCCGTCATGCGCAGTAGAGTCTGCCCGAACACACAGAATGCTGGGAGGTGTAGGAATGCTGGGAGCATGGAATGCTGGGAGCATTCTGTGCCTTTGGGCAGTCTCTACAGTGCATGACTGCCTCGGCGGCAGGATGCAGAGCAGGACTGGCCTCTTAACCCTTTGAGTGCCAGAGGGGTACACAACGCATTGCAATGCGTTGCGTACCCCTCTGGCACCCAAAGGGTTAACATTTGCCCGGACCTTGGCCCGTGTACACGGGCTTTTACACTATTTTATATATAGTATGGATGCTACCACTGCAATCTATTACTGCGGATGCCTCTTTTGGGGTGTCTAAGCCCTTTATTATTCTCCTCTGATGCTTTGCAAACAGGACATGTTTTCAGAAACTCCCTACTTAAGCAAAATGTGAATTCATTACAATGACTGATCAACTTATCCATGCCTGGTCACAGGGGGTACCCTGAAAACCTGACCTATAGGTGTGTGCTGGAAACTAACGTTGGAACAGCCAAACCCCGCTATATTATTTTATGCTCAACAATAAAGACAGATGGCAGCACCACCTATATACAGAGTAAGATAAACGTGATCAAATCAACTGCACTGTAGGGTGTGGGGGAAGCAAACAAAAATCCTTCAAAACTCCACAGATTTTAATGTCTTCAATAATAGATAGGTCCCCAAAGCACTGTGAAGCAATCCATTGGAGACGTCTAGCTTTCAAGGAATTAAAACTCCAATTTATTTCAGTGGCAATTTGGGAAGGTTTTCCCCCTATGTTGTAAAAACAAACAAAGGTCAGTGATGCTCAGCTGGTCTCAGAAGCCTGAAAAGGAATGCCAAGAGCTCAGTAGGACTGTGTCCTGCTCCTAGGGTACAATATTTTAGCTCACACGTACCATACACAGAGACACAAACAACAGTCCAGCCAGGAAAAGTCAGAACGAGGGAAACGGCTAACACCAGACGTACATTTCAGCCTTACTGATCCCTCTAGCAAGTATGATATGATTCAGAATATTTCTTCTCTGTATGTCTGAGAGATGCACCCTGGGTGCAGGACACAGTAATACCGAGCTCTTTGCATACCCTTGCAGGCTCATGGGCCTAGTTGACCATCTCTGACCTTTTGTATATGCAAATTGCTCTTGGGGTTGGTCACCCTAAGAGTAATGGAGGAATCCAGACGTGGATCCCTTGCTCGCAAGTGCCTAGAGGGATCAGCTGCACTTCACCAAAAAGGCACAATAAGGCCAAAACGTACGTCTGGGGTTAGGGGCTTCCCTTGCTCAGAGAAGAATTGTCTGGCATTTCATGGCTGGACTGTCATTTGGGCAGGACCTGTATGATATGCTTCAGAATATTTCTTCTCTGTGTATGGCACTGGTGAGCTAACAGATTGCACCCTGTGCGCGAGGACACAGTCCTAGTGAGCTTCTTGCGTGCTCATGAGCCGAGCATCTCTGACCTTTCCTTTTGTATATGAAAATTCCCTTATGTTGCATGTTTCTTGAAGTGATAGTAATACTTAAAATCCAATATATTTAGTTCTGTAGATATTTAAAAAAATAAATTAATTGCACCGTTTCTGATCTCACAAACCTTTATGGTTTGGGAGATATCAGTCTGCAAAGCCCCCCCCCCTTCCCTCCCCTTGTGCGGACGTCGGCTTTCAAATTTACAGAAGGAGATTGCAGTCCATAGACTGTCCTGCGGCTCTTCAGCAGAGCCGTGATCACGGTAGTTACAAAGAAATACTTCATTTGAATGGTCTACAGTGTGTGCTTGCAAACCAGGCACACACAGACCGTTCAAATGAAGTATTTCTTTGTAACCACTGCGATCACGGCTCTGCTGAAGAGCCGCAGGACAGTCTATGGACTGCAATCTCCTTCTGTAAATTTGAAAGCCGACGTCCGCACAAGGGGAGGGAAGGGGGGGGGACTTTGCAGACTGATATCTCCCAAACCATAAAGGTTTGGGAGATCAGAAACGGCGCAATTAATTTATTTTTTAAATATCTACAGAACTAAATCTACTGAATTTTAAGTATTACTATCACTCTAATAAGCCAGCCTCAACATATCCTCCTTTCATTTATTGGAACAGAACAGAGATGCCTTCTGGAGTCTTGGCCTCCCCCCCTAAAGAAATTCCCATAGCAGCAAGTTACAATCTACTCTTTCATATGCTCTGCGGGGGCTCCCATTATTGTAGAAATATAGACAGGGTGTCTAAGAAGTGACTGTTTGGCATGGACTTTAAATTGACTTAGATAAGGGGACAGAGTTTCTGAACAGAAACAATGGATGCTAATCTCAAAACATTGTGTAGAGATAATGTTGATTAATTGTTTAACAGTATTATCTATATAATACAGTTTACATATGCATTGAAAATGCAGGTTTAGTATTACAATTTCAGGAACGAGTACCTAAATTTTACAATTCATAGCTGGAAGTATACGATATTAAAAATTACATAACCCAGTTTCACTCTTAGGTGTTCCTGTCCCTTTAAGTGGGACCTCTGAACCCTTGAATACTAGGAGGAGTCTCCAATACATTCAAGAAGCAGAGAGTCCCATTTAACTTAAAGGGATAGTAATACTTCGTTTTAACTTTATTTTATTTTGTAGGCATTAAAAAAACATGAAGAATGATATGTCTTATCTCTCAAACCTTTATGGTTTAAGAGATATTCACAAACAAAGTATCCCTTCCCTATTCAACCAGATCAGAAGGGAGGTGCCCAGGTAGACTGCAGAGAGGGACAATCTTCAATTAAGATAATGGAAAAAGCTGAAAAACTTGTCAAAGGGGGAAGGGCTTTCATTGTTTTCATACAAAGAAAATTGTCCCCTTCTGTTATCTGTACTGTCATACAACCAGACTCACATCTGAGAAGAGATGGCTTACACTAGGTAAAAGGGGGGGAGGGGAACCTTGCTTGTGAATATCTCATAAACCATAAAGGTTTGAGAGATAAGACTTATATCATTCTTCATGTTTTTTTAATGCCTACAAAATAAAATAAAGTTAAAACGAAGTGTTACTATCCCTTTAAAGGGGAATTTTTATTTGTCCCAAATGGTGCAGTTGGCTTGCTTGAGAATTTCTCCACTTTTCTCTGTAAATGTAGTCCACAGGTTTTTTTTTTGTTTTTTTTTTTGTTTTTTTTTGGGGGGGGCAGGAATTCACTGCACTCTAGGTCACATAGAAAGTACATTTTGTATTACATACCAAGGGCATTGCATCACTAAACTAGGGAAATATGGATAGAGGGTGTGCTGCAACCTTCTCACAGCTCCTTCCTATTACTAGTTGCTAATCAACATGAATCATAATTTACAGTGTTACTGGGAGTGGGGAAACGTCTCTGCCGACTCAATTCATCACTAAAGGCTCCGCCAAGTTTCACTTGGGTGGCTTGCCTTAGCACTGCTAGTCTTCTAATGCTTCCAGAATAATAATTATCCCAGCAACTGGTAATTTAATAGCCTTATTACACCCCACACCACCCACGTGTCATTCTTATTTATAGACAACAGTCAAGTCGCGGCAAAAAAAAAAAAAATAATAATAATTTCTGTCAAGCACGTGAGATGAAATGACGACAGTCAAAGGAAAGAACACATTGCAGAGGTGAATACATGGAACAGTCTCCCAGGGGCTGAGTGTAAATGAAGTTAAAGGGATAGTAATGTTTCATAATGAAAGCAGCTCTAATTAATCATAGTATTTGGGCCTTGGAGAGTGTTATTTCAATACTGTCAGAGTTGTAGTTCAATAGTAATTGAATGATAAAGTATCCCCCTCCTGCCCCTTTTACTGATGTAACACTGCTCACCTCAGAGCAGCAAGACTGTCCGGATGGATCGCAGAGAGGGACAATCTTCAATTAAGATAAGGGAAAAAGCTGAAAAACCTGTCAAGGGGGGCAGGGTTTTCATTGTTCTCACAGTAAGAAGATTGTCCCCTGCTGTTATGTGTCTGGTCAAGCAACCAGATTCCACATCTGAGGTGAGCAGTGTTACACTAGGTAAAAAGGAGGGAGGGGGATACTTTATCATTCAATTACTGTTGAACTACAACTCTGACAGTATTGAAATAACACTCACCATGGCCAAATACTATGAAGATTAATTGGAGCTGCTTTTATTGTGAAACATTACTATCCCTTTAAAAGGAACTCAAACACATCTTAAACATCCACCAAGCTTAACCCTTTATGGCCCAGAGAAGTGTTTCTCAATCTGTGATTGAGGCACCCATAATGTGCAGTCTAGAATTTTCAGGGCAACCCTAAAATTTTAAAGGCCATTTGCAGAGCCGGATTTACATCTCAGGAGCCTGTAGGCACAGAAATCTGAAGCGCCCCCCCCCCCCCCCCAAAAAAAAAAGTGCAAAAAGTTGCCCAGAAGAAATGCCGATGAAACACGATTCAGCTAGTGTTGTTAACACACCTCTATCGCTAGTTTGTTTCACACTTACTCAGGGTTTGAGGTACAAGGTAGAAAATATTAAATGGCAAGCCGGATAAGCCCCCCCCCCCCCGTGCAGTAGCTTGATACGTGGCTGTGCCGCGCATTCAGTCATCACACACAACCTACCACTGCCTGCACTCGGCACTCCAGAACCTTTAGACATGCTGATGCATCATATAAGACTAATTAAAAAAAAAAATATCCCAATTACAGGCGCCCCTCTGTGGGGTGCGCCTGTAGGCAGATGCCTACTCTGCCTTATTATAAATCCGGCCCTGGCCATTTGTCAAGGAGCAAACCTATCGTGCAAAATTTCCATAAATATGTTTTTGAATTCAATGTCTCCATTTTTGTGTCTCCATTTTTATCAAAGTCTTTAGGGAAGAAAATGGTCACCCTAAGTGGATGTCTGCGGAGCATCAAAGGGCCACAGCACATGCTTGAAAACCACGCACCCAGAAGGTAATGCGTTGCATACGCCTATGAAAGGATTAATTGAGGAATACAAGTCTAATAGTGGCCCATAACAAGTGTTTAAAGGTGAAGTAACACCTCCTAATCATACCTCCCAAATTACCTTATTATGCCCAGGACATTCTAATGGCCCATCTGGGTTTTTTTTTTTGTTTGTTTGTTTTTTTCCTGTGTAATTTATTTAACCCCTTAAGCTCTGGTCCCGGGACCATAAATCTCCATAGGATGGTGTAGCAACAGCGCCACTGTACAATTTCAGGCCACTGTGATATTGCACCTAAAAAATTCAACTTTGAAAATTAATAACTTTTGAATGAAACACCTTTCAGCAGTGGGAGTACACTTGTTTTACTCAGGGAGATAAACCCTACAACATATTTTTTTTAAATTTTAAGTATTACTATCCCTTTAAGACATTCTCTGGCACAAAGTCAAAATTCACTGGAGCCATTAGGATTTTTTTTTCCATAATAAGATAAGTGTGGGTTATTAAGAGGAATTATTCCACCTTAAATTAATATTGGCTATCATATCCATGGAGGTAGTTATTTTTCTTCTAGGACTCTGAACAGTCTTATGAAAGAAGGAAACATTAACTCTTTAAGCGCCAGGAGGGCGCAACACATTGCACTGAAAGGGTTCAGTGGGAGGAGATAAGGATGCCAAGTCTTATGACAAAGAATTACATCTGATACCATGGACTTGATGAGATCAAGTAGTAATTAAAGATTCATTTTGGAGAACTAATCCTACCATATTGATTCAAAGCAGCCAGTATGATTAGCTGAATAAATAAATAAAATAAGGAGTTATTACTAGGAGAGGTTTGTACTTCTTTAAGATGTAATAATGCTGTACATAAATCAGACCATATGGGGACATATGTACAAAGTCAAAAATGGAGCATGCCTGCAGCAAACCAACTGGACAAATAAAAATCTCCAATGATTTAACCCCTCTGAGTGCCAGAGGGGTAGGTAACACACTGCAAAGCAATGTGTTCTGTACCACTCTGGCACTCAAAAGGTTAAAAGTCTGGGGGGGTATTCTACAACAATGGCATAATATTTACGTAAGTAACCCCTTGCGTGTCAGAGTACTTGCTAAGTGTTGGAAACCTCTCTGGCACCTAAGATGTTATAGCCCCATAAAAAAAAGGGACCCAGGCACAAGATTTATCATTATGAGAACAAACAAGGAGTAGGCAACCTTTGGCTCTCCAGATGTTAGAGATTACATTTCCCATCATCGCCAACAGCTGGTGATCCTATCCTGGATATCAGATTATCAGAACAAGGATGCAAAGTGTTAACCTATGCTTCACTACATTGGACGCTGGAGACACTTCCAACAAAACTGTGATGGGAATGTGCTGGTGATGTCACTAGAAAATAAAGAGTTAACCCTTTGAGTGCCAGAGGGGTACACCATGCATAGTGTACCCCTCTGGCACTCAAAGGCTTAAAAAGAGACTAAGTGGAATACTTTATGGAGGAAATAAACAGTTATAAGTATGTATTCCTATTAATAGACATATTCAACTCTTCACTGCAAAATACAGGGCTCAATATCCACTGTGCTGATAAGGGTACACTGTGTCACACACACACACACACACACACAATCAGATTGTGGAGGATAGGTATGTGGCTACATTGTGCCGTGTACTCCCTTCCCAAACGTTGCACCTCAACTGCCTGGAATATAGAGGTGTGTAGCAAAGCACATTAGACATGTCTAGCATCATCTTCTTGACCTCATGAACCATGTTTTGTACATTAAGTAAATCCAGATCCAAAAGAAGACAAAAAAAACCCATAGTAATTTAGGTTGAAAAAAAGACTTGCGTCCATCTAGTTCAACCCTTTTCCTATTTACCATTGTTGATCCAAAAGAATGCAAAAACACTTCAATACAGATACCACAGTGTGCTGCAATTTCTATACTACAGACCATCAACTCCCATACCACTATGTGTCTCCCCTATAACCCAACTCTAGCATCCCATAATTCCTGCACCCATAACTCTATCCCTCATATACACTTAATTCATACACCCTTCGTTCTGTATATCCCAGTTCCTCTAACCCCCAACTCTGCCCATCCTGATCCACTAAAATGTCTGCCCCCCGTATCTACTATACTAACAAACTCATACACCCTCAACTCTGCCCCATCACAACGATCGCAAATTCATGCACCCCCTAATTGTCTACATATACCTAACCAGCCTCTGTACAGAGAGGCACCACAGCTGAGTAAAACCATCTCCCCCTCACCACATTTATCTGTCAATGGGGCCGACTCCAAGCTTCAGTATGTGGGTCACTGACTACACTAGAATAAATGAGATGTAACACCTTAGACCAGGGCTAGGAAGCAATGACTACACAGATGTTGTTGGCCTACAACTCCAATAGGCCGGCAGAGGACTACACAAGCTGTAGTCCAATAACAGCTGGTGGGTCACAGCTGCCCTGTCCTATATAAATTCCTGAGTTCCCCCTCCTCTTACTGATCTCACCACATGTACCACATGGCACTTCCCTACAGGCCACCCCTCTGCCAGGCTCCGTACCTCCAGTCCCTCTGTGTCCGGCTCCCCGGTTCCCTGTCAGGCGGGAGCTCTCGCTGCTTTCTCCAGCACGCCCTCCCACACACCCAGCTACCACGACTGCTGAGTTCTGATTGGCTGCTTCCGAGCAGTCCCACACTGTTATACTGAAAGGAGGAACTTGTGTTTCAAGTCTCGCTTTCAACTAAGCTTTACGTTGTACTTCTATTTTCACATGACAGCGAGGCTTGGAATGCACTAGGCGTCTTTTCTTCGAATGCTGAGGGTGATCGTGTACGTACATGGTTGAGAAATATGTGGTTTTCCAGTTGTTGTTGGGTACAATTTTTCCTACATCATACTTCCCGTGTGGCCCTCGTTGAGACCCAGATCCCTCTGTCCCACCCTGGTGTTCCTCTTTTTAGGAGATCAGACTATGTTATGTGTATAGGAAGTGTATCGCATTTTGCTGCACAGTAGTAAAACTCACATTAATGTTTGTTTAAACTTCAGTATGTGTTTATAATTTAGTCTGTGTAAATGAAATGCGTTTGTCCTAAATCATTTATTCAGTTATAAAATACGTGTCAATAAGTCATTAATTAACTTAAAGGGATAGTAATGTTTCATAATAAAAGCAGCTCTAATTAATCATTATAGTATCTGGACTTTGGAGAGTGTTATTTCAATTCTGTCAGAGTTGTAGTTCAAGAGTAATTCAATAATTATTTTCAGTGATGTCATACTTATTTTGTGTACAAACAATATACAAGAAATAGTCACTGCTGAGTTCCAGAACCACAGATCATCTTATCACAGCAGAGATTAGATAAAGTATGTCAACTATAATATCTGAGAAGAAAACCAAGCCTCTGGTTAATTATTTCACAAATGACTGAATGTGAAATGTTTAGTAGATCCTGAGCATTTACTGAACTACATAATGTTGAGCAAAAATGTCATAAAACACCTTCACCCTACAAACGATAGCTAATATTTAAACAGTCTGTGAATTTTGCTTGATTGCAGCAGGCTTTGCTGCAGGAGGTATACACACACACACACACACACACACACACAAACACATTTACTTTTTAACTCTTTAAGGACCTGAAAGTTGTACAATGCATTGCATCACAATGCACTGCATCCCCACTAGTCCTTAACCCCTTGTGTACCAGGGGGGTACACAACACATTGCAAAGCAATGCGTTGCTTACCCCCCTCTGGTACTCACAGTGGTTAAAGTATTATGTGACACTGTCACTCAACAATTTGACCGCACAGTTGTAATCTATATTAACTGTGTGAGTGCCAGAGGGGTCTTCACAATGTGTTGGGTGTCCAACTGTCTCTTTCTAACATAAAGTGTTCTAAATGTTAAATAAAGGCTTTGTTTTGAATATATTGAGATTTCATACCATATCTCCCAAGTGTACCTCTTTAAGAGGGACAGTCCCTCTTTGCCACCCTGCGTCTCTTTTTATGCGATCAGACATAAGTGTATCACATTGCTCCACAGCAATAAAACTCACATTAATATTTGTGTAAATTTCAGTGTATGTATCTTTATATTAGTCTTTGTAAATAATATACTGTGGTCTTGCTCTATATGATTTTTTCAGTTATACAGAGGCGTCAATGGGTCATAAAATAAACTTAAAATTATCAGTAATGCCCGCTCACCAACCACACACCACAACACCATCACCTACAACAAAAGTGTTCCTCTTTGGTCATTTGAAATGTTGGGTGGTATGTCCCCTTTTTGTTGACATCAATCCCCCTTTTTGACTGGCAGTATCCTATATAATAATTCGCTAGGATGTTTGTCACAATGCAGTCATGCTCAGTAGAAAGTGCCCACGTTCAGCCAGTCTCTGCTGCGCATGATTGCATCGCATGAGTGAGGCGACGCAAGACTGCATCGCGTGGAGCAGTGAGGTAGCGGCCTCTTAACCCACCCTTCTGGCACTCAAAGGGTTAACATTACCCGGACCTTGGCCCGTGTACACGGGCTTTTACACTTGTATACAAATAATCTGCATTAGGCACCTACTATTGGTTTATGCTGGCAGACATACCAGTTCCTGCGTTGCTGTTATGTCCATTTTATACACAAATTTGCCCAGATTGTTAACGAGTTTTTATACTCCTACACTGATCAGTTTATTTAAGATCTTGAATAGTAGAGAAAATGCTGGTATATTGCAAGGCCTAGGGTTGGAAGCCTCGATAGCATTCAATAAGTTAAAGAACAGTAAACCCAACTTCAAAGCTATCTGGAAACAACGGCTGTGTATCCCTGACTGCCGTTAACCAAGTGTGGTTGCTCAGTCAATCATATGATCCCGTACAAGTTCCTGCGGTCAGGGAAATGGTTCCTTCACCTCCTGCTTGATCAGAGAGTGATTCATATGGCATACCTCCCAGCATTTCAAATGGCCAAATAGGGAAACTTTCGTTTTAGGGGGTGTTCATGGGGGCATGACTGGTAGGCAGGACATTCCCATGAAGTGTTAGGTTATTTCATGACCTATTGACACCTCTTTATGTAAAAGAATAAAATATTTATTGAAGATCAAAGTATTTTATTTACAAAGACTGATTTAAAAAAAATATACTGAAGTTTAAATGGTTTTATTGCCGTGGAGCAATGTGATACAGTTATACACACACCACACAGTCTGATCTCCTAAACAGAGAGACACCAGCGTGGGAAAGAGGGACAGAGGGACTTGGGTATCAAAGAGGTATGCTATGTGGTTCAAGAAGGACAAACGTTCAGGTTCATATGGGGTTAGAGTAGGACAAATTCCTGACTTCTCAAACCCTATATGACTAATGTAATTGCACAAATAGGAAATTTCAACTTTATGCATTTGCACTAGTAACAGTGTTTGAAAACTCAGGCAGTTTGTCCTACTCAAACACCATCTTACCCAGGACCATGGGCAAGACTAGGAATGCCTAGGTTCATTACCCAGCGGCACCTGTGATGCCTGCCTCCTGATTCCATACCTTCCCATATTTCAAATGGCCGAAGAGGAACACTTTTGTTTCAGTTGGTGTTGTTGGGGACGTGGCTGGTGGATAGGGCATTACAGTGGTATTTTTAGGTTATTTCACGAATTACTGACACCTCTTTGTGTAACTGAATAAATCATTTAGAGCAAGACCAGAGTATTTTATTAACACAGGCCAATGTATAAACACATATATTGTATTTTAACTAAACATTAATGTGCATTTTATTGCACTTATATGCACACCACACAGTCTGATCTCCTAAACACAGGGACACCAGGGTGATACACTTATATACACACACCACATAGTCTGATCTCCTAAACACAGGGATACCAGGGTGATACACTTATATACACACCACACAGTCTGATTTCCTAAACACAGGGACACTAGGGTGATACACTTATATACACACCACACAGTCTGATCTCCTAAACACATGGACATCAGGGTGATACACTTATATACACACCACACAGTCTGATCTCCTAAACACAGGGACACCAGGGTGATACACTTCTATACACACCGCACAGTATGATCTCCTAAACACAGGAACACCAGGGTGATACACTGATATACACACCACACAGTCTGATCTCCTAAACACAGGGACACCAGGGTGATACACTTATATATACACCACACAGTCTGATCTCCTAAACACAGGGACACCAGGGTGATACACTTATATACACACCACACAGTCTGATCTCCTAAACACAGGGACACCAGGGTGATACACTTATATACACACCACACAGTCTGATCTCCTAAACACAGGGACACCAGGGTGATACACTTATATACACACCACACAGTCTGATCTCCTAAACACAGGGACACCAGGGTGATACACTTATATACACACCACACAGTCTGATCTCCTAAACACAGGGACACCAGGGTGATACACTTATACACACCACACAGTCTGATCTCCTAATAAGAAGGAAACCAGGGTGGGAAAGAGGGACACAGGGATTTGGGTCTTAAAAAGGGTCTGTCCCTCCTAAAGAGGGACACTTGGGAGGTATAGAGCCCTAATATCTCCTAAAGAGGGGCACGTGGGAGGTATGGATCCCTAATATCTCCTAAAGAGGGACACTTGTGAGGTATGGAGCCCTGATATCTCCTAAATAGGGACACTTGGGAGGAGTGTGATTCCTTGTGAGGCTGTATAGTAAGAGCCCCTATGTACATTGTTATTGTTGCTGAGCAGACAGAAACCATTGGATGTGCGACATGTATTATAATTCCCATACTCCAACCATTTTCCAGGTCCTCAGTAATTCACAGTTGCTGTGCAATACTTGTCCATATAACGCAATGCTCAGATTAGACATTATACACTTACATATAATACCCGGTTCGTTTCAAGGTTCCCCTTTCTCACAATAAATTTGTACAATAACCCTGAGTTTTATTTGGCTCTGTGTATTTCTATTCTTTTCTAGCCCTCCTGTTATCTGCTTTACCAGTTAGTGGTAAATGTCCTGCTTTTTCACCATCTGTTCCATTCAGCTGCTCATTTGATTTGTTCTTTATTTCCTGGCTCTTCTTCTGAAGCCTCTGTGTCATCTCTCAGTGCTGATCCACACGTGTCCAGCGAAAGACAGGGAGAAAGTCAGCTTTAGACAGCAGATAATCTCCGTGACCTGAGATGCACACACACTCCTGGAGATCAGTAAGCCCTCAGCGCTGCTTCCATACCATCTACCATCTCATAAATAAAAAAAAGATAACGTCAAGCCAATTCTCCTTCAGATCTCCTTTTTAAATGGGGAATTATACCCTAGGAATAAGTGGCACTTGATTTATCAAGAGGATTTATCTCTATAGGTGGCCTTCAAACAGCAGTCAGGTGTATATATATAATTACTGTGTGTAACAGAAGCACTTACCTAGGTAGGAGTCCATCATACAGCAGTCAGGTGTATCTATATAATTACTGTGTGTAACAGAAGCACTTCCCTAGGTAGGAGTCCATCATACAGCAGTCAGGTGTATCTATATAATTACTGTGTGTAACAGAAGCACTTACCTAGGTAGGAGTCCATCACACAGCAGTCAGGTGTATATATATAATTACTGTGTGTAACAGAAGCACTTACCTAGGTAGGAGTCCATCACACAGCAGTCAGGTGTATCTGTATAATTACTGTGTGTAACAGGAGGACTTACCTAGGTAGGAGTCCATCATACAGCAGTCAGGTGTATCTATATAATTACTATGTGTAACAGAAGTACTTACCTAGGTAGGAGTCCATCACACAGCAGTCAGGTGTATCTATATAATTACTGTGTATAACAGAAGCACTTACCTAGGTAGGAGTCCATCACACAGCAGTCAGGTGTATCTATATAATTACTGTGTGTAACAGAAGCACTTACCTAGGTAGGAGTCCATCATACAGCAGTCAGGCGTATCTATATAATTACTGTGTGTAACAGAAGCACTTACCTAGGTAGGAGTCCATCATACAGCAGTCAGGTGTATCTATATAATTACTGTGTGTAACAGAAGCACTTACCTAGGTAGGAGTCCATCACACAGCAGTCAGGTGTATATATATAATTACTGTGTGTAACAGAAGCACTTACCTAGGTAGGAGTCCATCATACAGCAGTCAGGTGTATCTGTATAATTACTGTGTGTAACAGAAGCACTTACCTAGGTAGGAGTCCATCATACAGCAGTCAGGTGTATATATATAATTACTGTGTGTAACAGAAGCACTTACCTAGGTAGGAGTCCATCACACAGCAGTCAGGTGTATATATATAATTACTGTGTGTAACAGAAGCACTTACCTAGGTAGGAGTCCATCATACAGCAGTCAGGTGTATATATATAATTACTGTGTGTAACAGAAGTACTTACCTAGGTAGGAGTCCATCATATAGCAGTCAGGTGTATCTATATAATTACTGTGTGTAACAGAAGCACTTACCTAGGTAGGAGTCCATCATACAGCAGTCAGGTGTATCTATATAATCACTGTGTGTAACAGAAGCACTTACCTAGGTAGGAGTCCATCATACAGCAGGCAGGTGTATTATATTAACATGGAGGAGTCTACTTTTTCTTCCAGGTCAGAAAGCCAAATCCTCATAGATCTGGAGAGGCAGACTATGGCCGTAGTTGCTTTCATATTTTGGCCCAGTAGAACAAACTGCTTTTTCAGGACATTTTCCTTTCTGTCCATTGGGTCCTTTAGTGAAGACCCATCTTCCATGGGCAATGCAGTCTTTTTAGCCAACTGAGCGACCGCAATGTCAACGTTTGAAGGGGACACCCAGGATAGTACTTCAGACTCATCAAAAGGGTAAATTATAATAAAACGTTTAGACAATGAAGATATTCTGTCCACTTTATCTCATTCTGATGTAATTAGAGTGTGTATGGAGGAATGAATAGGAAACACAGGTCTTTCCTTCTTGTTTCCAGTCAATGCCGTATTCATAGCATTTAACTGCTTCTGAGTTTCTGTAAGACCTAATGATTTATACATAAACTTTATTAAGACATCAGTTTTGTCAGTATTAAAAAAGGTAGATTCCACCTGGACTTCGCCCTCTTCCTCAGAGGAATAAACCAAATACAAATCTTGAATACTTAAAATATCTTCTTGTGTTCCTGAGCGAACAGGAGGACTTTCATCTGGGTCATCAACACAGGGTCTTTTTTTAGGAACTGTGGATTGTTGCATGGATGATAAAGTCTCCATCATGGATGACTTCATCCAAGTTAAAAAAGTCTTTGAAATGTGAATGCAGGGCCGGTGCAAGGATTTTTGTATACACAGGCGAAGGTGCATTTTGATGCCCCCCCCCCCCCGACCCGGACACAATCCACCTGCCCCCCCTGACCTTGCCACAGTCCCCTGCCACCACCCACATATTCACCTCCGCAATGCTCCCTTCATCTCCACATTGTACTTTCCACAATGCTCCCTTCATCTCCACATTGCACCTTCCACAATGCCCCCTTCATCTCCACATTGCCCTTCCACAATGCTCCCTTCATCTCCACATTGCCCTTCCACAATGCTCCCGTCATCTCCACATTGCACCTTCATCTCCACATTGCCCTTCCACAATGCTCCCTTCATCTCAACAGTGCCCCTTCCATAATGCCCCTTCATCTCCACATTGCCCCTTCCATAATGCCCCTTCATCTCCACATTGCACCTTCCACAATGCCCCCTTCATCTCCACATTGCCCTTCCACAATGCTCCATTCATCTCCACACTGCCCCTTCATCTCCACATTGCCCCTTCCACAATGCTCCCTTCATCTCCACATTGCCCTTCCACAATGCCCCTTCATCTCCACATTGCACCTTCCACAATGCCCCTTCATCTCCACATTGCCCTTCCACAATGCTCCCTTCATCTCCACATTGCCCCTTCATCTCCACATTGCCCCTTCCACAATGCTCCCTTCATCTCAACATTGCCCCTTCCATAATGCCCCTTCATCTCCACAATGCCCCTTCCATAATGCCCCTTCATCTCCACATTGCTCCTTCCTTTATGCCCCTTCATCTCCACATTGCCCCTTCCTTTATGCCTCTTCATCTCCACATTGCCCCTTCCATAATGCTCCTTCATCTCCACAATGCCCCCTGATCCCTACCTTGATTCCCAGGTGGTCTAGCCATAAGAGAGCTCTGTGCCTCATTCGGCACAGAGCTGAAGCTCCCAGCGCTGTTCTCAGTAATGCAGAGCGCTGGGAGATAATGTCATCTCCCAGCGCTCTGTATTACGACAGATCCTGGGTCCACTGAGATGTGAGCGTCCCATAGACGCCACGAGGGAGCGCTTGGTAGTGTAAATGATTGCTCCCTCGCGGCAGATATATTTAAAAAAAAAAAAATCTCAGCTTCTCCCTTTTCGGCACCCCTCCGTTGCGGCGCCCTAAGGCAGCTGCCTGTGCTGCCTTAATGGTAGCGCCGGCCCTGTGTGAATGTATGTCCTGCCCCACTGCCTGTCTAGGACATTCTGCACAGAGCTTAGTGTCATCACTGGGAGAAAGATTTGTATCACATGCTGCACAGGTTCTTACTTTCTGACCGTTGTCATCCTCAGAAATACTGACCTTCTCTTTCCTCACAGGTTTAGATTTGCTTCTCCTGCACATGCAATATAATAGCATAACATATTATTAAAAAACATCAGCATTTTTTATGGAGCACTGGTACACAGCCCCAATTGAGACATGGCACCAGTGACGCAAGCTGTGAAAATTCAAAGTGTGAAACTGGAAACGCGCATGTTCCAATTTGGGCCCCGTAGCTCCCCCAAACCTTGAGAAACCTATGCATATGGGGTATTGCCGTACTCAGAAGAAGGAGCTGAACACTAAACAATGCATTTTTAAAACTCTTCACCTATCCTGTGCTTGAAATTCACATCAACATTGAAGTCAAAGTGTGAAAAATGCTGTTTTTTTTTTAACTTACATCAAGATTTACGAGGGATTGTTGGTAAAATGTCTGTGTAAAAAATGTGAAAACATACATAAACTGAAAGCCTGGGGTGTGTACTTTACAAAAATATACACTTTTTTGGGGAAATATTAGAGTGGAGCACTGTTACACAGCCCCAAATGAGACATGGCACCAGTGATGCAAGCTGTGAAAATTCTAAATGTGAAACTGGAAACGCGCATGTTCCAATTTTGACCCCATAGCTCCCCCAAACCATGAGAAACCTATGCATATGGGGTATTGCCATACTCAGAAGAAGGAGCTGAATAAGAAACAATGTATTTTTAAAAATCTTCACCTATGATGTGCTTGAAATTCACATCAATATTGAAGTCAAAGTATGAAAAACGCTGTTTTTTTTAATGTACGTCAAGATTTACAAGGGATTGGTGGTAAAATGGCTCATAAAAAATTTGAAATCATACATATAATGAAAGCCTGGGGTGTCTACTTTCCAAAAATATACACTTTTGGGGGGAAATGTTAGAGTGGAGCATCGTTACACAGCCCCAAATGAGACATGGCTCCAGTGACACAAGCTGTGAAGATTCAAAGCGTGAAACTGGAAACGCCCATGTTCCAATTTGGGCCCCGTAGCTCCCCCAGACCTTGAGAAACCTATGTAAATGGGATATTGCTGTACTCATAAGAAGGAGCTGAACACTGAAAAATTGATATTTTTAAATTTTCAACTATCCCATTGAAATGTAAGTGTGAAAACTGCAAAAAAAGAAAATATTACCACAGTTTTGAAAAATATTTCTGGAAAAATAGCAGCATAAAAAACTCCAAAATTTTCCTGATTATTTACCTTATGTTGTCTAGTTTTCAGAAACATATACCTTTGTGGGACATTTTTGGTTCTGGCACCATCAGCTAAGCTATGATGCTCACATGCCAATTGTTGAAAAATGACAAGCTGGAAATAATGGCGTCCATCTTGTAATATTTACCTTGTAAATGTGAGGAAGGGATTGAAATTCTAGGCATATGGAGTACTCTTATATTCAGGAGAAGCAAATGAATATATTTAGGGGTATTTTTTGTAATGAACTAATAGTATGCAAATCCTGACAGGAAAATGTAAGCAAAATGTTGGGGTTTTTTTTATTCTTTTGCTCTTTTTTTCTATTTTAATCAAATTAAACGATGAGGTATCAAAAGAAAGCCCTACTTGTGCTTAAAAAAACAGTATATAATCTGTGTGGGTGTACAAAAGGAATTAAAGAAAAAATATGATTGAATAAAGACATAGTCAAAAAAGTCAAAATTGCTCCGGTCCTTAAGTCAAATCGAACTCAGATTTTCCCAGTCCTTAAGGGGTTAATTTGTTACATTGCTTTACAATGCCTTGTGTACTGCTCTGGCACTCAAAGTGTTAACTAGCACACATGAACTAGTAGACCAATAAGGGCTGACAGCCAGTACCATACAGTACAAGAAAAGAGGTCTGTTAAAGGGACAGTAATACTTAAAATGTAAAAAAAAATATGCTGCAGGGGTTATTCCCCTGAGTACAACAAGTGAACTCCCACTGCTGAAAGGTGTTTTATTCAAAAGTTATTACAGCTTAAACTTGAATCTTTTAGATGCAACATGTCAGTGGCCTATGGAGACTTATGGTCAACTGAACAAAGCTGTCCACAGGACGGTGTAGCAACAGCGCCACTGTACAATTTCAGGCCACTGTGATACTGCACCTAGAAAATTCAAGTTTCAGCTGCAATAAATTCTTAATAAAACACCTTTCAGCAATGGGAGTACACTTACTTTACTAAGGGGGATAAACCCTACAATATATATTTTTTGCATATTAAGTGTTACTATCCCTTTAAATATCTGTAATGTCATTGACTTGTTCAATAAATAATTCAATATGTTTGAATAGGCGACAGGCTCTATTGATTACTGTTATCAATAAAAAAAATAATGCAGCCCTCGCACATATGGATTTTGTGACCCACGACTGAAAAACATGGACGCCCCAGATTTATTTAACCCCTTAACGACCGCCCGATCGGTGAGGCGTGGTCAGTTAAGGACCACGGAGCATTTTTTTTCTTTATTCCGCTTCTGGATTACATGAACAGCGTGCATCTGCGGGGGGAGCCCGGAATTCCATGACGGTCATAGTACATCATGGGTCATTCAGTCAAGGGTCGTTAAGGGGTTAATTGCATTTGTGCTGTTTGTAATGATGGAAGAGCTAAACTTGATTACCTCTCATCGCATTTGTATTTACAAAGGCTGTTATCTCCTCTCAACACATTTACAGACAATACTGGACAATCACCCCAAAGTTACTGGGGTACTAGTAGGGTTGCCACCCAGCCGGTATTTTACCGGCAGGCCGGTAAAAAATTGGCTTCTGTCCAATGTTAAGTCTATGGAGGGAATGCCATGGCCGGTATTTTTTTTTTAAGAAAAGGTGGCAACCCTAGGTACTAGGAGCCCTGAAAGGCAAGAATATCTGCTCCCTCAGGTCATCTATAAGACTAGATTTTAGGCCTCAAAAAACCAAGAGAGAATTTTTACTGATATTACCATGAAATACAGGGGATTTAAGTGTGCGTAACCCCAGTTCATATTTATGTGTTATTGTTCTTTTAAATTGAGCACTTTATCCCTTGAATGCTAGCGAAGTCTGTGTTGTAGACTTCTCTAGCATTCAAGGGGTTAAAGCCCCATTTAGGAAACAAAATGGAGAAACATTTATTAAAGGGATAGTAATGTCTACAATGAAGCTGATCTCCGTGCCTTCTTTATTGAAACATAACACTTTGCACTATCCTATATAATAATTCGCTAAATGTATGTTTGTCAGAAGCTGTCATGCACAGTACAGTCAGCTGCTCGCGCTGCTGTATTGCGCAGTACCGACTGCCCGCACCGCGGCTGATAACGGAGCGGGAGGCTCCGAATTCAGACAGTAGTACTCTCTGCACACCTTCGGTGCCTTTCACCGCAGCCGTTGCTGCCTGGCACTGTGGCCCGTGTACACGGGTTCTTCAACTAGTGTTTAATAAATTTTCTGTTCCGTATTTCACAATATATTCAATGTAAAAGGATCCCAGTCCCGCCCCTTCTGGCTGACTCACTCTGCCTCAGTCTGGTCCGGATGGAGAGCGGAGATTTCAATAAGAAAGTAAACTCCAGTCCTCCTTCATCAAGGGGGCGGGGGTTTCCTTATACGTACTGACTGAAGATTGTCCCATGCTGCATCCATCCAGTCTCAGAACCAGACTGCAGCTCTAAGGGGAGGCGGCCAGAAGGGGCGGAACTGGGATCCTTTTACACTGAATATCTTTTGAATTACCAAACAGTAAGTAATTAAACATAGAGCAAAGTGTTATTTTTTCAATAGAGAAGACTCGGAGGTAAACTTTATTATAGACATTACTATCGCTTTAAAATCTGGGAACCATTTATAAAAACATTATCCAAGGAGATACAGACACAATTCTACACTAGTTTCCGATACACGAGTGGATGGCTACTGAAATGCTTAGGGCTGAAAGCACCCATGCACAGAATGATGTGTTTCCTAGGTGTGGGAGAGGGGACACACACCTTACTTCTGTGGCTCTCAACTCCTGTCCTCAGGACCCACTAACAGGCCAAGACTTAGGGATTTCTCTGCTGGAGCACAGGTGTGGTGATCAGAGGCTCATTCACATTAACCCCTTAACGATCGGAGCGGCGCGGTCAGTTAAGGATCACGGAGCATTTTTTTTTTTTTTTTTCAGTTTCCTGTCCCGGACTCCCCGAACGGTGTGCAGCCTCCGGAGGAGCCTGGAATTCCAAGACGGTCATAGTACGTCATGGGTCTTTAACTCAGATCGACCCATGACGTACTATGACCATCAAGGGTCGTTAAGGGGTTAACTCACCTGTGCTCTAACAAGGAAATCATCAAATCCTGGCCTGTTAGTGGATCCTGAGGACAGGAGTTGAGAAACACTGATCTATGTGATAGGGGCTTTCCTGTTTAGTAAAACAAGGCTACTTCCACTGTTGGAGGATATTTCATTTTAAAATTATTACAGCTCGAACTGTTAGCAGCCAGGGCCGGATTTAACAGTAGACAGAGTAGGCATCTGTCTAAAACCCCAATTTTGAGGGGTGGTGCCTCACCTGTGCTCTAACAAGGAAATCATCAAATCCTGGCCTGTTAGTGGGTCCTGAGGACGGGAGTTGAGACCCACTGCCTTGCTTGTTTATTCCACTCATATTAAGTGTTATTTACTACAAGAGGTATCAATGCTAGAAATACTGAAGGGACAAATTGATGGTTCCTTTTTTTTTTTCTTTTCTTTCCAACAATAGATGGGTTACAGACTCCCTGAGGACTCACAAGGGATGGGATTTAGGTTGAGACTGAGATGGTTGAAATTGGTGAGACAATGAGCCCCGATCTGTGGATACTAAGTTGCAAGGGGGCGCCCCCCAGGAAATATTGGAATCTGAGTGAATGCCGAGGCGGTCCCCCCTTGCCCATCATGGAGTGCCTCCTTGACTAGATAGGGTCACTCCTGACTCCGGAGACTTCAACAGACGAAAAAGGCAGAGCTATCCAATGCTAAAATAGGACAGGACAATATTGATATGACCCCATCTCCACTGCAGAGACATTGAAGCAATCTTTACATGATGGAGTAGAACTCTTGGGAAAATGCGGCAACGTACAGCAAAGATATACTACGGACTGTGGGGAGTAGATGGGGGCTGATGAGCAATAGGTTTAATGTTTTACTCCTTTTCATATGTTTATTGTTGAATCATTTATTGTTCTTCAATCCCCTGATAATTTTGCATGCTTGAACTATGTATGGAAGCTGAAATTGTAATAAAAAGTTGTTTAAAAATAAAAAAAGCCCAATTTAGATCATTGGAATGTTGGAAATGTGTCCCCTATGTGTTTTCAGAATAATTTAATACTTCTTAGTACCTCTGACTCTGTACATTACATAGTAACACAGTAAATTAGTTTGAAAAAAGACACAAGTCCATTAAGTTCAACCATTGCCTCGTAACCCAGAGACATAAGGATTATATATCTTTCCTGCTGCCAAATAATTTAGTCTTAATCAGAACTTCCTGATTGCGTCCTAATACACAGGATAACCCTGTATGTTCCCCTTTGGAAGAAATGTATCTAATCGTCTCTTAAATTTATACATTTTATTTGCCATTACCACATACTTGGGCAAGGAATTCCACAATTTATCAGACCTTACTGTAAAAAAAAGCCCCTTCCTCTGCTGAAGTCGAAACCTTATTTCCTCTAATCTTAAGGGGCAGCCCCTGGTCACCTGATCAGGCCTTGGAATGAACAGATCACCAGGGAGATCCTTGTATTGACCTCTCATATACTTGTATATTGTGATAAGATCTCCTCTTAGTCATCTTCATTCTAGAGTAAATAAGCCAAGTTTTTCTCGTTGTTTGTCATAAGTCAAGTCCTCCATTCCTTTAAAGGGGAACTATCACCCCAAATAAAGCCCCTCCAATAATTAGCCATCTAGCAACTAGCTTACCAATAGTACTATTATCCAGCCTAATTACTGCGTTAGTCAGAAATCCTACTTCTGCCGAGACTGACGGCCAGGCAACAGCACAGACATCTTTGCTTACAGACGCCTGGGCTTCTGCACTGTCAGTCCCAGCCTCCTCTAGGAGGCGCTGCATGGTACCTTTAGGTACAGAATGGACTGATGGAGCAGGCGCGCAGATGCCTCTAAAGCGCTGTTGCCTGGCCGTCAGTCTCGGCAGAAGTAGGATTTCTGACTAACGCCGTAATTAGGCTGGATGATAGTGCGATTGGTAAGATAATCACTAGATGGCTAATTATTGGGGGGAGGATTTATTTGGGGTGATAGTTCCCCTTTAAGAGCAAGTAAATGTTGCTCTTCACTGTACTCTCTCCACCTGCAGAATATCCTTTTGTCTTTAGAATATTGTTTTTTAGTCTTAAAGGGATAGTAATACTTTGTTTTAACTTTATTTTATTTTGTAGGCATTAAAAAAACATGAAGAATGATATAAGTCTTATCTCTGAAACCTTTATGGTTTATGAGATATTCACAAACAAAGTATCCCTTCCCTGTTCAACCAGATCTGAAGGGAGATGCCCAGGTAGACTGCAGAGAGGGACAATCTTCAATTAAGATAATGGAAAAAGCTGAAAAACTTGTCAAGGGGGGGAAGGGCTTTCATTGTTTTCATACAAAGAAAATTGTCCCCTTCTGTTATCTGTACTGTCATACAACCAGACTCACATCTGAGAAGAGATGGCTTACACTAGGAAAAAGGGGCGGGGAGGGGAACTTTGCTTGTGAATATCTCATAAACCATAAAGGTTTGAGAGATAAGACTTATATCATTCTTCATGTTTTTTTAATGCCTACAAAATAAAATAAAGTTAAAACGAAGTATTACTATCCCTTTAATGACATCCCACACTGTACACACATGGGAGCAGTGTACTGTGTAACGTCAAAGTCCAAGGTAAGAGCATATTTCTACTACATTCCATACATGCCTCCCGTGTCCACAGAATGAGAAACATCAGCATTTAATTGTTCAGTCAATACTTGTTAGTTTTGGAGATTTAAAAAAAAAAAAAAAGAGATAGAGAGAAATGATCAGTGAAAGTTCAATATACAACACTTAAAGGGATAGTAATACTTTGTTTTAATTTTATTTTATTTTGTAGGCATTAAAAAAACATGAAGAATGATATAAGTCTTATCTCTCAAACCTTTATGGTTTATGAGATATTCAGAAGCAAAGTTTCCCCCTCCCGCCCCTTTTACCTAGTGTAAGCCATCTCTTCTCAGATGTGAATCTGGTTGTAAGACCAGACAGATAACAGAAGGGGACAATTTTCTTTGTATGAAAACAATGAAAGCCCTTCCCCCCTTGACAAGTTTTTCAGCTTTTTCCCTTATCTTAATTGAAGATTGTCCCTCTCTGCAGTCTACCTGGGCACCTCCCTTCTGATCTGGTTGAACGGGGGGGGGGTACTTTGTGAATATCTCTTAAACCATAAAGGTTTGAGAGATAAGACTTATATCATTCTTCATGTTTTTTTAATGCCTACAAAATAAAACAAAGTTAAAACAAAGTATTACTATCCCTTTAAGGGTTAGTAATGCCTGTATCTAAGTCAGGGGCGGACTGACAGCACCTTGGGCCCCTGGGGAAGTGGAGGTAATGGGCCCCCTTCACCTTGCCCCAGTTATGCCCCACCCACATTTTTGTCCCAGGCCCAAATTATTGCTCCAGCCTACCAACCCAGCCAATACCGTTTTTTCTAATATTGTAATTGGCATTAATGTTCTGAAATGCCAGTTAATAATCATGGACTTTAATTAACTTACCAGTCAACACTGGTTGTGGCTGGACTGGAGAGGTGGTGCTGCGTATCTCTGTTTCACCACGCTCTGTCTCCACCCACTGGTAACACACTCTGTCTCCACTCACTGGTAACGCGCTCTGTCTCCACTCACTGGTAACGCGCTCTGTCTCCACTCACTGGTAACTCGCTCTGTCTCCACTCACTGGTAACGCGCTATGTCTCCACTCACTGGTAACGCACTCTGTCTCCACTCACTGGTAACGTGCTCTGTCTCCACTCACTGGTAACTCGCTCTGTCTCCACTCACTGGTAACGCGCTCTGTCTCCACTCACTGGTAACGTGCTCTGTCTCCACTCACTGGTAACGCGCTATGTCTCCACTCACTGGTAACGCACTCTGTCTCCATTCACTGGTAACGCGCTCTGTCTCCACTGGTAATGCGCTCTGCCTCCACTGGTAACGCGCTCTGTCTCCACTCACTGGTAACGCGCTCTGTCTCCACTCACTGGTAACGTGCTCTGTCTCCATTCACTGGTAACGCGCTCTGTCTCCACTCACTGGTAGCTTCTACTGCTCCTTGTGTCCTGCGATGCAATTGGCTGGCTCGTCGGTCAGGTGGGAAAGTGAAAGTGAGACTTCCAGATTCTTCCTTCCAGGCAGCATCTGCCGGCTGGTACCGCTGCTGCTTTGGAACTAAGGGCAAAATCCTGCACCACTCTAATGCCTACCACTCTTAGTACGCCACTGGGACAGTGGCCAGAGCTGTTCACACTGAGGCCTCTCAATGCCTCACGGAGCACAGTGCGGTCAATTTAAATACGCGTGTGCGGGCCACTACAGGCAAGAGGGCATGAAGTCCACCTTTAACATAATAATTGGGAAATTGGCTGTGGCCGGACCCCCTTGGTCGCGGGCCCTCGGTCCATGACCAAATGCCTGTATGGTCAGTCCGCCCCTGATCTAAGTTGATGCAGTATTATAGAGGTTAAAAAAGAAAGTATATGGAGAAAATCTTTATGGTTTGCCAGATATTCACCGCTAAAGTTCCCCACTCCCTCCCCTTCTCCTGATGTCAGCACTGTACTGCCAGCAGGAGGTCCTGGGACCAGCCGGCGGCTCTTCAGCAGAGCCGAAATAGCGAAATTTATGAATAATTACTTCACTGGAATGGTCTACAAAGTGTGCCTGGTTTGCAAGCACACTTTGTAGACCATTCCAATGAAGTAATTATTTTTAAATATCGCTACTACAGCTCTGCTGAAGAGCCTCCTCGAGTCGGCTGGCTTTAGAGATGAGATGGGACTCCAGAAACTTTACTTTTTTAACATCTACAATACTGCATCAACTTAAATACGGGCAGTACTAACTCTTTAACCCTTTGAGTGCTGAAGAAGTATGCAATGTATTGCTTTTGCAATGCATTGCCTCAGGCACTCAAAGATTAACTAATCTATATTCCAGGGAAACACAGCAGTCTCCTTTAATGGAGCAGTAAACTTTTTTATGAAAAAATATATATTGTAGGGATTTTCCTAGTGAGTAAAATAAGGGTACTCCCTTATTTTAAACCCATGTTTTAAACCCAGTTTTTTTTTTTACATTAGCAGTGCCCTCTAGTGGTCAAATTCTATATAGTCTTCCTGTTGGATTCTAATGGAGAGGAAAGTCAGAAAAGTCAGAGACATACAGTTCTCCATAGAATGTGATAGAAACTGCTGAGTCACTTCCTGTCAGTTAGAACTATCAGGAAGTAAACACATTAAATTCATTTCCTGTCAGTTAGAACTATCAGGAAGTAAACACAGTAAATTCACTTCCTGATTATTTAAACTGCTATAAACTTTGAATAAAACATCTGACAGCGATGGGAGTGACCTTGTTTTACTCAGCAGGAAATGCTCTATAAAATATGTGTTTTCATAAAAAAAAAGTTTACTGATCCTTTAAGTTGTGATCAGTAAAAAAACAGCCAGATGATTATCAATACATGCATGTGTTTCTCCGGTTTGCATCTGCCCTACGTAGACTTCCCATTAGGTTATGTAGGTAAGTGCCTAAAGCATCATATTTTGACCACACCCACACATTAAGTTAAATGAACCTGCTAATAATGACAACCTACCAGGTATCTTATTATCAACAGGACATCATAATGGCCTGAATTTTGCTCCCATGCCTTGGTTATGACCATGGGCGAGAACAAGACAGTTCCTAGCAGGACCTCAGACATGGTGCTCATAATCTGTTAAGGGTCAGATGGGTGTACAATACATTGCTTTGTTAAAGGGATAGTAATACTTAAAATGTAAAAAAAAATATTGAATAAACCAATCAATATGAGGCGCAAACGGCAGTGTTTTGACAGTCCAGCAGAAAATTAGCAGCCAAATCAAAACCACATCCCCAATAGTCAAAAACTATATATCTCTAACCCAAAAAAGATCAGCGCTCAATCTTCTTAAAAGAACAGAGGATACAATATAATAATATCCTAACGATTAAATATTTCGTACCTAAATCACATAGAATACAGGAGAATAAACTTGTATAGCTAAAATGTTTTAATCTAAATAGATCATTTACATCTACAATATAATTTAAAAACAACACATCCTAAAATGCATACCATCCGATGTCTCAGATAACAACCAGTGAGCTCCCAATCAATTCCCAGCAGCGGATGTATGTAGGAGAGGTTCTTCCTGAGCAAAAATTGAAACCTACACCCTATATAGGGTCGTCTCTACCACAGCGCAGGTGTCATCAGAAACATCAACCTACAACCAAACTAACCGTAGGAAATCAAAAACCGCGCACTGGAAATGTCCTCCAGTCACTGGACTCTAAAATAATAAGACTATATATCTCCCAAATTTCTCCTTAAAGGGATAGTAATACTTCATTTTAACTTTATTTTATTTTGTAGGCATTAAAAAAACATGAAGAATGATATAAGTCTTATCTCTCAAACCTTTATGGTTTATGAGATATTCACAAGCAAAGTTCCCCTTTTTACCTAGTGTAAACAATCTCTTCTCAGATGTGAGTCTGGTTGTATGACAGTACAGATAACAGAAGGGGACAATTTTCTTTGTATGAAAACAATGAAAGCCCTTCCCCCCTTGACAAGTTTTTCAGCTTTTTCCATTATCTTAATTGAAGATTGTCCCTCTCTGCAGTCTACCTGGGCATCTCCCTTGTGATCTGGTTGAACAGGGGGGGGGGGATACTTTGTTTGTGAATATCTCTTAAACCATAAAGGTTTCAGAGATAAGACTTATATCATTCTTCGTGATTTTTTAATGCCTACAAAATAAAATAAAGTTAAAATGAAGTATTACTATCCCTTTAATACAAGGTCCATGAGACAACGTATGTCACCTGAACCTCAATATAGTCCAATCTCTAATATATGATACACCACTTCCAACCAAAAACCCTATAGGGGAATCGGGAAGTAGCTTTTCATTAAATGTATCTATACAATAAATCTATACAGTCTTATATACGGATGATCATCCAAAAATTAAGAAATCTCCCATACAAATATGAAAAAGCTTACATAAAAACAATACTATTGTGACTAACACGTCATATAGAGGATTTAATTCCCTTTATAAACCAAATCCTTTGAAGGAAAAAAATGTAATGTTCGATCATGCATGAAAGTCCAAGCTGAGCATAATTACTTATTGAAAATCTTAAAGGGAAAGTCACTCAGATCTTTTCCTAATCCCTCTCAATCTTTCTTTGCATAATTCCTTATCGGTACAATGTATCTTAACTTAGATACCATTGATACAATGTTGATAATATCTGAACTTGAACACCATACAGATCCTTGATGTAAATATATCTTATATATCTTATATATTCCCCCTTCTCCTTTAACAGAAATGCCAATGGACATTAAATCCATCACTAATTGTTCTCTCTTGAACAAAGGCACATAGCAAGTACTACTTTACAGAAAGGGTAATAGACTCATAGAACAGCCTCCCAGCAGATGTGGTAAGGACACATACTTTTAGGGATAATTCATTTCAGTCCCTTTCTCACATTTACAAGGTAAATATTACAAGATGGACACCATTATTTCCAACTTGTAATTTTTCAACAATTGGCATGTGAGCATCATAGCTTAGTTGACGGTGCCAGAACCAAAAATGTCCCACAAAGGTATATCTTTCTGAAAAGTAGACAACATAAGGTAAATAATCAAGAGAATTTTGCAGTTTTTTATGCAGCTATTTTTCTAGAAATATTGTAAAAATTGTGGTAATATTTTGTTTTTTTGCAGTTGTCACACTTACATTTCAATATTACCGTTGATATCAAGCACGGGAGAGTTGAAAATTTTAAAATATCCATTGTTCAGTGTTCAGCTCCTTCTTCTGAGTATGACAATACTCCATATATATAGGTTTCTCAAGGTTTGGGAGAGCTACGGGGCCCAATTTTAACATACAAGTTTCCAGTTTCACACTTTGAATTTTCACAGCTTGCATCACTGGTACCATGTCTCATTTGGGGCTGTGTAACAGTGCTCCACTCTAATATTTCCCCCCAAAAGTGTATATTTTTGGAAAGCAGACACCCCAAGCTTTCATTTTATGTATGTTTTCAAATTTTTTACGCAGCCATTTTACCACCAATCCCTCATAAATCTTGACGTAAGTTAAAAAAACAGCGTTTTACACACTTTCACTTCAATGTTGATGTGACTTTGAAGCACATGATAGGTGAAGATTTTTAAATATGTATAGTGTTCAGCTCCTTCTTCTGAGTACGGCAATACCCCATATGCATAGGTTTCTCAAGGTTTGGGAGAGCTACGGGGCCCAAATTGGAACATGGGCGTTTCAAGTTTCACACCTTGAATTTTCACAGCTTGCATCACTGGTGCCATGTCTCATTTGGGGCTGTGTAACAGTGCTCCACTCTAAGATTTCCCCCCAAAAGTATATATTTTTGGAAAGTAGACACCCCAGGCTCTCGTTTTAGGTGTGTTTTCAAATTTTGTACACAGCCATTTTACCACCAATCCTGTGAAAACTTGACGTAAGAAAAAAAACAGCGTTTTTCACACTTATATTTTAGTGTTGCTCTGAATTTCAATCAGATGATATTTGCAGATTTTTAAAGTGCTTTACATTAGTGGTGAGTTACATCGTCTGACTACGGCAGTGCCCCATATGCATAGGTTTGTCAGGGTTTGGGGGAGCTATTGGGCCCAGTAGGGAACATGTGTGTTTCCATTATCAGAGATGGAAAAAACTTAGGGTGCTTTGCTTCCCATTATATTTTGATAGTGTTAGATCTAAGGAGGGATGTGTTTTGAAAAATAAAAAACAGGATATTTCGGGTGGAAAAAGTGGCCAAAAAATAAAAGCAGCTTTACAGCACTACTGTATTGTTCCTTCATGGTATTCCTTGAAGCAGTCACTAATGCAGATGCCAGGTTTGGAGGGGAAATCAGGACAGTAAGTGGTGGTGTCTGTCCATATTCCCTTGCTGTAGCAAACCCTGCAGCGCTTCTGTGGCTTGTTTTTTTTGGGGAGTTGGGGTGATTTAATAAATAAAATGTGCTTCCCCGGGTCCTGATGGAATTATTTCTGGCGCACCGTAAACAAAAATAGGGAAATGAGTTGTAGCTGATATTGTAAAAAGCTACATTTTGGATTGGGGTTTGCCAGTTTGAAAATTAAAAATGAATTATGTACTGCAGTCTGCATCACATAGATGGCAACTTTTTTTGTACCATGCCCTATACTTTCTCACTGCGAGATACGACTGCATTAGTTGATCACACAGATCAACTTCCCCCATGTTTTTATTATAGTCCCTGATGCAGACTGGCTTTCTCAGTACCCCTCTCCTGCCATGAACAGTGACTGCCACAGATCTGTCCTCATGCATGGTGGACAGCATGTAGACATCTTTTCTGTCCTTGAACTTAACTGCCAGCAGCTCCTGTTGGCACAAAGATAAGGACGTCCCAGTTTTTAGTTTGGTATCTATGAGTTTTTTGGGCAACTCAACTGCAATTGCGCCTAACAGTGCCACAGGCCACGGTGTCAAAACAAAAAAGAGACTTAAATAAAAGGGGGCTGGTGTAATAGTTATCAACGAATAACTGATAACCTTTATTTAATAAGGGGTAAATTAGATCCCAAATGATTTTCCCATTTGTTCCCGTAAATTCGGGGCACCCAGGAGGATCAAGTTGGCTGTCCTTGCCCTCATAAATTCTAAAAGCCTGGGTATAGCCTGTGGCACTTTCGCACAATTTACAAAATTTAACACCAAACTTGGATCGCTTGGAGGGGATATATTGCTTGAACCCTAACCTGCCTCTATATTTCATTAGGGATTCATCTACACTAATTTCTTTTGGGGCATATATACTTGGGCAAACTTTTTCTGTAAATGGTTTATTAGAGGACAAATTTTGTACAGTCTATCATACTGGGGGTGTTCTTTTGGGAGGCACAGGGTATTATCACTAAAATGCATAAAGTGCAAAATTACTTCAAATCTGGACCTGGTCATTGTCTTGGGGAATATAGGGGTATCACATATGGGGTTTTTGCTCCAGTAGGATCTGATACTTGGCTTTTTTATTATCCCCATTGCCATTATTAGGGCCCGGAATTGCTTAACCCCTTAGCGCACACGCGGCCGGCACTTAAAGACGGGGTTTTTTTTTTTCCCTCTTCTAGTGAATGACTCCCTGGACTAACCAGGTATGTCATCTGTCACTAAGTGACATTTTTTCATGATGTACCTGGTAAGTCCATCGTCGTGATGGGGTTAAATTCTGTGATGTCTGTGGGTTTCCATACTTCCTGCTTAACAACGAAAGCTGTAGTGTTGGCGGCAATATACCGGGCTGCATACAAATTGGCTTGGGACACAATTTCCCTCAAAATGTCTTCCCCCAAAAAAAATATCATGGGTAAATCCTTCCACATCAATTTGAACCCCTGAGTTGCCTGTGAATTCCTGGATTTGTGGGCATAAATTGGTTGGTGATACCTATCCATTAGGATCAGGAGTGGCAGGTGTTGGGGCATTTCTTTGGGCAGCACTTGGGGCATTTCTTTGGGCAGGTCTTTGGACAGGTCTTTTGGTAGGTGCTGGGGCAGTTGCCAGGGCAGCTCTTGGGGCAGTTGCTGGGGCAGCTCTTCGGACAGTACATATTTTCTTTACAGAAGCCTCAGCGACATCACTACTAGAGCTGCTCTCACTCTCTGAAAACTGCATTATGTCAAAGTCTGACGCAGTGTCTGTTGCCTCTGAGTCAGAAGCCAAAAAGGCATACGCCTCTTCTACACTGTACCTGCGCTACATTATGTACACTTACTCTAAAAAACTTTTTTTTCTTACGCTACCTCTAAACCTAAATCTAACCCTAAACCTAACCTACGTATAAATCTAATCCTAAACCTTACCCTAACCTACGTATACCCTGAACCTACCTAACCCAAGTGAACTACCTATCTAAACTATATTTATTATATTTTTTTTGTGTTTTTTCCCTACTCCAAAACCTAAATCTAACCCTAAACCTTTCCCTAACACACGTCTACACTAAACCTACCCAACTACCTACCTAAACTATAGAAAATAATCACATTTTATTAAAAAAAAAAGTTAAAAAATGTAAAAAAAAAACAAAAAAAACCAACCAGCCCGGGCTCTCCCATCTCTCCGTGCGGCCGCGATGGGAGAGTTTAACCTATGATGCACCGGGACCATCATGGGTCCTTGGAGCAAATCTACCCATGACGGTCCAGGTACGTCATGGGTCGTTAAACTTTATTGTAGACATTACTATCCCTTTAAAGGGATAGTAATACTTAAAATGTAAAAAATATATATTGTAGGGTTTATCCCTCTGAGTAAAACAAGGGTACTCCCACTGCTGAAAGGTGTTTTATTCAATAGTTATTACAGCTCAAAGTTGAATTTTTTTAGGTGCAATATCACAGTGGCCTGAAATTGTACAGTGGCCCTGTTGTTACACTATCCTATGGAGATTTATGGTCTACAGACCAGAGCTGTCCATAGGATGGTGTAGCAACAGCGCCACTGTACAATTTCAGACCACTGTGATATTGCACCTAAAATATTGAACTCTGAGCTGTAATAACTTTTGAAAAAACTTTTTAAGTATTACTATCCCTTTACGGAAGTGGTGTGGAATTGGCCATATGACTAAGCATTAACCCCAGAGCTTCCAGAGCATAGTAATATAGTTTGAGTCTGAAAAAATACATGCGCCCATCACGTCCAGCACATGACATATCAACCCTATTGATTCAGAGGAAGGAAAAAAAAACAAAAACAACACTGAAGTCATTTCCAGTTTAGCCCCAATCAGGTAAAAAAAATTCCTCCCTTACTCCAAATGGCAGTCAGATATTTCCCTGGATCAACAACCTATCTGCATTGAAGCCAACTGTCATAATTCTCAATATTGTTCAGTGCTAGATAGGCATCTATTACTTTTTTGAAAGCAGTTACAGTATCTGCAAGCACAACATCCTGAGGCAAAGAATTCCATAGCTTTAAAGCCCTTTCTGTAAAAAAACACCCTGCCTTTGTTTTAGTCGAAGGCACCTTTCCTCTAGTCTTAATGGATGACCTCTTGTTCTTAGCTCAGCTCTTTGCATAAATAATTCATTGGATAGTTCTTTGTATTGACCTTGAATGTATGTGTAAATGGTAATCATATTGCCCCTTAGATGTCTCTTCTCTAATGTAAACAAACCCAGTTTGGCTAGTCTCTCTTTATAACTCAGATCCTCCAATCCCTTTATCAGTTTTGTTGCACGTCTCTGCACCTTTTCCAGTTCAACAATGTCTTTTTTAAGAACTGGCGCCCAAAATTGTACTCCATATTCTAGATGAGGCCTTACCAAGGATTTATACAGCGAGCACGCTAGAGGTCGTCAGGAACCCATGACCAATCCTTTAGTTAGGTTACTGTTTAGGGTTGTACTATTGTTTTAAAGAAACTATAAGCTACAATAAAGCGACACAAAATTTACAAGAAAGGGAATAAGCTAATTTAAAGGGATAGTAATACTTGAAAATAACTTTATTTTATATTGTAGCCCTTAAAAAAACATTAAAAATGATATAAGTCTTATCTTCCAAACCTTTATAGTTTGGGAGATATTCACAAGCAAAATAAAGTAAAATTCCCTTTTCCTGGCTGTTTTAGCCAAGTCTGCCATCTAGTGGACAGATTTGGAATCCGGTCCACAGATCAGCTGGCGGCTCTTTAGCAGTGCCAAGATCACTATCTATAAAAAGAACTACTTCATTGGAACTGTCTACAAAGTGTGTCTGGCTTGCAATCACACTTTGTAGAACAGTCAAATGAAGAAATTATTTTTAAAAATTGTGATCTCGGCACTGCTGAAGAGCCGCGGCCGGTCTGCGGGCCGGATTCCAAATCTGACAGAACGGTGACGTCACTCAGTGAGAAACTTTACTTGTGAATATCTCCCAAACCACAAAGGTTTGGGAGATAAGACTTATATAATTTTTATTTTTTTTTAAGTGCTACAATACAAAATAAAAATATTTTCATGTATTACTATCCCTTTAAAGTAGAATCATTATTCCTGTTGCTGATGAAAGAATAAATATCACATGGGAGAGCTGATATCTTTTTGTTCTCACGTCCGCAGAATGTTCATTCTCTGCACGGCGACCCCATTAATATCTTTCATTGATTTTCCCTTCAACGGAAGAAGGGGAGGGACAGCGCAACCTAGAGGGTCAAAGTGTCACTAGTGTATACTACACTGAGAGAGCTCTGTCTATTGTTCTGTCTGTCCCCTTTCTCTGTTGCATTTACCTATGTCCTTGAGAACGGGAGACATTCAGGACCACAGAAACTGATTTTGATGTTAGGATAATAACTAACTGGTTCATCCAGACAGCCCATTTTCTTGTCTAATTAATCATTTGAGTGCTAGAGGGGATCCAACACATTGCATATTCCTGTGTCACTGAAATAGTTAAAATACAAAATCTTACATGGTCACAGGCCTGGATTTACAACACAGGCTCCCCTAGGCATTGCACTCTCCGTGTCCTTTGCCCCACCCATAGCCACACCTCCATTCCTCACATGGCCCCGCCCCCAGTCCCATCCACTATTTTCTGGCACGGAAAACAGCCTTGGCCTATAATAAGCAAGGACACAAAAAAACTTTAATTCCATGGTTACTAGAGAGATTGCACTAGAATCCAAATTGTTAAAATAATAACCTGTAAATTTGTATATAAACTGGTGCAGGTACACTATGACTGTTCTGGCCACACCCACTATTCAGAATTTGGGCATGGCCAGCACAGCTGAGGCACCGCCCCTCAAGATACAGAGCTCTAGGCAATTTTCTCCTTTGCCTATTGGCAAATCCGGCCCTGCATACTCATGTCTATTCCATGCACTTTTGTATTCCCTAACTGTATTCACCACCTCTGCTGGACAGCTCCCATGAATATGTATTTATACACATTTTCCACGCTCTGACTTTAGATCACTACCTCCTGTTTTTGTATTCCTATTTTTAACCCCTTAGTGACAGCCACGTTCGTACGCGGCTGTCACCTTAACGCCCGCCGAACATTTTTTTTTTTTTTTTTCAAAGAAGTCCGGAGTCTCCGAGCGGCGTGCAGCCGCATGGAGACGCGGACTTCCGTGACTTACCAGGTACGTCCTCTGTCACTAAGTGACAGTTTCTGCGGGACGTACCTGGTAAGGCATCTGTCGTTAAGGGGTTAAAGAATGCTTCACTACTGAACTATATTACTAATCCCCATAGTGTAGCTCTTTAAAAAATAATTCAGTTGCTCCCAGGTTCATCTCTCAATCCTTTATGGTTTGAGAGATAACCAAATGCGTTATCCCTGAAGTCAGCGTTGTACTGACTGCAGGGATATCCGGTCTTATTTTTCATCAGGTGGCTCTGCAGCAGAGCCGAGATTGCGTTAGTAAAAAAAGAATTATACCACTGAAATGGTCTTCTATGTGTGCTTGGTTTGTGATCACACGTAGAAGACCATTTCAGTGAAATAATTCTTTTTCACTAACGTGATCTCGGCTCTGCTGCAGAGCCACCTGACTGTCGTACAACAGACTTCCCCTGCAGTCAGTACAATGCAGACTTCAGGGAAGGGGGAACTTTGCTTTCGGTTATCTCTCGAACTATAAAGGTTTGAGAGATGAACCTGGGAGCAATTGAATTCTTTTTTAAAGAGCTACACTATGGGGATTAGTAATATTAAAGTATTACTATTCCTTTAAGGAGAACTCTGAATAAACTGTCATGCTAATGTAACTAGGTCTTATAATTATTGTTTACTATGTATATATATATATATATATATATATATATATATATATATATATATATATAAGGCTAGCCCTGTAGGGTGTCTCGGAAAAGGTTTCTGGATTGGTGGCAGCTAGAACCCAGGGCAGACTTACTGCCAGTAGCCAACCAATGAGATGTGTGGGGCGGGATTTTGTCCCCCTGCCTCCTCAGCTAAATGGACATAATTTCACCCCCTGCCTCCTCAACCAAATATACAGTGCGTGTTGGCTAAGGATGAAGGCAACTAGGCCCCCTGCCTCCTCAGCCAAGTACATGTACATCAAGTTCATCTCCCAGTCCCTTCCATTTGCCTCCGTCTACCTTCAGTTCTTTGGTTCATCTCCCCCTCCCTTCCAATCCTCATTTTGCCTCTCCCACAGAAAAAAAAACAATCAGGCCTCGTGGTGGGGCATCAGGACCCTCTCCTGATGCCCCCCAGCTTCTCTACTGATAAAAAATAAAGGTGACGCAGGGGAGAAACAGAGCTCATCTGCTTCCAACCTACCTGGACCCACCGAGTACGAATGCGTGGCATCGGGAAGCCCTCTCATGTCAATAAGTGAAATCCTCCCTCATTGACGTGAGGGGGTGTCCCGATCCCACCCAAGCCTACCCGGGTTCTCCAGACTTAATGGGAGCAGGGGAGCTCTGTTGTTCCCCCATGTTGCCTTTATTGATCTCCCAGCAGAATCGACTGGGAGATCAGTAGCTTGGGGGCATCAGGATGGGTCCTGATTCCCCACTACAAGGTCTGATTTTTAATACAGTTTAACCATTTGAGTAAAACATAGGCATCCAACACACCATTTGAGTGCCACAAAACCCCTGTAGAACACAAAGGGGTAAAATAAATAAATAAAACAAAGAAGGTTCACCGCACCGGCAAAACCACGCCACACGCCTGCTAGTTATTGTTTATTTACAGGGAGACAACAAGTTAAACAAGTGGGTGGCAAGACATAGGACTATAGAACTGGCAACAAGCGAGATGAAACCCATTGAACCAGAAGGATAATATGGACCTGCCCAGTGGAGGTCACAGTGTGTAAGTATATAGCATGAACTGGACTTGATAGACACACGTCGTTTATTCAGCCTCATCAGCTATGTTATTATGGTCCATGTTTATAAAATCAACTGGAGTACAGCAACTGTGTCATGGGAACAATTAAAAATCCCTGTTAAATTAAAATGTTCCTTTAACCCCTTGAATTGTGAAGCAATGCATTGGAGGCCTCTCTAGCATTCAAGGGGTTAAAAAGCTCTATTCCAGCACATGGTTATTTAGGCATTTTTATTTATACCCAATGGTGCAAATGGTTTACTCCAGAATAACTCCAGTTTGCTTTTATGCCTTTGTTACTATGTCTGAAGTGTGTGTATGTCTGAACATGCAGTTCAAGTGTTACTGGGGACTGTGATGCCTGTCCCACTGGGATGAGTAGTGTTCTGATCAGTGATGTGGTTTTATCATCAAACAAAAATTCTCACTTACACCCTTAACCTCCGGCAGTCCTGGGTTAGGATTACCCTTAAAGGGATAGTAAACCTTGAAAATAAGTTTATTTTATATTGTAGCCCTTAAAAAAACATGAAAAATTATATGTCTTATCTCCAAAACCTTTATGGTTTGGGAGATATTCAAAAGTAAAATAAAGTTCCCTTTTGCTGGCTGTTTCAGCCAAGTCTGCCATCTAGTGGACAGATTTGGAATTCGGTCCACAGATCAACCGGCAGCTCTTTAGCAGTGCCGAGATCACGATCTATAAAAAGAACTACTTAATTGGAACTGTGTACAAAGTGTGCCTGGCTTGCAAGCACACTTTGTAGACCATTCCAATTAAGAAATTACTTTTAAAGATTCCAGGACCGGAATCCAAATATGAGAGCTAGAACAGTGACGTCACTCAGGGGGAAAATTTGCTTCTGAATATCTCCCAAACGATAAAGGTTTGGGAGATAAGACTTATATCATTTTTCATGTTTTTTTTGAGGGCTACAATATAAAATAAACTTATTTTCAAGGTTTACTATCCCTTTAAGGACCGCATAGAGGTCATTCGGAGAGCTGGCACACATTCACAATCACATGTACCGGCTCGCTGAAAGAGAAGGTGAAACTGACCACTTTGGTCTAGCAGTAGTCAGTTTCGGACTCCCATAGTCTGCACACCGCTCTACAAGGAGCACTGTGATCACAAGTCATGATGCGCCTGGATCATCACTGGTCGTTAATCTCTTAACGATTGGCCGAGTGGCCGACAGTTACGGATCACTGAGCTTTTTTTTTTTTTTTTTTTGAGAGAGATATGGATTCAGGGGTGTCCGAGTGGCATGCAGCCACACTGGGACCCCTGTATTCCATGATGTGCCAGGACCGTCATTGGCCCTTAACGCAAGTTTACCCATGAAAGTCCTGGCACTTCTAGGGGTCTTTAATGGGTTAAGGTACAGACACCGGTGACTGTCCTGGCACTTTACCAGACCTTAAAGGGTTAACGTCTCACTATGTTTTATTAATAGTGCAGGGCAGTTTCTAACCACATACAGGTTACTAGTGAGCTCAAATAGCTTTTATTAGTGTGTTCAGTTGGTTACATATGTGTATTATAAGGGGAGCTGAAAGGACCATATTTTGGCTGCATATAGAAAGTATAAAAAAGGATTGTGTGCGCATCAAATCCCGGTCAGGATGTCACGCTCAGACACTCCTTTTGTATAGTTTCTAACCAGGGCTGGGCTTTGGGAAAAGTAGTGTCCCCCCACATTAAAATAAAACAAAAACGTCATAATATTAACCCCACACTTTCCTTACTATTACCAGGAAATCCTAATGACCTTGCAGCTGTATTCAAGAGATAAAATCTTTATTCAGTCCTGGATGTCATGTCTGAAACTGAAACAGAATGCATAACCCTACTTCGCAATGCATTGTGCACCCCTCTGGTCCTTAACTCTTTAGTGACTTGTGATGTGCCAGGACAATCTCGGCGGTCCGTATATGAAGGACACTCCTGGCATGCCGCTCTGCCACCCCACAATTCATTGCCCCTTAATGGCTGCCCCTGCCAGATTGCGTGGTTGTTAAGAGGGTTAAAGGGTTAAGATTCCCATGGGCAGTGAGCAGAGTTTGACATCCCATGCTCCTGTTTGCAACCATCATGTCTGCCTCCATGGACACGATTACTGGGACCAACTGAAGATGTGTTCTGGTGAACCAAGCAGCAAGCACACAATTCATATTGGGCATTAGTATTTTCCAGCCAAAGTAAGGTAAGTGGTGGTTGTTATTATCAGGAGTTCTTTAAAGTGGGATCTATAACATAGATATAATTAAGGTCATATAGATGCCAAATAATTTTAAAAGAATGTACAGTTCAACTAATGAGTGAATTAATTAAATTGCCTTAAAGGGATAGTAATACTTTGTTTTATCTTGTAGGCATTAAAAAAACACGAAGAATGATATGTCTTATCTCTCAAACCTTTATGGTTTGAGAGATATTCACAAGTAAAGTTTCCCCCTCCCACCCCTTTTACCTAGTGTAAGCCATCTCTTCTCAGATGTGGAATCCAGTCCATAGACCAGACAGATAACAGCAGGGGACAATCTTCTTCCTATGAGAACAATGAAAGCCCTGCCCCCCTTGACAAGTTTTTCAGCTTTTTCCCTTATCTTTATTGAAGATTGTCCCTCTCTGCAGTCTACCTGGGCACCTCCCTTCCGATCTGGCTGAGCAGTGTTACATCAGTAAAAGGGGCGGGAGGGGGATACTTTGTCATTGAACTACAACTCTGACAGTATTGAAATAACACTCTCCAAAGTCCAAATACTATGATGATTAATTAGAGCTGCTTTTATTATGAAACATTACTATCCCTTTAAAAGCTTCACTGTAAGAGACATATCAAACTCCATCTCAGTTACAGCTGGTCCCTTCCCAATCAAAGCACGAACCAGCAGAAGGGACCAATGAAAGTGGTACCTGACAAGATGGAATTCATTATGATCCTTGCTGTGGAGTTTTGGGGATAATTTGTAGATTTTACTTGTTATCATTTTAATTATTTTAACTATTGTGTATAAAGCTATATATTATTATAGGTCTATAATATTATATAGGTCTACTAGTTGAAAAGCCCTTGTACACGGGCCACAGTGCCACCCAGCAACCTCGGCTGGTGGCCGGATCCTCACTGGGCACGCTGCAGTCATGCGCAGTACTGACTGCCCGAACGAGCCGCTGCTCATACGGTGTGGAGCGCTCCGAAATCAGACCATAGTCCTCTGCACTCCTTCCTGGGACCAAGCGGTCCTAGGAAGGTACGCAGAGAGGACTCCGGTCTGAATTCTTAGCGCCCCGCTCCGTATGAGCCACAGGCAGTCTCTACTGCACATGACTGCAGCGTGCGCAGCCGCCTCTACTGGGCATGACGGCTTCTGACAAACATCCTTAGCGAATTATTATATAGGATATATTATATATCATAGGTCTATATCACCTCAATTATATCTAAAAGGCATTGTTCTTTAACCTCTGGAATACAGAAAGTCTTCAGTGCTTTGATTTGCAACGTATAGGAGATGTCTCTTCCATCCAAAGGGTTAAAAAAAAAAAACTACACCTGTATTCACCTGCATAATCGAAAATGGGTAATAAAACAAATTTGCTCTTTCATAATAATCTACAGTAGTATGCAGGTAAGATATTTCATTTAACCTTTTAATTTTGTCATAGAAAACAGAGGAGACCAACCTGCAGCCCCCTGTGGTTGTTGGACTACAATTCCCTTCATGGATGGATGAGGATAGGCTGACCATATTTCCGTTAGACAAAAATGGGACGGGGTGTGGGACAGACGGACAGTGGGACACAGTCACTCCGAGTCCGATCGTAGGAA
The DNA here is from genome assembly GCA_037306005.1 of Rhinophrynus dorsalis. NCBI lineage: Eukaryota > Metazoa > Chordata > Amphibia > Anura > Rhinophrynidae > Rhinophrynus > Rhinophrynus dorsalis. Next base: position 26,926,972 of record CM074721.1, on the reverse strand, counting down.
GCTGCAAGCAGGGAGAACACGTTTGCTCCGTCTCTTACTAGTGGTGTCCTCTCTCTCTGACCAAAAATCCTGCCCCTGAAGTAAATCGGAACTTCCTCTCTTCGTCACTCACACTAGTGGTTTTACTGTGTTTGCTGTACGCACTGATTACCATAGAGTCTTATGACTTGTCGTCCTATCACTGTCTAAGAGACTCTATGGTAATTTACCATAGACTCCAGAGTCTTAGACAGTTATGAGTCACTCGAGTCATAAGACTCTATGGCAATCAATTGGTGCAGTAAAACCTCTAGTGTGACAAAAGGAAGTTCCGATTTACTTTATCTTATGAGAAATAAACAAGCTGCGCTCAGTCTTTTTTTACAAAAAATTAAAAACTATATATGTTATATTAAAAAAACTGGATAAAATTGACATTTGTATTAAAAAGACGGGACGGTCTGGAAATAAGAAAAAAACGGTACTGTCCCATTTAAAATGGTACGTATGGTCAGCCTAGATGAGGATGATGTTTGTTGGAGGGCCACAGCTTAAATCACTGTTTTATAGCTGTATCCATTCCTACTCTGTAGTTCTACTAAAATGAAATGATAGATCTGTCTGATTACACCTGTATGTTGCAGATTACACTTTTTATCAAACTCAAAGAAGCAACAGGGAACACGGTCACAAGGGGCCGACTGTAACTTTCCTTTGAAGACTCCCAGTGTTAGAATTAAAGGATCAGTAGAGAATAATAAAAAATAAAAAAGAAAGTTCCATTGCTACAAGAGGTTTCATAAAAAAAATAATACATTTTAAACTGCCATGAAGAGGGGAAGCTGTTACAATCACATTCTCTGAAGAACAGTAGCCAGTGGCTCATCTCTCCCATATAACTGTGTGGACACCAGGTGGCACTGTTCGTAAAAACTTTAAATAATATTATTATTGTGAATTGTAATAACTTTGGAACAAAGCATCTCCAAGCAGTGGGAATCCATCTGTTTTACTCAACAGGAAAAGCCCTGCAAAGTGTTTTTTTTTTCATAATAAAATGTTACTTCTTCTTTAAGTGCCAGGTTTCATGCAACACCCTCCTGCACCCCTCCCTGATCCACTGCTTACCATACTCCCTTCTCTTGCACAATACCAGCCCACTCTGTCTAAGTTCTGCTCTGTACAAGGTGCAGTTCATGTTATTTGGCTCTGCCCATCCCATGGAGAGTGAAAGGTTCTGGGGAACATAACCACCATTGTTCCCAAAAACAAAAACTGCTAGATTCTGCAAACAAGTGTCTTTGGCTGCGCTATTTCCATGTTGTTGGAGCAGATCTCCCAGACTCCCTTCCTCGGCTCCCTTTGAGGCCAACAGTTTGTCCTCCCCGATTCCTTGGGTCTCGATCGGATCCATCAGCTTGTGCGGCCTCTTCGTCATACCTAAAGTGAGAACGGTAATAGCTTCATGTTAAACAAGTTTTATATAAACAGATAAGAGTGAGTGTGTGTGTGTGTGTGTGTGTGTGTGTGTGTCGTGTGTGTGTCGTGTGTGTGTGCGTGTATGTGCGTGTGCTTCAGTATGTAATTAGGACCTCTGCAACTCAAGGTGTTAAAAGAGCTATTATCATTAATAATATAAATGTGTTACACACACACACACACACACACACACACACACACACACACACATACATACATATATATATATATATATATATATATATATATATATATATATATATATATATATTTCATTCACTTTTTTCCCCACCATAACCTTTTCAGTTTGTGCTCCACAAATACACCAAGCCTCAATAGCAAGCCAGTAAAACCAACCTCATGCTGATGATTTGCACTGACAACCAAATGGCTGTCCATGAGTGGTTCACTGGCTTTGCATCTCATCCTGAATTGAGTCTTAAAGCTGTTGCTCAGCATACACGTACTCTAAGGAATCCATGTATAAAGTGGAATCTGAGGCAAAAGGTGATTCCTTGTTAAGCTTATTTGCATATGCCCACCCAGAATCCCTTGCAGTAGCAATAACAATGCAAATGTGAGATTTCTGTGGGATAAGAAAGTCTTATGTTAATCCTTTGAGTGCCTGAGGGGTACGCAACACATTGCTTTGCAATGCATTGTGTACCCCTCTGGAACTCAAATGGTTAATAGGCCGCTACCTCTCTGCTCCACGCAATGCAGCCTTGTGTCTCCTCACTCACGCGATGCAATCATGCTCAGTAGAGACTGTCCGAATGCGGGCAGTCTCTGCTGCTCATGACTGCATCGTGACAAACATCCTAGCGAATTATTATATAGGAGATATATATATATATATATATATATAATGGGTGGTAGATACAATGTTAAACAAAATTTGACATACCAGTCAAGCCATAAGACTTGCTTTTCCCACAGAAATCACACTTTTGTAGTGTTGTTACTACTGCAAGGGATTCTGGGTAGGCATATGCAAATAAGTTTAACAAGGAATCACCTTTTTGCCTCAAATTCCACTTTATACATGGATTCCTTAGAGTATGTGCATGCTGAGTAACAGCTTTAAGACACAACTCAGGAAGAGATGCAAAGCCAGTGAACCACTCATGATCAGCGGTTTCATTGTCAATGCAAATCATCAGCATGAGGTTGGTTTTACTGGCTTGCTATTGAGGCTTGGTGCACATGTGGAGCACAAACTGAAAAGGTTATGGTGGGGAAAAAAGTGAATGAAAACCCCTTCCACCTGAATTTGGTGGGTGGTAGATACAATGTTAAACAAAATTTGACATACCAGTCAAGCCATAAGACTTGCTTTTCCCACAGAAATCACACCTTTGCAGTGTTGTTACTACTGCAACGGATACTGGGTAGGGTACCACCCACCAAATTCAGGTGGAAGGGGTTTTCATTCACTTTTTTCCCGACCATTACCTTTTCAGTTTGTGCTCCACATGTGCACCAAGACTCAATAGCAAGCCAGTAAAACCAACCTCATGCTGAAGAGTTGCATTGACAACGAAACGGCTGTCCATGACTGGTTCACTGGCTTTGCATCTTTCCCTGAGTTGAGTCCTAAAGCTGTTACTCACATACACATACTCTGGGGAATCCATGTATAAAGTGGAATTTGCGGCAAAAAGGTGATTCCTTGTTAAACTTATTTGCATATGCCTACCCAGAATCCCTTGCAGTAGTAACAACACTGCAAAAGTGTGATTTCTGTGGGAAAAGCAAGTCTTATGGCTTGACTGGTATGTCAAATTTTGTTTAACATTGTATCTACCACCCACCAAATTCAGGTGGAAGGGGGTTTCATTCACTTTTTTCCCCACCATAACCTTTTCAGTATACTGTCCCTCTCTTGTGTCCATCTTTTAAAAGATCACACTGTGTGGTGTGTATATTTGTGTATCACATTGCTACACAGCAATAATACATTTATTTTTTGTATAAACTTCAGTATATGTGTTTATAAATTAGTCTGTGTAAATAAAATACTTTGTTCTTCAGTTACATAAAAGGTGTCAATAAGTCATGAAATAAACTAAAACTTCTTGGTAATGGCTTGCCCACCAGCCACACCATCTAACACACAGGTGTCCCTCTTTGGCCATTTGAAATGTTGGGGCGTTTCCTGCTGAATATGATGAAATGATGGGCGTTTCCTGCTGAATAAGATAAAAATATTCCTACTCATGGGAGATGTTTAATTCAAATGTTATTACAGTTCAGTTTCTTTTTTTACTTAAACATCAACAACATTCTGTATTGATCACTGGGTGGTGCTGTCCCTCTGACTTATTAAGGGGATCTGTAGTCAGTGACTCAAGCTCTGGCATAGAATGCATGATCTGAAACCAAATTGTCTTTTGGACTAGTTGGAGCTGTTGATTAAAAAACAATAACTAAATAAGTTTGCACTGTAATAATATTTTAATAAAAAAAAATCTCCCAATGCTGGGAGAAGCTTGCTTTTAATCATCAAAAGAAACCCAATAACATCTTTTTTCCCCATATTAATTCATTTACACCATTAGATACAAGATATGTCTCCAACGCATTGCAAATCAATGTGTGTTGGCGACATCTCTAGCATCCAACGGGTTAAAGTATTCCTTACATTAATTGAGGACAAGAAGACAGTACAACTTACAAGAGTTCGTAGTGGCCGAGTGCTTCCTTGGGTGGAACTCTGCTCCATTTACAATCGGGAATCTCTCCATTGGGCACAACTATATTCAGAGTGTCGTTTATGAGATTGTATTTCAGGATGCGATCATTAGCAGTGCTCGAGGTAAGAGACGGAGAAGCGTTGACCTAGAAAATAAAGATTGTTACTGCGTCCCATCCAACCTAATGTTTGGTTCAAAATCACTTAAGGAAAATCAATACTGGCTTTCAAAGGGTTAAGAACATTACTTTGAGTAGACTAATATGCTCCGTCCCCACTGGTGTGGGAAGGACAGACCAGAAATCAGCGATCAGATCAATAAAAGCAGCTCCAATCAATCTTCATAGTATGTGGGCCATGGACAGTGTTATTTCAATACTGTCAGAGTTGTAGTACAAGAGTAATTGAATGATAAAGTATCCCCCTCCCGTCCCTTTTACTGATGTAACACTGCTCACCTCAGAGCAGCAAGACTGTCCAGAAGGATCGCAGAGAGGGACAATCTTCAGTGATCATAAGGGAAAACCTGAAATACCTGTGAAGAGGGGAAGGGTTTTCCTTATGATCACAGTAAGAAGACTGTCCGTAGCTGGGACCTATCCGGTCCCAGGACCAGATTCCACATCTGAGAGGAGGGGGCAAAAGGGGCGGGAGGGGGATACTTTATCATTCAATTACTCTTGAACTACAACTCTGACGGTATTGAAATAACACTCTCCAAGGCCCAAATACTATGAAGATTAATTGGAGCTGCTGTTTCTGTGAAACATTATTTGAAGGCACCCATATACAGTGCGATTTTTGTTGGAGCCAACCAGCTATATGATTTCTGGTCTGTCCTTCCCACACCTATACCACATCCAGGCAATCTGACATGGATTGCCTGTTCATGTGTGTGTGGTGGTGGTGGTGGTGGTGGTTCTGAGAGATAAAGTCTGAATGACCTGATTTCACAGTCCCATCCAAGATCGATGAGGTTTGGTCTGTTGATGCCACATACACAGCAATCTGATTGGCAGGCGATCAAATTTTTCAGTTCAGACAGACCAACCAGAAATGCCGATTTGATCTTGGCCACACACACACAAATATATCTCCAATCTGGTTGATTTTAACCAGACTGGATAAAGTTGGGAGACAAAATCTTATAGTGTATGGCTACCTTTAGAGGTATCAGCTTGAACATAACAAGACCAGCAGAACTTGTTCCTCTGCCTTTCTGGTCGTAAGGCCATTCATTTAGAGACTACAGAAGCAGGAAAAAATCATTTAAAAGGGATTACTGGATTCTCTCCTCCTGAGACCTGAAGATTTGGGTCAAACCTCGAGAATTCCCACGTATGGTTTTCATCCATTGGTAGATGCAAAGCCAATAGGAGAAAGGTTCCTCCCTGGCAGATCTTGTTATTCAGAGTTCAGGAGGAACGTGAGGAAATGGGAATGAGATAAATAGGCAAGGGGAAAGGGTTAAAACATGCACAGAATTTAGAATTTAACCCCTTTGTAGACAGAAATATCTCCAATATATTGAAACATAATGCACTGGTGACATCTTTGGCACCTAGGGGTTTTACTGCAGTTCTGGGGCAAATCCCAGGTTCTTCTGGTATGTGAGAGCGGTAGCTTTCAGCCAATTTCGATGGAAAAAACATTGACAAAACAAAAGCTTTCGACATTCCTTTATATCCGTGGGGAATGGGGACATGTGAGTGAATTTGGAACGTTTATGCCCAGACAATATGAAAGAAAAAAAGGAAAAAAACAAACGGCAGGAAGGACAATGATGTCATTTTCTGATGTAGCTGTTTTCTTTACAAAGAAGGTGAAGCCATAATACTTGGATATTTGGTTCCTTTACTAACAGTGTGCAGATTTAGCCAGTGTCGCTCTAACATTTCCTTATGATTTTTAAAGGGACACTAACAACCAAATTGGTTGAAACACCTTTTAAATATCCTGGACTTACAGCTAACATTTGTAAACTTTATACTAGATCCCTAAAATATAAATTATAAATATATAATATATAGAAAATATGGTGGCGCTTATATGGAAAAAAAATAGATAGAAACACATCCAGCACAGCTCCAATAGAGCAACAGGTAACTAAGGACATGGTTTCGGCCTAATGTTTGGGTGTCTGGAGAACCCTCTCATTCATTGCTGCATACTTCAGTCACTTTATTTCTTTTTAACTTTATTCCCTATCCTATATAATAATTTGCTAAAACATATGTACCAACGCAGTTATGCGCAGTAGAGACTGCCCACGCCGTGGCTGATACAGAGCTGGACGCTCCTTGCCATATACTGCGGTACCTTGACGGCGTTAGCAATCTTAAACATTTTTTGGCCAAAATTTGGGAACTAAATCCTCATATTTATCAACACAGTGTTATTATATATGCCCAATACAGGACACACCTTTCACAATCAGAATAGAGGAGCGCAGGTTTGCTGTTCGTTTAGACATGTTAAAGGGATAGTAATGTTTCATAATAAAAGCAGCTCTAATTAATCATCATAGTATTTGGACTTTGGAGAGTGTTATTTCAATTCTGTCAGAGTTGTAGTACAAGAGTAATTCAATGACAAAGTATCCCCCTCCTGCCGCTTTTACTGATGTAACACTGCTCAGCCAGAGCAGAAGGGAGGTGCCCAGGTAGACTGCAGAGAGGGACAATCTTCAATTGTCAAGGGGGGCAGTGCTTTCATTGTTCTCATAGGAAGAAGATTGTCCCCTTCTGTTATCTGTCTGGTCTATGGACTGGATTCCACATCTGAGAAGAGATGGCTTACACTAGGTAAAAGGGGCGAGAGGGGAAACTTTGCGTGTTAATATCTCTCAAATCATAAAGGTTTGAGAGATAAGACTTATATCATTCTTAATGTTTTTTTAATGCCTACAAAATAAAATAAAGATAAAACGAAGTATTACTATCCCTGTAAGTAGCTTATCATGCATGCGTATAGCCTCACTCGAAGCCAGGCCAAAATGCTTTCTTTTTTTTCCCATAGAGTAACATGGGTCTATGTGGGAGGCACAGGACACAAGTTTGAATAGGCAAACGTCTCTCAGGCTCCACATGTAACCTTATTAATAAATACCACATAGTAGTAAATGAGCAAGAATTTCTATTTTGCTTGTTAACCCTCTAAGTGCCAGAGGGGTAGGCACCGTGTTGCTTTTGCAGTGCATTGCCTACCCCTCTGACACTCAAAGGGTTAAAGGGCTATCTGCCTTTACTAAGTACTTACCACTGCTTGAAGCAGGGAAGCTTTTTTTGACTCCTATGTCACCGCCTCGAAACTTCCGGCAACTCATTTTATTACCCTGTGTCCCAGGAACCAAGATTATATTGTAATCTCTATGGGGAAGGCATTCGTGGTGCCAAAAAAATCCTGTATACGGCCCTTAATAAATTAGTAACTGTATGTAAGAATAAATAAATTCTTATAAACATAAAGAGTCCAAGGCTATAATTGTGGTGGACTTCATTTTCATTAAAGACAGTGGCTCACAATTTGATCCAATACACAATATTGTGAAAATAATCCATATAGGACATTAATTTTTACAGTGCTCCTCCTGCTGGATAAACAGATGTAGCACACGTTTAATACAAGAAATGTACAAGGTAAGAGTTACACTTCAAATGTCACTAGGTAAGCAGTCTTATTCCATTTCTGTGGTGTAACTACCATGGTCGCAGGGGTCACAATTTTGACCGGGCTGCTGTGCCGGGCTCTGTCTACCCTTCTCCGTGAATGCCTTAGAGCTGCTCCGTGCTGTCTCTCTCCTTCTCTACGTGCTCTGCTCCGTCATTCTGCATGCAGAGAAGGGGAGAGAGAGCCCAGCGCAGTGCTATGCTAAGGTATGCGTGTTCTTACTTCTGATCTGAAATGATTGAAATCTATGACATTTCATCTGTCCTTCAACGGCTGGTGGGTAATATATTTATATGGTTTCTCTTCTTGGTTGGGATAAATATAGAGCAGCTATGCGGGCTCTAATGGATGTTTAAGGAGGCGACATGAGAATCTTACACTATTGATGCAGGGAGAGATTCTCATGTCACTCTTTTCATCACGGCAACATGCTTCTTGCACCATTTAGTTCCAAGATGTTTCCTCTGCAACGTTTTTAAAGGATACCAATATACAGACATAAAATGGCTATAAACCCTTTGGATGCTAGAGAGGTCTACAAGGTATGGTTACTTAACCCTTTGAGTTTCAGAGGGATACGCAAAGCAGGTACCACTGTCTCTCTCTCAAAAGGTTAATTCGTTGGAGCCTCCTCTAGCAAAGTAAGGGTTAAATAAGCTGGTCAGAAAAGGTGTACATAAAGTGGTAAATAAACTGGCAAAATCAGTGTTTAAACTGGACATTATAGCAATAGACAAAAGGATAAATAATCTGGATACCACATGGTACGAGTGGGTCTAGTGCAGAAAGATTGCTATTGTGTTGGCCACACCTACAACATAGACTAGTGGGTGTGGCCATGACAGCAGAAGCGTCATTCAGAATTAGATGCCTGTATAGCCAGTGTTACGGGAACTAGAGCTCTGTAAAATGCAGTTTCCATTGGATTTATATCAGATGTCTCGTATCACATAGCGAACCACGGAGACACATGATACAACAGCATGTGATGGATCTGCGGTGAAGGGAAGTACATGAGTTAAGGTTGTGATTAAAGGTCATTGTCATGATATGGAGAATCATTCCTGGGAGGTCAGTAAGCAGCAGACAAGGAAAGGAGGAGGTATTTATTTAGAAAATGTTTTACCAAGACGAATACATTCGGGGTTATGCACTAAATGGTGATAAAGTGGAGATAACTTCTCGAGTGATATCACCGATCCAATTCCTATGTTGTTCTATAGAGCCAATGCACTAAGATGGAGAAATATTCGTGCATTGGTTCTCATCCAGGGTACAGTGGCTCTTTGCTGTGCCTCGGACATCAACTTAGGGTGCCCCATGTTTTCTATGAAGACTTTCACAAAAATGTGAATTTTGAGTTTTAAATGTTTATCAGTGGAAATTGTTCTGTTAGCATGATTGTGAGACCTAATAATAACTGCATATTTTTGTATCGTACCTTTCATTATGCCCTTGATAAATTCTATTACATGTGCTAGGGGTGCCCCGAAAGTTCCAGATTGCGTGTTAGGTGTGTCTTGAGCAAAAAAAGATTGAGAACCACTGTCTTAGTGAATAGGCTCCATAGAATAACATAGGAACTGGAGAAGCTATCTCTGCTTCATCACCTCTTTATCACACCTTAGTGCAGAACCCCACTGAGATTTCTCTCATTTTCAAGTATGTCCTGTATGTGAGAAATACTGGGCAGGGGTATGCTCTTAACCCTTAGTGTACCAGTGGTGTAAGTAACATATGTGCCACTCTCTCACGTTTATCTTATTATGGACAGAAAATCCAAGTGGCTCCTATTAATTCTCGGGCAAACTAACTGCACCATAGGAGACATAAACAATTTCCTCAAATTTCAAGTGACTTAAAGGGATAGTAATACCTTATTATTACTATCCCCCATATTGTACATATTTGTAAAAATAGTATAGAGATAACGAAGGCAAAGTTCCCCCCTCCCTCCACCTTCCCTGAAGTCAGTGTTATGCTGTCTGCAGGGATACCTGGTCTTATTTGCATCAGGCGGCTCTGCAGCAGAGCCGAGATCGAGTTATTGACAAAGAATTATTTCACTGAAACGGTCTTCTACATGTGCTTGCAAACCAAGCACATGTAGAAGACCGTTTCAGTGAAATAATTCTTTGTCACTAACGGGATCTCGGCTCAGCTGCAGAGCCGCAAGCCTGTCGTACGACAGACTTCCCCTGCAGTCAGTACAACGCTGACTTCAGGGAAGGGGGAGGGAGGGGGAACCTTGCCTTCGGTTATCTCTCTAACCATAAAGGTTTGAGAGATGAACCTGGGGGCTATTACATTATTTTGCAAATATCTACAATATGGGGGATAGTAATAAAAAAGTATTACTATCCCTTTAAAGAAAGCTATTTACGAGTTCAATGCTACAGTGTGCTTTACAATTCTCTGGAGACCTCTCTAGCAGATGGTTAAAAGCCCTTTTAAATTATTGCACAGTTTTATATAGCCATCAACATATGGGCCTATGTATCAGTTCTGTACAGACTGGTTCTACTAAAGTGCTAGTAATGTCCCATTATAAGTTCATGTTATTTTGTAGATATTAAAAAAATAAATTATCTGGAGAAAGTCCCCTCAAAAGCATTTATATTTTTAGAGAGATAACATTTTAAAGGTCCCCCCTCCTTCCCCATGCACTGATCTTAATCTTCTGACACTGACGGGCAGGTTAGTGCAGTCTGTGCGCCTGCGCCGTCAGTCCTTTCTGGTACCATTCGGGCCAATGTAATGCATCTGTAGGGAGACAGAGACTGACAGTGCAGGCGCACAGACAAGATGTCTGCGCGGATACCTGGCTTCTGGTCTCGCAAGATTAAGGGTTTCTCTAGCATCGTGTCATTGTGAGAGGTAAGAGAACTCTTAGGACGCTAGTCTCCACCTGCCTAATTATTGCAGGGCGATTTTACTGCACATGGTAGTTCCGCTTGAAGTTTGTCCCTTGCTGCAGCCGTCTAGTCACATGACCCGACTACAGATCCAGAGGGAGGCGGGCTGGGGATCTTTATCTGTTCATAACTTTTGAAGTACATAAAACTAAAGACTTAAATATAGTGCAATCTCTTAGTTTTTATGCAAAGAAGACTCAACGCAATACTTTTAAGTAGACATTACTTTCACTTTTAGTTTAATTATGATATTCGGTTTCAGTTAGTGCAGTATGGCGAAATGGGGGGGACTGTTTTGAGGTGAAAGCAAAAACTCCTAATAATAACGATCCCTTACCATACTATGATCAGAATATCCTAATGGACTCTCAATTAATTCTGCTCTCCCTTGTTCCTTGGTTCAAGAGATGGCATCTTCAATCAGACCTGGATGTCCTATCCACAGGCGAGGACACAGGGCCGGATTTGCAATTAGGCAGAGTAGGCATCTGCCTACAGGCACACCCCACAGAGGGGCGCCTGTCACTGAAGTAATTTTTATTTATTTATTTATTTTATTAAAGCGCTGGTGCTGCGTACAGTGGCAGCAGTAACTATCAGCATAGTAAGGTCTGTGCCTCCTTTGGCACAGATCTGTTATGCTGTTGCTCCCTCCTCAGCTCTTTAGTAATGGAGAGCGCTGGGAGATGACATCATCTCCAAGCGCTCTGCATTATTGAAGAGAAGACCGCTGGAGCAACAGCATACAGATCTGTGCCGAAGGAGGCACACACTTTTCCTGCCGCTGGACCACCAGGGACGGAGGAAACAGATATGGGGGGCAATGTGAAGATGATGGGGGCAATGTGAGGGCAAGTTAGAAGCTGATGGGGCAAGTTAGAAGCTGATGGGGGCAATGTGAGAGCAAGTTGGAGCTGATGGGGGCAATGTGAGGGCAAGTTAGAAGCTGATGGGGGCAAGCTGGAGCTGAAGGGGCAATGTGAGGGCAAGTTGGAGCGGATGGGGCAAGTTGGAGTGGATGGGGCAAGTTGGAGCGGATGGGGCAATATGCAGCTGATGCAGGGCAACGTGAGGGCATTATGGTTATGTGGGGGGTAATGTGGAGATTTGGAGCTTTGTGTAGGTGTCCAGTGGAGATGGCCAATGGGGGGGGCGCTTCAGATTTCTGTGCCTACAGGCTCCTGAGATGTAAATCCAGCCCTGAGAGGACATGACAGTTACTTGCTTGACCACAGGGCACAAACTACGCCCATAGCACATTGTAATCGTAAACTTTTAAAGACCAGATGAGGGGGCAACGAATTGGATCTTAAACAGTTAAGCAGGCTCATGTATTCTGCCTGTTTCAGTTTAAAAGAAACTACCATCAACTGTCATGTCTGCGTCCACGGATATGATATCCAAGACTAGCTGAAAGATCAGCAGATATACAGTTTAGGAAATATTCACTTTTATTTTCGGGAAAAGTGAAAGTGAAAACTTCCAGGTACTGCACATATGATTCATTAGCATAGGACACATCACTGAAAAGGTTTCATTAGGATATGAAATATCACTGAAAAGTTTAACCCTCTGAATGCCAGAGGGTTATGTAACGCACTGCAAAGAAATGTGTTGCATACCCCTCTGGCACTCAAAGGGTTAATTAACATATGGGATATTTCCTTAACTGCACATTTGCTGGTCTTTTAGCTATCATGAAACACAAATTTAAAGGGATAGCAATGTTTCACAAAAAAAAGCAGCTCCGATTAATCTTCATAGTATTAGTGCCATGAAGAGTGTTATTTCAATACTGTCAGAGTTGTAGTTCAAGAGTAAGTGAATGATAAAGTATCCCCCTCCTGCCGCTTTTACCTAGAGTAAGCAGCCTCCCTTCAGATGTGGAATCTGGTCTCTAGACCGGACAGATCACAGCAAGGGACAATCTTCTTACTGCGACCATAAGGAAACCCTGCCATTGACAGGTTTTTACTTATGCTCACTGAAGATTGTCCCTCTCTGCGATCCATCTGGACAGTCTTGCTGTTCTGAGTTGAGCAGTGTTACAACAGTAAAAGGGACAGGAGGGGGATACTTTATCATTCAATTACTCTTGAACTACAACTCTGACAGAATTTAAATAACACTCTCCACGGCCCAAATACTATGAAGATTAATTGGAGCTGCATTTATTGTGAAACATTACTATCCCTTTAACACAGAAAAGGATCAGAGGGCCTTGATTGTGAGAGCTTACAGTCTAGAGGAAGGTAGGTGGGACACAGAAGAGGTAAGTGGTATGTCATGGTAAGGTAAATGAGGAAATAGTATTAGGAGGTGCTACTTCAGTGGAAGGAATTTAAATTCGACAACAAAGAATCATGCTCACCTCCATTTGCACGATGGCCAGTACTAATTCATGATTACATTTGGAGAATCAATCACCACAGAATGAATTCATAAAAAGCTTAATATACCTGTGTATATTACAAACGAAATGTCTCACCTCAATGAGCCAGGGTTTTAACTTGTCGTCGATGATGATGTCATAACCATAGCATTCAAAGCAATGTTTGTCATTATTCATTACAGGCTGGAAAATAAAAGTCTATTAATTCAAAGGACAGGACATAGGGGGGAAACAATTGCTTTTACATTTTTATTATGTTACACAAGCCCCCCCCCAAATAAACCTTAAAAAAAGTGTTATGTTTCAGGGAACAGTAATGTTAAAAATACCGTTTGCTATCATGTGAAAGAGCATGTGGCATTCACAGATATACATTCTTACACATTACTAGAAGTTAAGATCTTGCATGTACTGTTTTCCAACAGGCTGGGGTGAACAATTTCCACTTGTGCTCCTCACTTCCTGGTCAAGACGCTGTATTCTTCTGTGTAAGACACAACAGGAAGTGAAAATCGCAGAACACAATTACTTCCCCGCTCAAATAAAAAATAGCACATGCAATTCGGAGGATTTTAAAGTGCTCCGTGGTCCTTAACTGACCTCGCCGATCGGCCAGTGGTTAAGGGGTTAAAAAAAAATTAAAAATCTTGTAGCTATTAAAAAATAAATCTAACGATGCCATTCATATCTCTCAAACATTTATGTTATAGATCAATTGAGGGTAAATTGGAGCACCAGTAGGTTACAGCAAGTGTGGATAGGTCACCTAAAATCTATGTTATGGGGAGCGTTAAGAGTTAATATTTAACCTTTTGAGTGCCAGACGGGTGCAATGCGTTGTATAGCCCTCTGGCACTCAAAGGGTTAAGCTCTCAGGGTCAGCTCATTCTGACAATCAACATTGTTTCTGATTGGCTGTTTGTTTTTTAAATATGCATAAGTGGTAGAGGGTTGATCTATGTACCATGATTACGCGTTCCATATGTGAAACGTGTTATTCAGATCAGCGATAACACTACCTCCTAGATTTAACCTGTTTGTTGCCCTCAACACGACCTATAGCCCTAGAAGATTTGTTATTAATGGAAGAAATAAAATCAGCTGGTTAATTTTAATACTGTCTGGAGTTTTGTGGTTATAAGGTTGGTGTAGTCATTTTTTTATTTGTGAATCAGCTCATTTTGCCAATTCCCAGGTATGATTATAAAGCACATCCATACGAAGGTATTATGGACCTTTTTATAATGAGAAAGTGGAGCAATTCCGGAGCGAACCAACTGCATCACAAGGGACAAATGTAAATTCAGCAAATTCACAATGATTTCAGTTGGGGCTTTTACCACCTTGAATGCTAGAGAGGCGAAGCAATGCGTTGGAGACCTCTCTAGCATTGAAGGAGTTGAAATCACCATATAAATCAATGGGAATTTTTACTTGCCCCCTATAGTGCAGTTGATACGTCTCAAAATTGCTCCTCTTTGCCTTTATACATGAGGATCCAAGTCTCTTACTAAAGCTCAACGTAAAGGCTATTGTAATATTAAGCGGTTCTGCCCCTTTTGTGGCTCCTCCCTTTTCCAGCTCCTCCCTTTCGTGGCTCCTCCCTCACCGACCCACAACTATGGCCGGTATTTTTTTTGAGGAAAAGGTGGCAACCCTACTCTCCAATTATTTATTTACTCAAAGAGCTAAGAACAAGAGGTCATCCATTAAGACTATTGGAAAGGCACTTTCAACTAAAACAAAGGCAGGGATTTTTTACAGTAAAGCCAGTAAAGCTATGGAATTCTTTGCCTCGGGATGTTGTACTTACAGAGACCGTAACTCCTGTCAAAAAAGCAATGGATGAATATCTAGCACAGAACAATATGGAGAATTATGACAGTTGGCTTAAAAGAAGATGGGATGTTGATTCGGGGAATTATCTGACTGCCACATGGAGTCAGGGAGGATTTTTTTTTACCCATTTGGGGCTTCATTGCAAATGGCTTGAATGGGTTTTTTTCTTTGGGCCTTTTTCTGGATCAACAGGGGTGATCTTGCATTGAGATGGACTTGGTGGACACTTGCCTTTTTTCAGCTTCATCAACTATGTTACATAAGGGACAAATAAAATGTTTGATACGTGTTGTAGAAGTGATAATGCAGTAATGCTGTTAAATTACCAGAGATAAGATAACAGCCTTTATGAATACACCAGCAGGAGAGCTACTACATTAACTGATTTATCTCTGGTCAGTGATCACAAGCTGCATAAATGCTGGAAGGCTAGTAGTGCACAGTGCAGGTATCACTAGGTGTGAGGATTTCAGCACCTGTATACAGGGCTGGTTTTACATCCTAGGCTCTACTAGGCAAGGAAGTCTAGGCACCCTTAGCTCCTCCCATGGTCACAATCCCACTCCTCACATGACTCCACCCATCTACTGATCACTAGCACAGAAAAATACCCTTAGCCTATAACATAAAAGCTAAAAAAATGCTTTTAACCTCTTGGTTGCCATAAAGGTCTCCAATGCATTGCTTCAGAATGCATTGGAGACCTTTCTAGCATCTAACTGGTTAAATAATAGCCATCAACAGGGTACTTAAAGGGATAGTAATACTTAAAATGTAAAAATATTTGTGTGTAGATATATATATATATATATATATATATATATATAT
Organism: Rhinophrynus dorsalis; assembly: GCA_037306005.1. NCBI lineage: Eukaryota > Metazoa > Chordata > Amphibia > Anura > Rhinophrynidae > Rhinophrynus > Rhinophrynus dorsalis. Next base: position 26,911,176 of record CM074721.1, on the reverse strand, counting down.
ATATATATATAGTAGTGTTTATCCCCCCTTAGTAAAACAAGAGTCCTTCCATTTTTTATTCAAAAATTATACTAACCTGAATTTTTTAGGTGGAATATCACAGTGGCCTGAAATTGTACAGTAGCGCTGTTGCTACACCATCCTATGGACAGCTCTGGTCAGTTGACCATAAATCTCTGTAGGATGGTGTAGCAACAGCGCCACTGTACAATTTCAGGCCACTGTGATACTGCACCTAAAGAAATTAAAGTTTGAGCTGTAATAACTTTTGAATAACACACCTTTAGCAGTGGAAGTTCCCTTGTTTTACTCAGGGGAATAAACACTACTACATAGATATATTTTACATTTTAAGTATTACTATCCATTTAAACTGGTTCTGGGACAATGAAATTGCTCTGGCCATACCCAAAATTCAGAATGTGGGTGTGGCCAGCACAGCTGAGGCACTGCCACTCAAAATTTGGAGCTCTAGGCAGTTGCCTACCCTGCTTAAAGGGGAACTACCACCCCGCAATAACTTAACCTGCATTCATTTTTCATCTGGCGACTAGCTGCTTAGTAGCGCTAGTCGCCAGAAATATTACCTGGTTTCGAAGATTTCTCCGTTTTACCGATGCTCACAGGAACAGGAAGAACGGACATCTCGTCACAGTGATGTCCATGCGCCTGCGCTGTCAGTCCCTTTTGGAGAAATCTTCGAAACCAGGTAATATTTCTGGCGACTAGCGCTACTAAGCAGCTAGTCGCCAGATGAAGAATGAATGCAGGTTAAGTTATTGCGGGGTGCTAGTTCCCCTTTAATGGTAAACTAGGCCCTGCATTTATAAAAGTATATAACTAGTCTGGTCTCATTACTCTTATCATTCTTCATGCGGCGTACAGTTTGGATGTCACTAGGCGTGAAGGTTTCAGCGCCTGTATAAAAGTATATAACTAGTCTGGTCTCTCTTGATCTTATTACTAGGGTTGCACTGCTACAGATACTGGTATCGGTACTGATACCGTCATTTGCGCGAGTACTCATACTCATGCAAATGCGGCCGATGTCAGCACCGATACCCTGTGTCAGGGTCGGTGCTGCAGAGAGGGAGCCCTGGGAGCTGCTCACAATGCTCCCCGGTCGCGCCTCTCCCTCCTGCAGCGTCGGAGCATTGCTGCGGGTTACCATGACAACGCTCCGACACTGACCTCTGCCGGGGCTCGCGAGAGAACAGCGAGCACCCGGCAGAGGAGGAAGTTACAGCAGGTAGCTGGAGGGTAAGGCAGGTAGAAGCTGCACCTTGGCACAGACTGGACAAGCTGTAAACTTCTTTGCAGCTTTCCAGGGAGACCCTGGCACAATCTCATGGCTTCAGCCCCATTGCCATGCATCAGCCCCATTGAGAGCCTCAACACTTCTGCCACTCAGCCCCCCTACTTCTCTCACTCAGTTCTCCCCAGCCCCCCCACTTCTCCAATTCAGTTCACCTCAGCCCCCCCACTTCTCCCATTCAATTCCCCTGCTTCCCCTCAGCCCCCCCATCTCCCACTCAGTCCCACTGCACCCTCTTACCACCCCTTGGAAAACTTTCAAATGGCATTGCAAAAAAAGTATTGGTAATTGGTATCGGTGAGTACTTGGGGAAAGTATCGGTACTCATACTCAGCCTTAAGAAAATGGTATCGGTGCATCCCTACTTATTACTTGTATTATTCTCCATGCAGCGCCAAGATGGTTTGGCATGAATTACACAGAACCCGGGACTGTGGTTAATGCCCTAGTCTGGGAAACGTGAAACTGGTATTTAAAAGCAGCTCTGTCTCCTCGTGTCCTCGGATAACAGATGTTTTTTACCCATCCACCACTCTGGCACCTGAGCCGAGCGAATAAAACAATGATATATTTATTTTTGTGAGAGCCGAGTTTTATTATCAGGAAACAATTATAGTGCTGTTCAGTATCAATAGTGAAGTGAGGTTTTTAACCCTTTGAGCGCCAGAGACGTATCAACGCATTGCATTGAATACCTCTCCGGTACCCAAAGGGTTAAACAAGCACGTCATTACCGGGGTGGCAGGATCAGCAGCTGAGATGGGACCCAGTAGTTTAGGGGACTTAGCCCACTTAACCATTTGAATGCTAACGAAAGGGATAAGAATGTCTATGATAAAGTTTAGCTCTGAGTCTTCTCTATTGTTTTTATAACATGCAGTTTAAAGTAACAGTAATGTCCCATAAAAAATTCTTCGTGTTTTGTAGAGTTTATAAAAAATAAATTATGTGGCACAAATCCTATCTCTCAAACCTTTATGGTCTGAGAGATATTCACATGTAAAGTTTGCCATTTCCTGCTGTCAGTTGTAAAGCCGACAGCAGGAGATTCGTGTTGGCTGACTCGAGGAGGCTCTGCAGCAGAGCCGAAATAGCTATATTTAAAAAGAACCGCTTCATTGGAACGGCCTACAAAGTGTGCTTGCAAACCAGGCACCCTTTGTAGACCTTTCCAATGAAGCAATTATTTATAACCCTTTGAGTGCCAAAGGGGTACGGAAAGAATTGTAGAGCAATGCATTCCGTACCCCTCTGGCACTCAAAGGGTTAAATAACAGGATTTCGGCTCTGCTGAAGAGCCACCAGCTGGTCCGCGGACTGAGATCTCCTGCTGTCAGCAGAGCGCTGACGTCAAGAGAAGGGGAGGGAGGGGGAAACTTTACATGTGAATATTTCTCAAACCGGAAAAGTTTGAGAGATAGGATTTGTGCCACATAATTCATTTTTTTACAAAACAAGAAGAATTTTTTGTGGGACATTAATAACTTACAGTTCTGTAGTTCAGAAGATATTCAGGGTAAAATGATCCTCCTCTCGCCTCTCCTGGCCTCCTCCGGTCGTGGGACTGGACGGATGCAGTGAGGGACAAACTTCACTCAGTAAGTATACAGAAAACCCTGCCCTCCCCCCCCTGACGAAGGAAGGCAGAATTCTCCTTTTACTTACTGAAGATTTTCCCTCACTGCGCTCCATCCGGACCAGACTGAGAGGCAGCGTGACGCGGCCAGATGGGGCGGGAGGGGGATCCTTTTACCTTGAATAGCTTTTGAACTACAGAACTGTAAATTATTAAACGTAGCACTGCATGTTTTAACAGCAATAGAGAAGATATGGAGCTAAACTTTAAAGGAGCAGTAAACTTTTTTTATGAAAAAATATATATTGTAGGGATTTTCCTGTTGAGTAAAATAAGGGTACTCCCACTGCCAAGAGATTTATATTTCCAGAGTTATTACAGTTTAAACCCATGTTTTTTTTACATTAGCAGTGCCCTCTAGTGGTCACATTCTAATTAGATTTCCTGTTTGATTCTAATGGAGAGGAAAGTCAGAAAAGTCAGTGACATACAGTTCTCCATAGAATGTGATAGAAACTGCCTGTCACTTCCTGTCAGTTAGAACTATCAGGAAGTAAACACAGTAAATTCACTTCCTGTCAGTTAGAACTATCAGGAAGTAAACACAGTAAATTCACTTCCTGGTTATTTAAACTGCTATAAATTGTTTTATTCAGCAGGAAACGCTCTATAAAATATGTGTTTTCATAAAAAAAGTTTACTGCTCCTTTGAGTAATTTTAAGGCAATGCATCTGTCACATTTTATTAATTATGTGCCTATGGGTACAGATTTACTAAAATGCCCAGGGCTGCTGCGTGGATTACCAGAAAGGCTCCTGTCAGCTGTTTGCTGTGTTAGAAATCTTCTCCCTTCTCCCCAGCACTACTGAGCATCTGATGGGGAGCACAGAACAAACCGTTCAGACACCGTTGGGCTCTCCTACTGATCCTACAGGGCTTGTAAATCAATGATTTATTAACCAGTCCCTGCTGAGGATGATAGCAGCTGTAGTCCAACAATAGCTGGAAGGCTGCAGGTTGTCCAGTATTTCTAAGTACAGACCAAATTGCGGATTTATCAATGCTTTCTGTGCTTAACCCTTTAAGGATTAGAGGTCTGTGCAATGCACCTTGAATTCAAGTTGAAAACATTATTAAGGTGGATCTCTCACATAGATATAAGTAATGCTCATAAGTTAGAGCATTTAGGGAAACATTTAAAACATTGTTCATTTAAAAAAACAAACAAAAAAACTTTATCTGCACAAAAATTAATGTTTTAAAAGTGCCCAGCAGCCTACTTCCGGCTTGCCGAACTTCCTCTGCTCCCCTCCCTCCTCCGATGATGGAGGCTGTCTGTCTCTAAGCTGGAGAGATCTCATTGGCTAGATATCGATGGAGTAAAAAAGTTTGGCGGGTGTTAAGTGCTGGCCGCGTCCATGCGCGGCCAGTCACTAAGGGGTTAATGGATGACCTCTTGTTGCATACCTCCCAAGTGTCCCTCTTTAGGAGGGACACTCACTCTTTTGGACCCAAATCCCTCTGTCCCTCTTTCCCACCCTGATGTCCCTCTTTTTAGAGAGATTGGATTGCATGGTGTGTATATAACTGTATCACATTGCTCTACAGCAATAATATTCACATTATTGTTTGTTTAAATGTCAGTATATGTGTTTATACATTAGTCTGTGTAAATAAAATACTTAGATCTTGTTATAAGTCATTTATTTGGTTACACAAGAATTATCAATAGGTCATGAAATAGCCTAAAAATTCTCAGTAATGCCCCGTCTACCAGCCACGCCCCCAGCAACACCCCCTAAAACACAAGTGTCCCTCTTTGGCAATTTTTAATGTTGGGAAGTATGTTGTTGTTCTTGCTCAGCTTAGATTAAATAGTTCCTTGGAAAAAAGGTTTGAATATTCCTAGTTTAGGAAATACTGATTCCTGAAAAGTGAAGGGATGTGTGCTAATTAAGGTAGGAGGCAAATATAGTTTTTGATACCTTTATTGGCTAACTAAGCAGATTTAAATGCAAGCTTTCAAGACCTTAGGTCTCTAACTCAGGCATGTTATACAGATAAATATGAAAACATCTCTCTTAAATACAAGTACACATCACATTGTTTAGCATGGAAATCAGATAACAGAATGCAGTCCAGATCCAGATATCTTTGATCAGTCAATGGTAAATTGCACTCTTCCTCTGAGGCTTTAGAGGTATTTATGATGCTCTTGGGTCTGTTGGAAAGGTCAATCAACTAAATTATATTTTGACAGAAATTCTTTATCCCTGTTCAAACCACTACAAATTGCATTAAATTTTAACATTAATTTTACCCCCCATACCTTTCTGTCCCTCTGAGTGCGGAACAGTCCCATCAATACAGTTAACTTAATATCCTTGACACTGTGCCCATTTTGGCAAAAATGTTCTCCCACTGGTGTCTCTGTCTTTTTGTTATTAACACTGGATCTGTGGGAATTAATTCTCTTATGTAGTGCTTGTGCAGTTTCTCCCACATAAAGAGCTGTTGGGCATTTTGCACAAATTATAAGGTATATTACACTGGATGATTTACAGGTGAAGGTACCATTGATCTTATGGTGTAACTGGGTGTTTGGAATTGGTATGTTGTCCGTGGTGTAAATGTGTGCACAAGTTTCACATCTCTTTTGTAGGCAGGGAGATGTGCCATTTTTTGTATTTTTATTCAGGGCACTCCTCACCATCAGTTGTTTCAAATTTGGAGGCTGTCTGAAGGAGAGTAAGGGAGGCTGTGGGAATATGTTCTTGAGTCTTTCATCTGTATGTAATTTCTTTTGAAGTTCTCTTGAAATTTTGCATAGCACTTCAACCTGGAGGTGGTAAGTGACCACCAGTGGCACCCGGTTTCCCTTAAGTTGTTCTTTGTAGTGCAACAGATTTTTTCTTGGTATTTGGGTAGCCTTCTGTATCTGACTGTCAATAATAGTTGCGCTGTAACCGGATCTGGATCTGGACTGCATTTTGTTATCTGATTTCCATGCTAAACAATGCAATGTGTACTTGTATTTAAGAGAGATGTTTTCATATTTATCTGTATAACATGCCTGAGGAAGAGACCTAAGGTCTTGAAAGTTTGCATTTAAATCTGCTTAGTTAGCCAATAAAAGGTATCAAAAACTATATTTGCCTCCTGTATTTCTACGGCTAACACGGTACCAACTCTCATCTCTAATTAAGGTAAGCGCTGAACTGACAGCTTTATTTCGTGGACCCCTTGCTCACAGTGCCGAGAGAAATCAGCTGCACCTCACTGATGAGGCCCAACAAGGCCGAAACGTACGTCTGGGGTTGGCTGCTTCTCTTGTTCAGAGGAGAATTGCCTGGCACGTCGTGGTTGGACTGCCTTTTGGTAGGATCAGTATGATGTGCTTTAGGATATTTCCTCTCTGTGAAAGGCACTAGTGAGCTAAATGAGACTGCACCCTGCGTAGGATACTTTTTCTATAGAGCCTCATCACTTTGAAGGCAGACTCTTTCCTAGTAGAGCATCTCTGACCAGCTCTTTATTTCTTAGTATACTGCCCTGCACTCAGAGAGATCTTTTTTTTTTTTTTTTTTTTTTTTTAAATAAAAATATCAATATCAACAAAATTACACATCTGCTGGTCTTTTGGTTAACATGATACATAGCCAGTTTTGACTGAAGTTTTCAAATAACACCCAGACCTGCCTTACTATGACCAGGAAATCCTTTTGGCCCCTATAATTTTGCCCTTGTGCCTTTGTTCAAAAGTTATCATCTTCAGTATATCCTGAATGTCATGTCCATGGAGTTGGATAAAACATATTTTGGCATTTTTGTTTTTCAGACTGAAGCAGGAAGATTACAAGAGCCTACTTAACAGTTTAAAAACCAGAGGGATGTTTGATGCATTGCGAAGCACACGTCTCTGATCTTTAAAGGGTTAAAGGGATAGTAATACTTAAATATTACTAATCCCCATATTGTAGCCATGTTAAAAGAATTGAATTGTCCCCAGTGTCATTTCTCAAATCTTTATGGTTTGAGAGATAACCACCCGCAAAGTTCCTCCCTCCCTCCCCCTTCCCTGAAGTCAGCGTTGTGCTGACTGCAGGGATATCTGGTCTTATTTGCATCAGGCGGCTCTGCAGCAGAGCCGAGATCGAGTTAGTAAAAAAGAATTATTTCACTGAAACGGTCTTCTACGTGTGCTTGATTTGTGCTTGGTTTGCAAGCACATGTAGAAGACCCTTTCAGTGAAATAATTATTTTTTAATAACGTGATCTTGGCTCTGCTGCAGAGCCGCCTGATGCAAATAAGACGGATATCCCTGCAGTCAGTACAATGCTGACTTCAGGAAAGGGGGAGGGAGGGAGGAACTTTGCGTACGGTTATCTCTCAAACCATATAGGGGACAATTAAATTATTTTTAACATGGCTACAATAATAGGCATTAGTAATATTTAAGTATTACTATTCCTTTAAGACTACCATGTTCAGTAAGTAGAGTTGATGTCCTGTGGTCCTATTAGCATCTGTCATGTCGGCCTCTGTGGATATGACATCCGGGGCTTATTGATGATTTTATCTCTTTAACAGAGGCACAAGGGCAAAATTCATATGTTCTGTGTGTGTCACGGGAGAAAGACAAGTGGGAGGAGCTTTATTTCCTGAGTCCTGCAAAAAAGAACTATGTCCGCCTCTGTGGACATAACATTCAGTCCTAATGAACCCCTAAAGGACCCATGACATGCCAAGACCGTCATGGGAAAACTTCCCTGAAGGACCAGTGACGGTCCTGGCATGTCATGGATGTCAGGGGTCCCTGTGTGGCTGCGTGCAGTTTAGGGGAGCCCTGAATCCGATCGAGTAAAAAAACAAAACAAATAAAACAATGCTCCGTGGTCCTTACGTGTGCGGCTGGACCTTAAGGGGTTAAAGACCGATTTTGGAGAACCAGTCTGCACAAAATTAATTAATTCATAGCAGCATTTGAATTTTCAGCCCAGGTTATTGTAAATTGGTGTTACTGAAATGTATTAGTGTACCTGTAACCCTTTGAGTGCCAGAGGGGCACGCAACGCATTGCTTTGCGTTGTGTGCCCCTCTGGCACTCAAAGGGTCAAACAGCGAAGAAGCCCCAGCAAACAGAATTCAATATTCAATAAAAACAAAAAAGTGTAATATAATCCCCATATCTGACTAATATTAGCCTTTAGAGTTAATTGTTTCTGGGAAATTCAACCAACTTGGTCCCAAGTAACCACTTTATGTTTATGGGCAGGCAGACTTGTTCAGTGTTTTGTAATTATGTTTTAAATACAGCTTAACATTAGCCACATAAACTGTCTACAGATATTACATCCAGGCCTCAGACCGCAGAGAGCTCAGAGCTCTAATGGGACAGGACAGTACAGTGCAGTAAGAATTCCTGTAGCACCACCTACTGACAACATTAGGAACAACACATATCACAAATGGTTTCCTGCCCAGTATTGGATTTTGTTTTGACTGTAAATGTTTCACAATGTTTATGACCATAAATGTATTATCATGGCATATCTAGAAAGGTGCAACACATTCTACAGAGCAGTACACAAAAGGAAAAAAGTGGAGCAATTCTGGGGCAAACCACCTGCACTATAGGGGACAAAAAAATCCCAGAGGGTGTGCTTAACCCCTTGAATGTTAGAGAGGTGACTAGCACATTATGAAGCACCATCCTGGCATTCAAGAGGTTACAAGCCCCATTTAAATCACTGGGAATTTGGGGAATATTTGTTTGCTCCTTGTGGTAAATTTGGTTTGTCCCACATTGCCGGTATACACTTGACCTTTGAGACAAATATAGCCCAATAACCCTTTAAGTGCCAGAGGGGTACGCAACGCATTGCATAGCAATGCGTTGCGTACCCCTCTGGCACTCAAAGGGTTAAACTTGTCAATGTTCACCAAAAAATTACACCTGAACAGTACAACCAGGGGGGCTCTAAGTTTTTGGGGGCCCTGTGTGAACAATTCACATGGGGTCCCCTTTATTCCTGCGTTGGTATTTCTAATAAGACAGCGCCATTTGATTTTGTTTACATGCAGCACTACTGTATAATCGCTGCAGGGCCTCTGACCAAGTGGGGGAGCTAAACATCCTCTTAGTCTGCTTATACTGTGGCTCCACTACTGGGTGCAACATCAAAAGAACATAACAGATCTCACAGTTTGAGCAACAGATTTAAAGGAACACTAACACCTAATAATACCTAATAACACCCCCCACCACTTAACTTAATCTTGGCCGAAAACCTAATGGCGACTATGAATCCATTGTACTTAATTTTTAATTAGTGCTAGATATCATGTCCATGGAGACAGACGTAAGTCTTTGTTGCAGGACTCAGTTCCTCCCATTGATGGCTTTGTAAGAAGACATCAGTAGGAGGAGTTTGGAATATTGGAGTCCTGAAGAAAGAAACATGTCCGTCTCCATGGACACGATATCCAGTACTAAATGAACATGAATATTTGGGGAAAATCGGTCCACACTGAACAGATTGATTGTGATCATTATTGTTTTCTGCCTAGATTAAGATAGTGGGGGATTATTACCCTCTTGGTTGTTTGAGACCTTTCCAAAACATTGCTTCACAATGCAATGGTGAAGTTTCTAGAATCCAAAGAGCTAAGGGGTAACTACTTTGCTGGCTGGCTGAGCATGTTGGGAATTGTGGTCCAACAACAGCTGTAAATTGACAGAGTAGTTCAGGGTTGGGAAACGTTTGGCACTCCAGTTATTGTGGGTAACATCTCCTGTTGGCTGGCTGGAGACGATGGAAGCTGAAGTCTCCAACAGGTGGAGTGCTAAACTTTGCCTGCCCCGGACTAGTATAAATCATTGGTGTACGTGATTCAACTGCCAAATAAGATCAAGTAACTGACTCACCGCAACTGCCTTCAGGGACTGGACAACTATCCAGTGAATCTCATCGAAGAGTTTATCAGTGACCTCTCGCCCGCTTGTGCTCTCCAGGTACAAACGCAAATTACTTACGGTCCACTTCCCACCGTGGATGTGATTGTAGTCATCCTAGTGAGGGGGGGGAAGAAACAATAACTGTTCCACTGTCTTTGGGAGCTCATTTCAGTGGATTACCATTTTTGGAATAAAAGACCATTAATCCAACGAGTGCCAGAGAAGTATCCAAAGCATTGCAATGCAATTTGTTGTATACCTCACTGGCACTCAAAGGGTTAAACTTTAAAGGGATAGTAACACTTACTATGCAAATAAAATATACATATATTGTAGGGTGTATCCTCCAGAGTAAAACAAGGTTACGCTCACTGCTGAGAGGTGTTTTATCCAATAGCTACTGCAGCTCAAACTTGAATTTTTTTTAGGAGAAATATCACAGTGGCCTGAATGTTACAGTGGCGCTGTTGCTACACCATCCTATGGACAGCTCTGGTCAGTTGACCATATATCTCCATAGGATGGTGTAGTAACAGCGCCACTGTAACATTAAGGCCATTGAGATATTGCACCTAAAAATTCAAGTTTGAGCAAAAACAACTTTTTAATAAAATACCTCTCAGCAGTGGGAGTTCCCTGTTGTTTTTTTTTTTACATTTTAATTATTACTATCCCTTTAACAGTAACAGCTAAGTGAATGGATTACATTACATCTAATAGGCATTTTGCAATGTTACTTCAGTTTCCGAGTGGACGATTTCTACTTTGGCGACTTAAAGTGGACCTGTCACCTTAAGATACATTTCTTTCATTTTAAAGGGATAGTAATGTTTCACAAAAACAGCAGCTCCAATTAATCTTCATAGTATTTGAGGCATAGAGAGTGCTATTTCAATACCGTCAGAGTTGTAGTTCAAGAGTAATTGAATGATAAATTATCCCCCTTCCACCCCTTTTACCTGGCGTAAGCCGCCTCCCCTCAGATGTGGAATCCAGTCCATAGACCAGACAGATAACAGCAGGGGACAATCTTCTTCCTATGAGAACAATGAAAGCCCTACCCCCCCTTGACAAGTTTTTCAGGTTTTTCCCTTATCTTAATTGAAGATTGTCCCTCTTTGCAGTCTACCTGGGCACCTCCCTTCTGATCTGGCTGAGCAGTGTTACATCAGTAAAAGGGGTGGAAGGGGGATACTTTGTCATTGAATTACTCTTGAACTACAACTCTGATAGTATTGAAATAACACTCTCCAAAGTCCAAATACTATGATGATTAATTGGAGCTGCTTTTATTATGAAACATTACTATCCCTTTAACCCTTTGAGTGCTAGAGGAAAACGCAACGCATTGCAGAGCAATGCGTTGCGTACACCTCTGGCACTGAAAGGTTTAAAGCTAATTAAAGCTGTTTATATCCTCTGCCATTTGTTTTTAATAGAAATAGTTTTCTGAAAAAAACTAACCTTTATTTTGTCGGTGACACAGTCTGGAACTTTATGCTAATTACTTATTGTGCCGGGCCAGTATTTCCACACACTGTGCTATGAGTGAGCCTAGATAGAGCCCGCACACACTGTGAGTACTTCTAATAGCACAGCCAGCGGCATATTAAACGGTTAGTAATGTCTTGTTTCGATAAAAGTAAAATTGTAGATATTCAAAAAAATAAAGTAACTGATGCAAGTCCCGTCTCTCAGACCTTTATAGTTTGAGAGATATACGATGATGAAGTTCCCCCTCCTGTCCCTTTCACAGACGTCAGCTGTAAAGCTGACAGGAGATTTGAGTAGTGCGACTCGAGGTGGCTCTTCAGCAGAGCCGAAATAGCACAATCTAAAAATAAATACTTAATTGGAACGGTCTACAATGTGTGCCTGGTTTGCAAGCACACTTTGTAGACTTCCAATTAAGTATTTATTTTCAGATAGTGCTATTTCGGCTCTGCTGAAGAGCCGCCGGCCAGTCCCGGGACCAGGATCTCCTCTGTCAGCTAGAGGCTGATGTCAATGAAAGGGAAGGGGGGGGGGGGACTGTTTCATCTTTAAACTATAAAGGTTTGAGAAACAGGACTTGCATGAGTTAATTTTTTTTTTTTTTTTAATATCTAAAATATTACTTTTTATTGAAACACGACATTACTAACCCTTTACGACTTGAACACAGCTATGCAGTGAATTGGCATAAAGTGCCACTCTGGGCCACTAAAACATAAAGGTTAACGACTGAACAACTAGTTTACAGAAGAAATGGCTAGTACTAAACACAGGTCAATGTTATGTATCTGTAGAACAAATTAACTGGTCTTAAAGCTGAACTATCATCTACACTATATACCCCCTCCCCACCCTGTTCATTTTAAAATTCAGAAGATCCAGTATTAATCCCTCTTAACGACCCTTGACGTGCCGGGACCATCACGCCAGTTCTGGCACTTAAGGTGGGTGTGAAACTAACATTGTGTGCATTGATTTTGACAGGAGTAAAAACCTCATCTGAATCATTAGAAAATGTGTCCCCTATTATGCAGTTAGATTGCTCCTTCTCGGTTTCTCTCTGCATACGTCTGTAGAATGCTAAAGCCTCAGAGAAGTTAGACAACAGCCTGGGGCCCAAACACATTTGATGTTGGACGACATGTGCTTACCCCGTGCTTCTGAATGGCCACATTTGTGAGATGCACAAACATATTATCCAGTTCACTTGTACTCGGAGTGTACTTCACAGTGCAGAATCGGCAAAACCCCAGCTTGTACCTGGAACCAGAACGTTGGACAATGAACATATTAAAGAAATAGAAAGTTTTACTATGTAAAAAAAAAAAGAAAAAAAAAAAAATCACACACACACACCTCCATCCATTGTCAATCCACTGCAGGATAAAGGTTTCCACACCAAGACAAACTGAGGGTATGGACTGTAATCTGCCACGCTGGCGCTGGTCCAGTGCAGATTGGCAGATAGTTGATCCTGTCGGGACCAGAACCTGTGATCCTGAGGTTTTAACCCTTGCAGTGCCAGAGAGGTACGCAAGGCATTGCAAAGCAATACATAGCGTTCCCCTTTGGCACTGAAAGGGTTAACAGATTCCATCATTGGATCTATATCACCAGGAGACACGGACACACACACACACACACACACACACACACACACATATATACAGAGAAACACACACACACCTTTGTCTGTTGAGAAAAACAAGGGTGCGGAAATGTTGGGATATGCTGTATTCAAATGTTATTACAATTGAAACATTTATTTTTTTGTTTTGTTTCTGTGAAATCAAACTTTTGGCAACAGTATGATTTTTACTCTGCTTTGTATTGGAGAGTATGATTCTTCAGCCATAGAAAGTGATGGAAATAAAGGCATTGGTGACTAAATTACTGTACAAATAAAACAAAAAAACATACAAAAATGAAACTATCCCCTAGTAGTGGAAGTACCCTTGTTTTACCCAGCTAGAAAAGCCTACTAAATATATATGTGTGTGTAACTGAAATATTAATACTCCTCTAACACACAGGGAATTCCTAGAATGTAATCAGAATCTATTAGCCTCATAGGAGCTAAAGTATATGATTTTCATAATAAATTATTATTTCCCTTTAAAACAAATTGAGTAAAAATAGAACATGTAAAATACATGTACACATAACACTTACATATAACACTTGAGTGGGCGATATGTCGTCACAAGGACATACAGGCGCAAGTCGAATTTCCTCCCCCCAATCAACAGAGGATTGTCAATGTAGAGAGAGATGACGTAGGCTTCCTTAGAGGACTGGGTGACAAACCTGCAGAACACATTACATGTTAGATCTGTGCCATTTCTATTCCCAACGTTCCCCAAATTCTCATTCATTTAAATGGAGCTTTTAAATCCTCAAAGGCTAGAGAGGTTGCCAACTCACTGTGAATCAACATGTTGCGCTGGAGACCTCTCTAGCATTCCAGGGGTTAAAAAGCCAATCCAAATCATTGAGAATATTTTGTTGCTCCATAGTGCAGTTGATTTGCTTATTAATTACACCACTTTCTCTTTAAAAAAATAATGTCCAATATTCCCATATAACAGATAACTAAAAGTAACAGAACGCTTGCCTTTCTATTGAGAGGTTGGCTTTAAAGGGATAGTAATACTTGAAAATAATTTTATTTTATATTGTAGCCCTTAAAAAAAACATTAAAAATGATATGTCTTATCTCCCAAACCTTTATGGTTTGGGAGATATTAGCAAGTAAAATAAAGTTCCCTTTTCCTGGCTGTTTCAGCCAAGTCTGCCATCTAGTGGCCAGATTTGGAATCCGGTCCACAGATCAGCAGGCAGCTCTTTAGCAGTGCCGAGATCATGATCTTTAAAAATAACTACTTAATTAGAACTGTCTACAAAGTGTGCCTGGCTTGCAAGCACACTTTGTAGACCATTCCAATGAAGAAATTATTTTTAAAGATGGTGATCTCAGCACTTCTGGAGAGCCGCGGAGGGTCTGCGGACCGGATTTCAAATCTGACAGCTAGAGCCGTGACGTCACTCCAGGGGAAACTTTACTTGTGAATATCTCCCAAACCATAAAAATTATATAAGTCTCATCTCCCAATCCTTTAATATTTTTTTAAGGGCTACAATATAAAATAAAATTATTTTCAAGTATTACTATCCCTTTAAAGCGGAACTATCACAGATATTTAAGCGCCCCCCAATTCATTTTTACTATAGCAGTAACCAATGAAATACTGTCTGGCGGCGAGTCTCCTAAGAACTTAGATTTCTAAATAATGCCGACACTTAATAAGGATTATAACAATATTTCAATGCTACCACTATAGTAAAAATTAATTGGGGGGTATTGAAATATCTGTGATAGTTCTGCTTTAATGGGAATAGAACACACGGGGGAGATGTACTAAGGTATGATAAAGGGGAGATAAAGGAGAGCTAAAGGGGAGATAACTACTCCAGTGATATCACTTCTCCAACTCCTATGTTATTCTATGGAGCCTATGCACTAAGATTGTTGAAGTGGTATAGATCTTAGTGTAATCTCTGGAGAAGTCACCTCTGCTTTATGACCTCTTTATTGCACCTTAGTGCATCACCCCCTTGGTTTTCTATTGAGAGGAAGGCTTTAATGGAAGTATATTTGGCTTTCTGTTGAGAAGAAGGCTTTAAAGCAGAACCAGGTTCTTGCATTCAAGCTGTCTGTGCCATTAGTCTCTTCCGGTGCCTTTCACCTCCATGCAATCCCTCCTAGAGGAGACCGGGACGGACATCGCAGGCGCACAGACGTCTCTAAGCCAAGATGTCTGCACACAAGCCTGGCCACCGGTCTCGCAAGAAAAAGGATTACTTCAGATGCTGGTACTTGTAGCAGATAATAGAACTATTAAGAAGCTAGTCGCCATATGCATAATTATTGGGGGGCAACTTTATATTAGGTGGTAGTTCCACTTTAATGGAAATAGAACTCTTGGCTTTCTGTTGAGTGGCAGGCTTTAATGGAAACAGAACACCTCTTGGGTTGCTTGACGGGTCACATGGCCTAACGACCGAGACTACAGCTGCAAGAAAATCTTAGAGGGAAGAACCAATGAACAAAAACTATAAGTACTCAGTGTAAGACTCTCTAAGTATAGATTTATTTTTGCCTAACAGCATATTTAAGTACGCAGTTGCACTACCCAATATTAGGACTGCTGTGTTTCCATCATACTGTTATCATTGTTTTGTGTACAACATATAGGCAATTTTTAATTAACTTTAAAATCCCCTTATCTTAGGGTGACAAATCCACTTTAATCCTTTAAAGGGATAGTAATACTTCGTTTTATCTTTATTTTATTTTGTAGGCATTAAAAAAACATGAAGAACGATATGTCTTATCTCTCAAACCCTTATGGTGTGAGAGATATTCACAAGCAAAGCTTCCCCTCCCGCCCCTTTTACCTAGTGTAAGCCATCTCTTCTCAGATGTGGAATGCAATCCATAGACCAGACAGATAAAAGCAGGGGACAATCTTCTTCCTATGAGAACAATGAAAGCCCTGCCCCCCTTGACAAGTTTTTCAG
Organism: Rhinophrynus dorsalis; assembly: GCA_037306005.1. Lineage (NCBI taxonomy): Eukaryota > Metazoa > Chordata > Amphibia > Anura > Rhinophrynidae > Rhinophrynus > Rhinophrynus dorsalis. The sequence goes on along the minus strand of CM074721.1, from coordinate 26,895,250 downwards.
GTTTTTCCCTTATCTTAATTGAAGATTGTCCCTCTCTGCAGTCTACCTGGGCACCTCCCTTCTGATCTGGCTGAGCAGTGTTACATCAGTAAAAGGGGCGGGAGGGGGAGACTTTGTCATTGAATTACTCTTGTACTACAACTCTGACAGAATTGAAATAACACTCTCCAAAGTCCAAATACTATGATGATTATTTAGAGCTGCTTTTATTATGAAACATTACTATCCCTTTAAGTACCAAAGGGGTGTACAACGCATTGATCTGCAATATGCTGCCCAGCCCTCTGGTCCTTAAAGGGTTAATACACATGAAGGAGTAGAACACGTGCATTCAGAAACTGATTTGTGAGCAGCCCAGGTGTACAACTTACGATGAGGTTTTGCTGTCCCTGGACCACTTTTTAATCTGCGACAGCTTGTTAATGAGAAATATGCCCTTTCCCTGGGCTTTTCCGCATGGCTTCATGATCCAAGTGCTGGAGGGGTTTTTCCTAAATTCTTCTACAAAGAGGTTATAATCAGCAGGAAGCATAAAGGTCACAGGGACAAAATCTACAAGAGAAAAAGGAAACACAGCACTTTTGACAGCCAATAGAAATGAGGCTGCCACTGACAGCTACAGCTCTTGCAGAAGGTGTGACCTGTACACTTAAGGTGAGTGTAGTGGTGAATAAATATTAAAATATTGAGATTTAAAGGAGCAGTAAACTTTTTTTTATGAAAAAATATATATTGTAGGAATTTTCCTATTGAGTAAAATAAGGGTACTCCCACTGCCGAGAGATTTATATTTCCGGAGTTATTACAGTTTAAATCCATATATTTTTACATTAGCAGTGCCCTCTAGTGGTCAAATTCTAATGAGATTTCCTGTTAGATTCTAATGGAGAGGAAAGTCAGAAAAGTCAGAGACATACAGTTCTCCATAGAACGTGACAGAAACTACTGAGTCACTTCCTGTCAGTTAGAACTATCAGGAAGTAAACACAGTAAATTCACTTCCTGTCAGTTAGAACTATCAGGAAGTAAACACAGTAAATTAACTTCCTGGTTATTTAAACTGCTATAAATTATGAATAAAACATCTGACAGTGATGGGAGTGACCTTGTTTTATTCAGCAGGAAATGCTCTATAAAATATGTGTTTTCATAAAAAAAAAAGTTTACTGCTTCTTTAACATTTATTTTTCAAGTTAGTTGCCCTTTGTAAATAAAAATGTGGTGAGAAATCTTATCGTAAGACCCTAGAACAGCAACCTTTAGTTCCAAAACCTGTTGGAGACTACAACTCCCATTATTCCAATTAGCCAACCTCTGATCAGGGAGGATGGGAGTTGTAGTCTTCAACAGCTGGAAGATCACAGATTGACTACCTTTTGTGCTACAGGATCCATGCTGCCACATTAAACACAATTACCTAAATAGAGATATTTTCCATTTTCATCTTTCTCTGCAAGCGGGCTGCCCTCTTTTTCCTGTTCCTTTCTGTATCTTTTTATGTTCTTAACCATCAAGTCCTTTCTTGTCAGCTCATAATGGTTGGGGAAATGATTGACCAGTTGGTCATCAGAGAGTCGAAACCCAGTCTCCACACTGAAGCAGTTTCGGATGGTTTGGACGCTCATCCTGAAAAACACAACGTGGACTGTGGTGGTCACTGTAAGAAGGGAGATGGGTCATTAAACGGACACTGTAACTTCCATCTCCTAATACCCCTGGCCAAATGTACCAAACGTTCCTCTTCTCACTACTAGATTTGCATTAGTGCCCAATGTTAGACAGCAGTTGCAAAAGCCAATAAGATATAAACGTACATAAAAAGGGGAAAAGATAATCAGGAAAAATAAGTATAATAATTTGGTAAGACCTCACCCCGAGTATACCCTAAAACAGTGGGTCATGGAAGTACTGCACCCAAAAAAAAAAGATTAGCTGTAATAATTTTTGGCAGAGAAGTACAGAAGTAACGGACAGGCCCATATTCTTGCTTGTATTTGGGTAAGGGATGAGTAATCATGAACATGTACAAATATATAGACATACATTCATAGTGCAGTATTCAATGTAACGTATGTATCACTTTACAAGTGTCACCAAATGTCCACTCGCATATAGAGCGTCTTCTTTATTAGCCCTCTCAAATACCACTTCTCATGTACAGTTGAAACAAGAAGTTTACATACACTATATAAAAAGACACATATGCATGTTTTTCTCACTATCTGACATGAAATCAGAATAAACCTTACCCGTTTAGGCCAATTAGGATTACCAAAATTATTCATATTTGCCAAATGCCATTATAATGAGAGAGAGATAATGTTTTAAAGCATTTTTATTACTTTCAGCAAAGTCAAAAGTTTACATACACTAGGATTACTATGCCTTTAAACAATTTGGGACAGCCCATATGATGATGTCATGTCTTTGGAAGCTTCTGATTGGTTTATTGGCAACATCTGAGTTAATTAGAGACACACCTGTGGATGTAATTTAATGCACACCAGAAACACACTGCTTCTGTGTGTAACATCATGGGAAAGTCTAAAGAAATCAGCGAAGATATCAGGAAGAGAATTGTGGACTTTCACAAGTCTGGATCATCCTTTGGTGCAATTTCCAGATACCTGCAGGTGCCTCGTTCATCTGTACAAACAATTATACGGAAGTACCAACAAGATGGGAATGTCCAGCCATCATATCGCTCAGGAAGGAGACGGGTTCTGTGTCTCAGAGATGAACGTGCTTTGGTCCGACATGTGCATATCAACCCAATAACAAAAGCAAAAGACCTTGTGAAGATGCTGGCGGAAGCTGGTAAGATTGTGTCATTATCCACAGTGAAACGAGTACTGTATCAACATGGGCTAAAAGGCCACTCTGCCAGGAAGAAGCCATTACTCCAAAAGAAACATATAAAAGCCAGATTAATGTTTGCAAATGCACACAGGAACAAAGACCGACATTTTTGGAGACATGTCCTGTGGTCTGACGAAACTAAAATTGAACTGTTTGGCCATAATGACCATTCTTACATTTGGAGGAAAAAAGGAGAAGCTTGGAAGATTAAGAACACCATCCCAACTGTGAAACACGGGGGTGGCAGCATCATGTTGTAGGGTTGTTTTGCTGCAGGAGGGACTGGTGCACTTCACAAAATAGATGGCATCATGAGACAAGAAGATTATGTGGCAATACTGAAGCAACATCTCAAGACATCAGCCAGGAAGTTAAAGCTTGGGCGGAAATGGGTCTTCCAAATGGACAATGACCCGAAGCATACTGCCAAACTGGTTACAAAGTGGCTTAAGGATAACAAAGTCAATGTTTTGGAGTGGCCATCACAAAGCCCTGATCTCAATCCTATTGAAAATTTATGGGCAAAGCTGAAAAGGCAGGTGCGAGCAAGGCAACCTACAAACATGGCTCAGTTATACCAGTTCTGTCAGGAGGAATGGGCCAAAATTCCTACCAACTATTGTGAGAAGCTTGTGGAAGGATATCCAAAACATTTGACCCAAGTCATACAGTTTAAGGACAATGCTACCAAATACTAATGAAATGTATGTAAACTTTTGACTTTGCAGAAAGTAATAAAAATGCCTTAAAAAATTCTCTCTCTCTCATTATTCTGGCATTTGGCAAATATAAATAATTTTGGTAATCCTAATTGACCTAAAACGGGTAAGGTTTATTCTGATTTCATGTCAGATAGTGAGAAAAACATGCATATGTGTCTTTTTATATAGTGTATGTAAACGTATGTTTTCAACTGTGGTTGTCCTCATAAACAGAACTCCTCTGGTACTCAAAGGGTTAAAAGTACTAGAAGATTACTCTCAGAGACATGCAAGAGGTATTAACTTACCTAAAAACCTTGAAGGGGTAAACCCCCTTTCTCATACAAATATACAAAGCGCAAAAGTCCAAAAATATAGGGGAATAGGTAAAAAAAAAAAAAAAAAATCTCACAATAAATAAGTTCTTTAAGTGTACTTCTCCAATGTTAAAGGGATAGTAATGTTTCAAAAAAAACAAAACAGCTCTAATTAATCATCATAGTAACTGGACCTTGGAGTGTAAGCCATCTCTTCTCAGATGTGGAATGCAATCCATAGACCAGACAGATAACAGAAGTGGACAATCTTCTTCCTATGAGAACAATGAAAGCCCTGCCCCCTTGATAAGTTTCTCAGTTTTTTCCTTTATCTTAATTGAAGATTGTCACTCTCTGCAGTCTACCTGGGCACCTCCATTCTGTTCTGGCTGAACAGTGTTACATCAGTAAAAGGAGCGGGAGGGGGATACTTTGTCATTGAATTAATCTTGAACTACAACTCTGATAGTATTGAAATAACACTCTCCAAAGTCCAAATACTATGATGATTAATTAGAGCTGTTTTTATTATGAAACATTACTATCCCTTTAAGGATAACAACAAGAGGAGAGTTATCTGAGAAGGATAATACACAAGATACAGTACATGTGAGCAGCCATTCAGCCAAATTTGGAAAGGCATACACACGTTGTATACAAAATTGCAATATGAATGTCCCTTTTATATTTTTACATGTTCATGATCATTCAATTCTGAAGCTTCACTCCACTATAAGTGCTGAACCATGTGTTGGTGCTGGATTTATTGTTGTACTAAGTGGGTTGTTATAAGTGCTACGTACGTCATCACTTGCTTATCACAAATCATATTTTTATTGTTGATTACCGATTATCACAGGTGCATGTTAGTATTTAGCTAAGGGAGTAGAATGCCCTAAATTAACTATTATTTTATTTCTTTCCTCCATATTACACTCTACTCATACCTCCCAACATTTCAAATTACCAAAGAGGGACACTTGTGTTTTAGGCGGTGTTGCTGGGGGTGTGACTGGTGGGCAGGGCATTACCAAGAATTTTTAGGATATTTCATGACCTATTAACACCTCTTTGTATAACTTAATAAATGACTTATAACAAGACCAAAGTATTTTATTTATACAGACTAATTTATAAACACATATACTGACATATAGGCAAACAATAATGTGAGTTTTATTGCTGTAGAGCAATGTGATACACTTATATACATACCTCACAATGTGATCTCCCAAAAAGAGGGACATCAGGGTGGGAAAGAGGGACAGAGGGATTTGGGTCTAAAAAAGGGACTGTCCCTCCTAAAGAGGGACACTTGGGAGGTATGTCTACTTTCCCTTTGAATGAACACTAATGCTAAGATATTAACAATGGATATAAAAATAGCCCATTGTAAAACTCACAGATATCTTTGTAAAATGCCCGTAACTTGGTAGGACTTAAGAAATCAGATATCAAATCTTTTATTTTTTCAGCATACTGGGGGAAGTTATTTTCTTTTGCACGCCTCACTTTCTTCTGTATGTTACACAATGCAGTACATCCTCTTGACCAGAAAGTGAGAAATGCAAAGGATAATGGCTCGCCCAGCATGCTGAAAAACAACAGCGTTTCGTATAGCTGAAATTCTAGGAAAGCAGGTAAACATATACACATAGATCTGTAGGTGTTACAACATACAGCAGATTTTCCATTCAGAGTAAGTTGTATTTTAGCAGGTGTTCCTTAACCCCTTAGAGTCCGGTGACGTACCCGGACCGTCAAGCTGGTCCGGCACTTAAGGACCAGTGACGATCCTGGTACGTCACGTACTATTACTCACCGCGTCTGCAGGAGCGCGGTGAGTAATACCGGGGACTGAATTTGATCGCTCCAAGACCGGAGCGATCTCTTTCAGTCCCTCAGTTCGGCGTGCTGCCCCACGTGATCAGTCACGTGGGGCGGCACGCCGAAATTCTCTATCTGGTCCTTAAAGGACCACTCACCCCGCGACCGCTGGTCGTTAAGGGGTTAAAAGGGATAGTAATTCTTCGTTTTATCTTTATTTTATTTTGTAGGCATTAAAAAAACATGAAGAACAATATAAGTCTTATCTCTCAAACATTTATGGTTTGAGAGATATTCACAAGCAAAATTTCCCCTCCTGCCCCTTTTGCCTAGTGTAAGCCATCTCTTCTCAGATGTGGAATGCAGTCCATAGACCAGACAGATAACAGCAGGGGACAATCTTCTTCCTATGAGAACAATGAAAACCCTGCCCCCCCTTGACAAGTTTTTCAGGTTTTTCCCTTATCTTAATTGAAGATTGTCCCTCTCTGCAGTCTCCCTGGGCACCTCCCTTCTGCTCTGGCTGCGCAGTGTTACATCAGTAAAAGGGGCGGGAGGGAGATACTTTGTCATTGAATTACTCCTGAACTACAACTCTGACAGAATTGAAATAACACTCTCCAAGGTCCAAATACTATGATGATTAATTAGAGCCGCTTTTATTATGAAGCATTACTATCCCTTTAAAGGTTCAGGCTCAGATTCAAGACATTGGGACAAGCTACCTAAAACCAGGACTGTCCCAGGAAATCCAAGACTTATGGAAGTCCCACGCACACTTGCTCTTGGTGAAATAAAAACAGAGTTCTTTCTGGGATACCAGGGGAATGCAGTTTCTGGACCTGCACCATGCAGGTGGATACCTCCTGTTAGAGAGTTTTCTTTGCAAAACATATGTAAAGAACATTACCAGTAAAAATTCCAGTCATCATTTTCTGTCACTTGAATCCATCCCCTCTTTTCAAAGTTGTTGATAAGCACAGATTTCTCTATATCAGTCACCCATTTCAACTTCCCTGCCATGTCACTGGAGAAGAAAAATCATAATTTTTATAATTATTATTAGTAGTGCTTTCATATTGCATGTGATCAGCTTAAAATGAACACTAAGAATAATCAGCATTTAAAAGAGAAGTAAATGTTTTGTTTATTAAAATATATGTTACAATTATAACAGTTCAGATTGTCAGAAAGTGAATTACAGTGTGATTACTTTAAATATCTATCTGACAGGAAGTGACTCAGCAGTTTCTATCACATTCTAGGGAGAGCTGTTTGTCAGTGACTCACCTCTCCCACAGAAAGCAACAGCATACCTAATTGGAATCTGACAACTAGAGAGAGCTGTTAACCCCTTAATGAACGTTGACATGCTAGGAGAGTCATCTGTGAATTTAACTTAACCCCTTAAGGATCAGTGGTCCAGGGGTGTGTGGTCATTTAAGGACCACGTAGGGAAGTTTGACACGCCTGCACATGTAACTGATCACGTGTGCTGGCATGCCGAACGGAAAACTGATAGTGACCAATCTGGTGTTGGAGTGGTCAATTTCAGTCCCCGTTACTAATCACAGGGCTCCCGTAGAAGAGCTGTGAGTAAAAAATATGTGACATGTCAGGACCGTCACTGGTCTTTTAGGCAAAAACAGCAGTGACAGTCCTGACACGTCACTGGACCTTAAGGGGTCCTGGCACGTCATGGGTTTTTTGTCTCAGAACTCCTGCAGGAGTGCTGTGATCAATACCATAGTCTGAAACTGACTGCTCCAAGACCGGAGGGTCAGTATCAGACCCTCCTTTGTTGTGCGGGCACATGGATCAGTCACGTGTGCTGGCTCGCCAAATATGATAAAAGCAGTTCTTAAGGTAGGATGACCAGACCTCACCTTTAACCAGGGATACATGGGTAATAGGCATATTTCAGTACTGTATTGCAGTATGTATTTCTCATATGCATCCCCAGTTAAAGGTGAGGTCTGGTCAACCTACCTTAAAGGAACAGTAATGTCCCATAAAAAATATATTCTTGTTTTGTAGAGGTTAAAAAATAAATTATGTGGCACAAATCCTATCTCTCAAACAGCTTTGGTTTGAGAGATATTCACATTGAAAGTTTCCCTTTACAGCTGACAGCAGGAGATTTGAGTCGGCCAACTCGAGGAGGCCCTTCAGCAGAGCTGAAACAGCGTTATTTAAAAATAACTACTTCATTGGAGCAGTCTACAAAGTGTACTTGCAAACCGGGCACACTTTGTAGACCTTTCCAATTAAGTAGTTCTTTTTTAAATAACGCAATTTCAGCTCTGCTGCAGATCCGCCGGCTGGTCACCAGACCGGGATCTCCTGCTGTCAGCACAGCGCTGACATCAGGAGAAGGGGAGGGAGGGGGAACTTTCAATGGGAATATCTCTCAAACCGCTATGGGATTTGCTGCAAATCATTTTTTTAACCTCTACAAAACAAGAAGAATTTCTTACGGGACATTAGTGTCCCTTTAAAGGGATAGTAATACTTAAAATGTAAAACAAAATATGTTGTAGGGTTTATCCCCCTGAGTAAAACAAGAGTACTCCCACTGCTGAAAGGTGTTTCATTCAAAAGTTATTAATTTTCAAAATTGAATTTTTTAGGTGCAATATCACAGTGGCCTGAAATTGTACAGTGGTGCTGTTGCTACACCATCCTATGGACAGCTCTGGTCCCGGGACCATAAATCTCCATAGGATGGTGTAGCAACAGAGCCACTGTACAATTTCAGGCCACTGTGATATTGCACCTAAAAAATTCAACTTTGAAAATTAATAACTTTTGAATGAAACACCTTTCAGCAGTGGGAGTACTCTTGTTTTACTCAGGGGGATAAACCATACAACATATTTTTATTTACATTTTAAGTATTACTATCCCTTTAAAGGGAATCCACTCCCCAGAACCGCCGTCATTAACCCCTTAAGGACTACATGACGTACTATGACCGTCATGGTCCTTATACCCTTATGGACTGATGACGGTCATAGTACGTCACATACTTTTTATTTACAGTGCTCCACCGGGAGAGCTGCAAGTAAAAATAGGGCCTAAAATTGACCGCTCCAAGACTGTAGCGATCTCTTTCAGGCCTCAAAGCGGCGTGCCGATACACGCAACAGGTCACGTGTACCAGCACATCGACAAGGATCAAAGCGGTCCTTATGGGACAGAAACGTTCCAGGACCGCTGGTCCTTAAGGGGTTAAGGGATTCATATAAAAACCCAAGAGTTTAAACTGTAAAAACTCCCAGTGAGAAAATATGTTTTACTCAAATATAAAAGCTGTGCAATATATGCTTTTTTCCATCAAGAAAGTTTAAAGGGATAGTAATACTTAAAATGTAAAAAAAAATATGTTGTAGGGTTTATCCCCCTGAGTAAAACAAGAGTACTCCCACTGCTGAAAGGAGTTTTATTCAAAAGTTATTAAATCTCAAAGTTGAAATTTTTAGGTGCAATATCACAGTGGCCTGAAATTGTACAGTGGCACTGTTGCTACACCATCCTATGGAGATTTATGGCCCCAGGACCAGAGCTGTCTATAGGATTGTGTAGTAACAACGCCACTCTACAATTTCTGGCCACTGTTATACTGCACCTAAAAAAATTCAACTTTGAGATTTAATAACTTTTGAATAAAGCACCTTTCAGCAGTGGGAGTACCCTGGTATGCTCATGACACATGAATAGGTCAGAATAACCCCAATTAAGCACAATCAAAATGACTGAGCCACATGTGAACAAGCAGGGATGTACTGAAAATGTGACCTGTAGTTGGGCCTGGAGAGCTAACTTTGAGAATCACTGTCGTAAACTGTAGCATATTAAAGGGTTAGTACAAAGTAATATTGTAGATAATCAAAAAAATAAATTCATCAATGACAGTCTGATCTCTCACGCCTTTATGGTTTGAGAGATATAACGTTTTAAAGTTCCCCCCTCACAGATGTCAGCTGTAAAGCTGACAGAAGGAGATTCATGTTGGCCGACTTGAGGTGACTCTTCAGCAGAGATAAACATACTTCATTGGAATGGACTACAAAGTGTGTCTGGTTTGCAAGCAAGCTTTGCAGACCGTTCCAATGAAGTGTTTCTTTTTAGATTGTAGTATTTCGGCTCTGCTGAAGAGCTGCTTGCCGGTCCCAGGACCAGGATCTTCTTCTATCAGCTAGAGGTTGATGTCAGTGCATGGGGAGGAGGGGAGAACTTTGCAATGTTAGATCTCTCAAACGATCAGACCGACATCGATGGATTTTTTTTCGATTATCTACAATATTACTTTTTATTTATATAAGACATTACTAATCCTTTAAAGGGATTCTATCACTTAAAAGCAACTTTGGCGATTTTGAAAGAGCATTCAAAATTACATGTTTGTCCTTGGAGCTCCAGATGTTGTATGAATTATTTAGCTGCATCGATTCTGCCAATTACGGCATGCCATGCAAGCATATCCTGTATCAGCTCGACATTATCTCCTTCACTCACTGACACTGCTCTTGAATGCATTGCTCGCTTCTCCTAGCAATGAATGGGTTAACCCTTTGAGTGCCAGAGGGGTTTGCAACGCAATGCATTGCGTACCCCTCTGGCACTAAAAGGGTTAAGTATCCATGCATGAGGAAGGTAATGTAAGGTTAAGACAGAAGTGTCTGCATGGTATGCCTTCACTTACATTAGCGGTTCTCAACCTTTCTAGTGCCGCGACCCTTTGATAAAATTTCCCAAGTTGTGGCGACCCCTAACAGTAAAATTATTTTTGTTGCTCCTTCATCGCTGTAATTTTGCTACTGTTATGAATCAAAATATAAATAAATATCTGATGGTTTTAGGCGACCCATGGCAAATTGTCATTCGACCCCCTAAGTTGTCCCGACCCACAGGTTGAGAACCACTGACTTACATAATCTATACATCTAAACTCAAAAAAATAGTTTTCTAAATGAGAAATGTATAATACATCTAATAGGTGATTTTGAAGACCTAAGTTGAGTTTAGGTGATAGTGTCCTTTTAACCCTTTGAATGCCAGATTCTAGCCCATCGCATTGTGAAGCAATGCATTCTACAACACCTGGCACTCAAAGGGTTAATGGTACCTTCAAGATATATTTAAAAGATCACAGGGTCAGCTCATTTTGAAAGTTCACAGATATGGCATTAACCCTGCACATATATCTCTAGATAGACAGATAAATAGAATTACACTTACTTTATTTTTATATTACCTTACATGTCCTCTGATTTATCCCCTTGTGGATTTCTCTTTGTATCACACACAAATTATCTTTATATTACAGTTTATGCCAATTCATGCATCTCTCTCCTTATATTACACTCATGCTAATCCCTTGAGGACCAGAATGGTTTACAGCTTATATGACAGTCATGTTAACCCCTAGAGTACCCGAATGCTGTGCAGCACATTGCTATGCAATGCCTTGCACATGCCTCTATTACACTTCCATTCCCCCTGAGCCAATCCCCTGCATGCATCCCTTTTTATATTACACTAATATGCCACCTGATTTTTACACCCTGCATGCATCTCTCTTCATATAACACTTCCAATAATCTCCCTTTTTATTACACCAACAAGCCCCCTGAGCCATGATTAATCCCCCTGTAGGCATCCCTTTACATATTACACTATGTCCCCTGATTTACACCCCCATGCATCTCTCTTTATATTACACAATCATTCATTTCTCGTTATATACAATTTTACACGCCTCCTGGATTTTTCTACTACAAGTATTTATCTTCATATTGTACTTACATAGGGAATCTGGTACCAGATTGCACAGAATCATTCAGAATCTGCTGAGCATGCACAGCTAAGGATTCCACTTCCGGGTTGTCACCATGACAACGGAGGACGCCCTTCAAGCCACCTGCTGCCGGCCCATTGTATACACATTCATGCTGCTGAACGCCTAAATAAATAAACAGCTCTGCTCATTAACATTTCATGTGGCACCGTCTGCCCAGAATTTACCAGATCTCATCAAGGAGGTTAAAAATTTTAAATAAAATGAAATTACATTATTATTATGATTTTATTTTAAGCCCGTGTACACAGGCCAAGGTACAGGTGATGTTAACCCTTTGAGTGCCAGAGGGGTACACAATGCATTGCTTTACAATGTGTTGTGACCCCTCTGGCACTCAAAGGGTTAAGAGGCCGGTTCTACTCTGCATCCTGCCCTTGACGCAGTCATGCATTGTAGAGACTGTCCGAAATAGGCTGACCATTCCTCACCTTTAAAAAGGGACACATAGGAAATAGGCATATTTCAGGAGTGCACCCCTGTAGTATGCATTTTTCATGTGTATCCCTTTTTAAAGCTGAGGTATGGTCAGTCTAGCCCGAAAGCACAGAATGCTATCAGCACAGAACTCCCAGCATTCCATGCTCCCAGCACAGAACGCCCAGAATTCCTTGCTCCCACCATTCTGTGCATTAGGGCAGTCTCTACTGCGCATGACGGCTTCTGACAAGCATCCTAGCAAATTATTATATAGGATTGTTAAGAGAAATATTTCTTTAAAAAAAAAATGTGTCAGCCTCAGAATGATGGTCAGTGCCGGCAGGAGCCACGGGACTAGGGTGACGACATGTCCTGGAATGGCAGAACGGAAATGTGGTCACCCTACCTGGGAGGTATGTGTATGGAAACAATATGTAAACATTGGCAGATATATCTAGGAATGTTACAACAGCTGTTTCATCCTATATAATAAAACGCTAGCGATGTTTGTCAGAAGTTGTCATGCGCAGTAGAGACTGCGTGTGTTTTCGTCAGTCTCTACTGCGCAAGACTGCATCACGTGGAGCAGTGTGGTAGCATCCGCTTAACCCTTTGAGTGTCAGAGGGGTACACAAGGCATTGCAAAGCAATGAGGTGCTTACCCCTCTGGCACTCAAAGGGTTAACATTACCCGGACCTTGGCCCGTGTACACATGCTTTTACACTTGCATGCTAGTAACAAAATGTAGGGCGCATTTTTCTATAGTAAATCTTTCTGGATTGTTTTGATGAGTTGTGAAGGGGAATTCTTTTTGTATTGAAATCTGTTTTGCTTCCTCTATTGACATCAGGGCAGATTATCTTCCTGTAGCTCAAGCTGTTTTATTCCGAAGGCAGGCAACCTTGGCGCTCCAGTTGTAGAGGATCACAATTCCCATCATCAAACAGCTAGTTTTGAAATCATGGGCTTTGCAGTACCCAACAGCTGGAGTTTCAAAGGTGTACACTCAACAAATTGATTATGTGCTGCGCAGTGGCGTAACTATAGGGGTCGCAGGGGTCACACCTGCGACTGGGCCCGTGCACTCCAGGGACCCGGCCTCCCCCTGCGACCCCTCTGCCTGGCGCCCGCAATCTCCCGCCATCGCTCTAGTAATGCAGAGCGCTGGGAGATGACATAATCTCCCAGCACTTTACATTACTAAGAGGACTGCGCGGGATCTCCAGGTAGGAGATGGGGGCATTGTGGAGATTGAGGGGCATTGTGGAGGGGGCCAATGTGGTGGGGGGGGCCTGTGGCACTTCTTGTACCAGGGACCGGAGGCTTCTAGTTACGCCTCTGTTGATGCGTAATGAGCATATATTGTGGTGCACTATTTTGGGCTTTTCCTTACACCATCCTTGTTGCCCTATTCATACATCCCTCCCCCATTTTATGAACTCACATACATAGTTCACAGATTATGTAAATGTGTTCACTAGATCAGTAACAATAAATGGGCTTTTTTTAAGTGTACAAATTCAGGTGCTTTATTCATTACATAAACACTCAAACACTCAAACACTCTGAGATCTTTGAAATATCAACCCTTAAAGCTTCCAAGAATGTAGCTTCTAAGCAATGTGTCTCTGCATGCTGTAACCCAGAGTTGATTCGATCAGTCATCAAGGAACAAAGTAAAGATACCACACTTGAACAAACACAAGTCAAACAGGATGTCTCACTTTGCTTTTCTGCAGGGACATGCACAGACATTTTGGGGGACAGGGGCTCAAATAAAAAAAGGGCACTTCACATAATTATTTATTCAAAATATATATTTAAAAAAAAAAGAACATAATTTATATCTCAGGAGCCTGTAGGCACAGAAATCTGAAGCCCCCCCCCCCCCTTTGGCCATCTCCACTGGACACCTCCACAATGCTCCTAATCTCCACATTGCCCCCCATCATCTCCATTTTGCCCTTACATTGTCCCCGTCAGCTCCACATTGCCCCCATCAGCTCCACATTGCCCCCATCATCTCCATATTTCCCCATCAGCTCCAAATTACCCTCACATTGCCTCCATCAGCTCCATATTGCCCCATCAGCTCCATATTGCCCCATCAGCTCCAACTTACCCTCACATTGCCCCCATCATCTCCATATTGCCCCCATCAGTTCCATATTGCCCCGTCAGCTCCAACTTACCCTCACATTGCCCCCTTCATCTTCATATTGCCCCCCATCAGTTCCATATTGCCATCAGCTCCAGCTTACCCTCACATACATTGCCCCATCATCTCTACATTGCCATCATCTGCATCTTGCCCCCCATCAGATCCATATTTCGCCATCATTTCCACATTGCCCCCCATTGTCCGTTTCCTACCTCTTCCCTGTTGGTGCAGCGGCAGGAGAGATCTGTATGTGCCTCCTTTGGCACAGACCTGTAGCTGCTGGAGCTCCCGCGCAGCTTTCTCTTCATGCAGAGCGCTGGGAGATGGTGTCATCTCCCAGCTCTCTGTAATACTAAAGAGCCAACGAAGGAGCACAGCATCTACAGGTCTGTCCTGAAGGAGGCACAGACCTGACTGGGCAGTGGGGGGGTTAGTGACGGCAGCGAGGCAACTTTTTTTTTTTTTTGTTAAAAGGGCACTTTGGACAAAAAGGGCAGGTGCTCAAGCCCCCCTTGGTGTCTATGTGTGCACGTGCCTGCTTTTCTGGTAACAATGGTACCAATTTAGAGACTAAAAATAGTTAAAGGGTCGGATTGTCCCTTAGGGACATTAAGATGGCAGGCTGCCCTGCCTTCTACCCTCTAACCTGGGCAGGGGGGTTTCCCTCCTTAAATTCCCAAGAGGGGCTGCCTGTCTTCATGTATGGAGGGGGCAATGACCTGGGTAGAAGGGAGTGGTTCAAGAGTAGGGGTGGTAAGGGAGAGGAGGGATTGTATGAATAAAAAGCAAATGTTTTTCTGATAGAATTTATTAATTAACATTTTCCTTTCCAGGTGCAGCTCTTTTTATCATCATGAAATGTTCCCAAGACCCCTACGGCAAATCAGATCTTTCAAGAGGTTTCCTACAACAATGAAAGCACTGTTCACTTATGGAGTGCAAGTATACAATTCTCTGTCTGCCTCCAACCCTCCTCAATCCACTCTCCAACCTCACTCTCAACACGCTCCATTCATTTCCTCTTCCTCCACCTCCCAATCTTCGCCTACCCATCTAAACTCCCCCTCAGTTCCCCAGTCAGAGTCACGCCTCCCTCTTGTCTTGGCTAGGGCCCATCACTACTGCCTACCTTCTCCCTCCTCCAGTTCTCAGGTCCATAACCTTCGTCTCCTGTCTCTCACCTTATTCCATCCTTGCAGGAGTCTCTCCATGGTCATCCACACACACTGCACTTGAACAAACACTAGGACAGCAGGATGCCTTTCTGGTAACAATGACTCCAATTTAGAGACCAAAGAAGCAGTCAGTTGGAGAAGGACTCCCTGTAGGTGTATAAAAGGAGCCACAAGGGAGCATGTCCTTGGGTGGGCTTAGGGTTTTTTGGTAGTATGTGGGGAGGGATTCTTGGAGCCTGTTTTTGCTGCATTTCGGCATAAGCACTATTCATGTGCAGGATGCTTGAAGAGAAGCAGCAGTTAGTCTCTTAAAAAATTTCAGTGGCTGCCACTGGGCCTTCAACTGATCTTGAAACTCTCCTTGATGAGGTCAAGAGGGCATCAGCTCCAAATGGTCATCGTAGGCTTAAAGCCCAACCCTCACTTATCCAGGCTTCAGCTCCTCCTACGAGTAGTGGATCTGACCCCGAATCAGACCTCAACGCAAGAGCAGGGATAATCTGCCAGAAAGGGCCAGCCCCAGTTTTAGGCGTGGGTGGTGCAGGAGTAGAGGCCTGTTGCCTGTTTGGGGCAGCAGACCAAATCCTGCCTTGAGATCAGCTGAGCGGATGGGCAGAGTGGGTCACAAGAGGATGATTCCTACTGGGAGGAGGCTGGTAACTCAGGTCACGGAGGAGACCCCTGGGAGCAGTGGAGGCCTGGGTGCTGTAGCAGATGGTGGTACTGAATCTGCTGGAGTCTCGGGGCACATTGAGGTATTGGCTGCAGAGGCCCCTTCTGTTGGGCCTGCTTACATACCTACAGAAAAGACAAAAATAGAAACAGCACAAGAAAGAGCCTCTAAGAGCAATCTCCTTTAACCATCTTCCCAACAGACTTTAAAGGGATAGTATTACTTCAAAATTACTATCCCTCATATTGTAGCCCTTAATAAACTGAGTTAAATGACACCAGCGGCATCTCTCAAACCTTTATGGTTTAAGAGATAGCCGCTTTCAAAGTTTCCTCTCCCCTGCTGTCAGCGTTCTGCTGCCAGCAGGGGAATCCGGTCCCGGGACAGGCGGAGGCTCTCCAGCAGTGCCGATATCTCGTTATGGAAGGAAAAATGATTAATTGAAACTGTCTTCTACATGTGCTTGGTTACCAAGCACACGTAGAAGACTGTTTCAATTAATCATTTTTCCTTCTATAACAAGATATCGGCTCTGCTGAAGAGCCTCCTCTTGATTCAGAGACCGGATTCCCCTGCTGGCAGCAGAACCCTGACAGCAGGGGAGAGGAAACTTTGAAAGTGTCTATCTCTTAAACCATAAAGGTTTGAGAGATGCCGCTGGTGTCATTTAACTCAGTTTATTAAGGGCTACAATATGAGGGATAGTAATTTTGAAGTAATACTATCCCTTTAAATTGTTGGAATCCCCTTCAGAATGGCTACTCACAAGACAAATAGGCTCACACAGCCTCTGGGTTTAAAGGCACTTCAAAATATTTATGGAAGAAGGTCAGTGTCCGTGTCTGGAACATTAGCAATCCACTCTTGTTGATATGATTGATCTCTACTATATATAAATAGACAAAAAACAATTGGGCTACTAAAAAGCCTCCATTTATTATGGTAGTTATATTAAAATACTCCAATAAAATGAACACAAAGTATGAACAAATATCTCAATACGCGTTTCGCTACACTTGTAACTTCATCAGTTGCCTTCAGTCTACAGTAACTGGATATGGGCTTTTTCGATTCTGGTAGTTGTGATGGGGAGCCCTATCGTCAAAAGTGACCAGCTGCCAGTATGTCATGGGGAAAGCCTGCCACATTTATGGTGGATGGTCCTGGTGGAGTTATGATACCCTTCTGTCATGGGACCAAATGGACATTGGTCTTTGGTTGTCAATCATGAGGCACCTGGAATCCTTCCAAGGGAGCCTGTCATCCTTTCAGTTGAACTTTGGGGGGGTTGGGGCTTCCCGTATCTACAGCTGCCTCCAATAAACCAGGATGCTGTTGGCATTTCTGTAAATTTGGATAAGGCTTCAGGTACAAAATGAGTGTTTTGGATGTGATGGGGACACCCCATTTCTAAGTGCTTCCAGTGAAATAAGTCAGAGGACAAGTCAGTTAATGTAGGGGGAAAAGGGAGTGATGCCAGTTCACGTAAGCAGATTGCACCTTTGGCTAGAGCTTTATACCAACTGAAGGGTGGAGGACTTGTTGGAAACTGGGTTTGCAGAGGGCATATGGACCCCCTTTTAGGAACGCAAAATGGGTCAGTGGTCGGGTAATCTACAATGTGTGAGATTTTCTGGAGGTAGTATAACAGAAATTGGCAAAGGAAGTGTCTAGGGCAGGATGATGAACCCTTTCAGGTTGTTCCCAGTCTATAATCTTCAGGTGTCACTGCCAGGGGTGGTTCTTAATAAAAATCTGCAATATATATTGTTTCACCATCTCTCTTACCTCTCTGGGTGCTCTGTGAACAATGACATTGACCAAGAACTTAAAAAAGTCTTGTACACGTCTTTTCATAAACCCATCCATTTGGTCTACAAGTTGGGTCACAGAGCATTGATGGCAAAATCAGACATTGAGTCTGCTTCCTGGCTGTTGCCACTACACCTGGACTGTCACCATCTGCTTGATTGTTACTTCAGCTGTTTTTATTACGTTGATCTTTGCCTGCCCAAGGGCTGTTCAATATTGTGTTCTCACTTTTAGCTCTTGCCTGGCATGGTGTAACAGTTTGTTTGACACACAGACACAGTGGTTTAGGATAAAACACAGTTTTATTATAAAAACAGTAATACAATAACCCTCACAGGTCCTGTAGTATTTAAACAGAATAATACAGACACAAGACAGGTTACACATGCCTACACAGGTCCAGTATAAACATAGAGTCAATAAAAAGATATACTGACACAGGTCAGGCAGGGTACGAAGGAATCCCAGTGTATCGGTAGTGCATGGGTTAATGGCCCTCAGCGAGTGTAAGCAGTCACATGTGAAGAGAGGTCTGTTAAGGAGCTCACCTATGATAGAGAGCTTAAAGACGAGTAACGCCCAGTAATAGGTTAGCAGACAAACGTGAACCGCCAGGTCAATAACGGAGACTGAGCCACACAGAGCACTGCCGGAGCAGTGACGGAAACTAAGCCACGTGATCACTGCCTTAGCAGTAATGGAGACTGAGAGATGTGGGTGCTGCCGTAGCAGTAACGGAGACCAGGCAACTTGTACTCTGCCATAGCAGTAAACGGAGATAGCCCACTTGCACTCTGCAGTAGCAGTAACGGAGACTAGGCCACTTGCACACTGCCGTAGCAGTAAACGGAGACTAGGCCAATGGCACACTGCCGTAGCAGTAAACGGAGGCTAGGCCACTTGCACTCTGCCGGAGCAGTAACGGAGACTAGGTCAATGGCACACTGCCGTAGCAGTAAACGGAGACTAGGCCACTTGCACTCTGCCGGAGCAGTAGCGGAGAATAAGCGAATGGAGACTGCCGTGACAGTAGTGGAGACTGCGCAACTGAGCACTGCCGTGACAGTAATGGAATAAGCAACTGAGCAACTCGCCCTGAGGTGGCAACCAACCGGAAGCGTCACGAATGACAAGCCAAATAGAAATGTCGCCAAGGCGACACAGAGGCAACCGGAGCAGGAACGTCAGCCAAGCCGGGTCGGTACATGGAGCAGGAACGTCAACCAAGCCGGGTCAGTGCACAGGAGCAGGAGAAGCAGAATGGTCAGGCAGTCCGGGTTGGTTCACAGGCAGGAGACGAGATGCAGAGTAGTCGGGCAGGCCGGGTCGATACACTGAGAATACTGAGATCAGGAACAAGCACTGGTACAGGAACACCACAAAAGGGCACCGGAGAGGTGCTAGAACCAAGTATATAAGGGCCATACTGGGTGGGACAAGCACAGTATAGCCAATAGGAGTAGAGCAGGAGTGTAGACTGACAGAATGTCGCAAAAGGAGCACGGGCACTGTGATATACAGAGGGAGTTGCATTACCTTGATTTCCTTTGTATTGGACAAGGCAACTCATTGATATGTGCCCTTCTTTTAAGCACCCTTTAGTGGGTTGAGGATGTTTTCAGTGTTCTGCCAGCTGCAGAATAAATGGTGGGCCAGTCTACTTGTCTTACTTACTTGGGTATAGAATTGGTATCCATGGCCCTGGAGTGGCAGCTTCCTTCAGATACACTTGATGATATCCGAGCAATTTGTCAGGGGGGAAGGTTACCCTTCGCCAGGTTCAGTCCCTTCTAGGGAAGCTGTATTTTGCTTGTCGAAACATCCCAATGGGTGCATTTTTAACAGACGTTTGGCAACATCTAGTGCTAAGCAGCATCATAATTTTATTCAGCTACAAGAGGGCATTAAGACGGACTTGAAAGTGTAGGATTGTGTTTTGGCAACTTTAATGGGAAAGCATTATAGCATGCTCCGCCTACTATCAGCCTGGAGCTCTCATTACACACAGATTCTACAAGATCTTGGGTTATGGGGTCATACTGGGATCTAGGGTGTGTGCCAGGATCATTGCCAGGATGGTGGGTCAAGGTGGATCTGGCATCCAACCTGGTCTTTCTGGAACTGTTTCCCATAGTGGTCACCTTGGAGCTTTGGGGTGTTCTCCTGAAGGATTAACACATTGGGGGTTATGCACTAAGGGGTGATAAAGAGGAGATGACTTCTTAAGTGATATCACTTCTCCAGTTCCTATGTTATTCTATGGAATCTATGCAATAAGATCTTCAAAGTTGGTGAAATCTTAGTGCATAGGCTCCATAGAATAACATAGGAATTGGAGCTGTGATAACACTGGAGGAGTCATCTCCACTATATTCCCTCTTTATCACGCCTTAATGCATAAACCCCATTGTCTTTCATATGAAAATATGTGTGTTGTGTCAGTAATCAATAATATGATGGCCTCTCCTCCTCCAGTCTTGATCCTTCTTCATCATTTGGTGTTTCTTGGCTTGAAGGTTACCCTTTCTTGTCATGCTGTTTAGGTGCCTGGGGTATTCAATACCACGGCTGATGCACTTTCTCATTTTCAGGTGGCGGCTTTCAGTGAAGCTTGGCTTTTGGTGGACAAGGATGGGCTGAGTATCTCTGGGACCTTGGCAGGCAGCAGGAGCTTCCTGGATGCAGAAAGCTGTAACACCAGCAACTTTGGCGTGGTATTCCCGAGTGTGGAGGGATGGTTGTCATTCTCATTTGGGGCTGGTGGGTTCCCAGATGATGACAGCCATCTTCATTAAGTGCTCTGGCTGATTTGACATTGGGCAGGTGAGGGTCTTTCCCTTTCTGCCATTTCAGCTTGTGTAGCTGGCTTGGATTTCTGGGGATAAGTACAGGATTTGTGGTGGGTCTAGGTGGGGTGTCTATTCGGCACCATGATTTCAACGACATGGAGCTTCAGTTGCTTATGGATGATGAGGTTCATCCTAATGATCTAGGTTTGGATTTATTTAATTTGGATCTGATGGGTGGAACTGAGCAGGCCATAGCTCTCTTTCGAGGACCAGCTGCTTGAGCTGTCATCAGCCAGACCTATAGCAGATTTTTTTTCCTTGTTGATAATGCGTTGGATAAAAATTAGGTTTAAGGCTGACAATGGTTTATTCCTTAGGTAGACAAGCCTATGAAACTGTACCTCTATACTTAGTTTGTGGTTGTGTTTATTTACTCTCCGGAGCCAGGTGGACTGGTCCAGGGGGTAATTTTTAACACTGTCTGGGATATAATTAAAAGTTAAGTTAAGCATGTGCCCAGTGTATTGGCCATGTGTTCAGGTTTAATACATTTAATTATTCTGCAAGGATTTCTGTTCTGTGTGTTATTTATTACTAAAGCTACGGCCTGTGGTTTTTATCTAGGCTGTGGGTGTAGTTGTCATGTGTACCCCTCTCTGTACAGAAAACACTAGATTCTGTCACCCTGACAATTTGGCCTATAACCCTAAGAACTGGGTCAAAACCAGAGTCTCAGGGTCACACTCAGAGTTCCCAGGTATGCCTGTTTCCTAGCTTGTCATGTAGATAACTGACATCAGGCTAACAGTGTGCCTCAAATTTTCATTTCATTAGCATCAAATGTTCTTTCTTTTTAGGAAACCTTTAGGATTATTATAGGTATAGCTTGAGAATTGCTTAGTAGCAGTTTATACCTATATAGTACTCTAGTGACTAGCTATCATGGTGCCCGTGATTGCTGCAATTCAGTGTCTATCACCTGTAGGGGGCTCCCATTGGCTGTCTGCCTTCAGCCCGCCTCACATTGCCTTTTTAAACTCAGTCTGGGCACCCTTTGGTTGCCCTTTTGTGGTGTCTTTGACAGCATCCACTTCCTCCTTGCTACAGTAGCTGTTTGGGCCTGTTGCTGAGTTCCTGAGTTCCTGAATCGACCTGTTCCTGAGTTCCTGCCTGCTTGTCAGTTCCAGTCCGGTTCCGGTTGATCTCATCAGTAGCTGATGTTCCTGTTGCCAGTCTGCTTGGCCGCGCTTGATCCGGTTGATCTTCTCTGCTGGGCCCTGTTGTTTCCTGCTTCCAGTTCCTGCAGCTGTGGCGACATTGTTCTTCATTCGCTTCGGCGACATTTCCTCCTGTTGGTTCCCAGCCTGCGGACGCTGATTTGCTTCACTAAGCCTTGAGGCTCACATTCAGCCTGTTAGTTCCAGCGTGTGGACGCTGGTTTGCTTCACTAAGCCTTGCGGCTCACATTCAGCCTGTTAGTTCCAGCGTGCGGACGCTGGTTTGCTTCACTAAGCCTTGCGGCTCACATTCAGCCTGTTAGTTCCAGCGTGCGGACGCTGGTTTGCTTCACTAAGCCTTGCGGCTCACATTCAGCCTGTTGGGTCCAGCCTGCGGACGCTGGTTTGCTTCACTAGCCTTGCGGCTCACATTCAGCCTGTTGGTTCCAGCGTGCGGACGCTGGTTTGCTTCACTAGCCTTGCGGCTCATTTCCAGCCTGTTGGTTCCAGCGTGCAGACGCTGGTTGGCTCCATTAGCCTTGCGGCTCACATTATAGTCTGTTGGTCCCAGTGTGCGGACGCTGGTTTGCTCCATTAGCCTTGCGGCTCACATTATAGTCTGTTGGTCCCAGCGTGCGGACGCTGGTTCGCTCCATTAGCCTTGCGGCTCACATTATAGTCTGTTGGTCCCAGTGTGCGGACGCTGGTTTGCTCCATTAGCCTTGCGGCTCACATTACAGTCTGTTGGTCCCAGCGTGCGGATGCTGGTTTGCTCCACTAGCCTTACGGCTCTCATTCTGCCTGTATGTTCCTAACGTAGGGCGCTGGTTTACTCCCTGACTTGCAGTCAGGTACTTGATGGTTCCGAGTGCGCTGTCCAGTCCTAACAGCATTGATTCCTACAGTAATTGGGCACGAGAGTTGCTGATTACAGTGAAACCACTTGACCTGGTAATCTCTATATTCCATCTTACTGTCAATATCATCTGACAGTCATTAGGTCACTGTGGTTGTCACCTTCCTTTGGGCTGCCTTGCCCGGTATATTGGTAAGGCCGGTAGAACCTTTCACTTTACCACCTTAAGGTTGCCTTACCCGGTATTGGCAAGGCCGGTAGAGCCTACTCATTGGTATCCCTTAAGGCTGCCTTGCCCGGTATATTGGTAAGGCCGGTAGAACCTTTTACGTTGCCACCTTACGGTTGCCTTACCCGGTATTGGCAGGGCCGATAGAGCCTACTCTTTGGGTATTCCGTCAGGCTGCCTTGCCATGTATATTGGTAAGGCCGGTAGAACCGCATACTATTCCATCTTTAGGTTGCCTTACCCGGTATTGGCAAGGCTGGTAGAGCCTACTACACTGGTATCCCGTTAGGCTGCCCAGCCCGGTATATTGGCTGGGCCGGTAGAGCCTCTTGTTCCAGACTCGCCTGGGTTGCTTTGCCCGGTATATTGGCAAGGCCGGTAGAACCTATTTGCTATTGTCATTATCATCTATGTATTGTTGCATGTGTATGAAAACCCTATGGGATTGCCTTTAACTTTTCAATAAAGTTATGTTTTTACCTAAACCTTACGTCTGAGAGTCTTAACAAACCGTGACACTAGCATGATATTGGATACCCATATAGTCCAATAAATACTAATACTATATAGTATAAGGTATGATAATAAGGAAGCCAATTTTATTTTATTGTTGTTTTAATTCACCTCCTTTGCCCTGTTTTAGTCTGTGATTAATAAAAGTTATTCTTTATTAGGTAAGTAAATCCAGATTTAGTCTTTTTTCAGAATCACTAATAAGTGATTAGTGGGTGTTTTTAAAGAGCACCTCTTTTTTCCTACCCCAGTTTATTCTATTTGTACAGAAAATAATTTTGATGGAAATTTTATCTGGGTAGATTTAATCCTTAGAGTGCCAGATGGGTACACAATGCATTGGTTCGGGAATATTGCGTACCCCCTCTGTGTCACTGTTCCCAAGAACAATTCAGGAGTCAGTACGGTATAGTAAAATAATTTTAATAAAACTCAAAATAAGGTATCACACAGAATAAGACAACTGAAAGGGGCAGGGGGTCACGAGTCAGGCCAGCGATACTATCAGAAATAGTAAGCTGCCAAAGATGGACCTCACTGCTGGAGACTAGGCCAAGGCCACTGGAAGTCTCCGCTAGAACCAGGAGCTGGAACAGGAGCCGGAACAGGAGCAGGAACTGGAACTCAATATCCCCAAGTTGGATCCACGAGATGGCTACCTGACTCACGCTAGTCAGAGTAGTAGTATCGGATACCTGACACTCGCCTGCAGTCAATCTAGGAAAGGTGAATAACAGCGAGTCTACCAGAGCCCCAGGTCCGCCCCAGATTGGGTGTCCGCTATGTACAAGGAGTAGACAGGAGAATAGTCAGGCAGAGCCACAGGTCAGCACCAGGATGGATGGTCAGACAAGCCAGGTCATACACAGAGTATTTAGTCAGCCAGAGCCACAGGTCTGCACCAGATTGGGTGTCTGCTATGTACAAGGAGTAGGCAGGAGAATAGACAGACAGAGCCACAGGTCAGCATCAGGATGGATGGTCAGACAAGTCAGGTCATACACAGAGCCCAAGAAAACCAACTGTGTAGAACAACAATGCAAGGGCAACTGAGTTAGGACTCAGTCTGCCCTTTAAACCCCTCTTCAGGAAGTAGGTAGGAGGATCAGCACAGAGGGAGGAAGTAGGTAGGAGGAGACTACAGGAAGCAACACATAAAACAGAGGCCTGCTTCATTCTTATGCCTTGTGCCTGCAGATGACGCATCTACTCTGATGCGTCCAACCTCTGCCATATTCATGCGTCAATCTGGGTGGCATGGATGGCCGCTGATGCTGAAGCGTCATTTTGAGCATCGCCTGAAACTGCGGCGCTGGGACCAAGGTAAGCTGTGACACTCTGGCCCTCAAAGGGTTAAACTCCTGTTGAGTTCTGTGAAAAATAAAATAATAAAATAATAAATAATAAAATAATGGGACCCCCAACTACTTGCATGCCAAAGGGGACCCTTCTCACAGGGTGAGAAGGAGGCGAAGTGGGCAGGAAGTGGGAGGAACAGGGTGAGAAGGAGGAGAAGTGGGCAGGAAGTGGGAGGATGAGGGTGGGAAGAAGGAGTCGTCGATGGAATGTGGGCGTAATAGGGTAGCAAGGAGGAGAAGTGGGTAGGATGAGGGAGGAGCAGGGTGGGAAGGAGGAAAAGTGGGTGGGATGAGGGAGGAGCAGGATGGGAAGAAGGAAAAGTGGGAGGAACAGGGTGGGAAGAAGGAGAATTGTGAGGAAAGCTTTACAATAGGATGGAAACCTCAATGGGTGTTACTAGGCTTCCCTAAAGACTTGGGACTATGGTCAAGTGTTAACACCTTCAATCAGTCCTGGATGTCAGGTCCATGGAGGCGGACATGACAGTCACGTGCAATTTTTTCAAACTGAAGAAGGCACAGTTCATGAGCCTATTTAACTCTTTAACAACACTGCATATCTCTCTGTTCCTTAAAAAGTTAAGATTACTATTTGCAGTGGGTATAGTTTTAGGTCCTTGAGTCCTGCTAACGATTGTCACGTCCATGCAGGTTATCGTCTGAATCAAGAAGCAAGGAAAATAGGATTTTCTGGCCATAGTAAGGTAAGTGTGGGTTATTATTAGCAGCTGTTACTACGACTGTAATTCTGTTGTATGAGGTTTTCTGCAAGGGTTGCTCTATATGCTACTATGGACCACCAGCATACTTGGGAACTGTCACAGTGTACCTTAATTCCAGCACCGCCGCATCGGGTGACGCTGGGAACCGGGGGCCTGGAATGACGCTTCGGCATGATTCCTGAATGTCGCTCCGGGCATCCAGCCTAAGCGCACTTGTGCCTCCAGCGGCCATCTGTGTCCTCTCCCTAGACTGCGCTGCTGCTCAATATGAAGCAGGGTTGGAGACTGTAGTGGACGCATCTCTGCTACGATGTGTCACTTTTGGGCGCAAGGCTGCATACTGACGCAGGCCTCAGTCTTATGCAGTTTGATCATGTAAGTCTCCACCTACCTACTTCCTGGCTGGGTTTTAAAGGGAACTGGATCCTGACTCAGTTACCCTTATGTTATTGTCCAGTGCAGTTCTAGTAGTTTGTATCCTGTTCTCCTGTGTATGACCCCGGCTTGTCTGACCATCCAATCTGGTGCTGAACTGTGGCTCTGTCTGACTATCCCACCTGTGTGCTACCTTATCTCTGGGACATCCAATCTGGTGCAGACCTGTGGCTCTGGCTGACTACTCGCTCAGTGATGACCCTGGCTTGTCTGACTATCCAATCTGGTGCTGACCTGGGGCTCTGTCCAACTATCCTATCTGTGTTGCCTTCTGACTAATGTACATCCTATCTGGTGCAGACCTGTGGCTCTGGTGGACTCCAGCTTTGCTGACTGCAGGCGTGAGTCAGTAGTCTCCCTTGTTGCCATCCTTTTGGGAGACGGCCTTCTCCTTACTGACTGCAGGCGTGAGTCAGTAGTCTCCCCGGTTGCCATCCTTAGAGGAGACCGTTCGGGTCTATGCAGTGACTATCTGGGCTACTGAAACTACCATTGGCTTCGGCCTAGTCTCTTGCAGTGTGGTTGACTTCACGTCCACTTAATGACAAAATAATGACAAACACCGCCCACCCAATTATAAACAGCCCCTTTATTAAGTGAACTGAATCATTTACATACCCCTAATCACAGCACATGAGCCCTCCCTGGAGGCTCAAGAGAATGAAGTTCCCAGGTATGACCACCAATGGTAACTTGTCTTGTGACTGCCCAGAGGAAAAAGTGTCCCTGGATTTTAAAAAAACAAGTGTCTTACAAAGTACAGCTTCCTGACCAGAAATTGACACGTGCCAAGGCAAATGGATCCTCCTCGCAGCTGAAAAACCTGACATTCAGTTTCACATATTTTATGTTCTAGCAAGTTTTTAACTTTAACATGTGAATGTTTCAACTTGTTCTTTCAAACAAGAATAACTTGTATTGTAGTTTATTTTTCCTCAAAATAATCTTATCATATAACAATCTGCAGAACATCACTGTCCCAGTTCAGATCTCAAAGTTCTCCTGATGGGATCGTGTGTCATGACTTCAGTTTTATTTATTTATTTATTGTTTTCAAAAGCTTTATTGAAAGAACAATACAATTCCACCATACATAAAAACGATACATATAGAAAATCAACCATAAAGATGAGTGGTATTTGAACAAATCCTAACGGCTCAGCTATGCATACCTCCCATTTCTAATTGCCAAAGAGGGACACTTGTGTTTTAGGGGGTGTTGCTGGGGTTTTGAGGAGTGTGGGCATTAGGGTTACCACCCAGCCGTTATTTTACCGGCAGGCTGGTAAAAAAATTGGCTTCTTTCCAATTGTTTCCAATGTTAAGTCTATGGAGGGAATGCCTTGGCCAGTATTTTTTTTAAGAAAAGGTGGCAACCCTAGCGGGCATTACTGAGACTTTTTAGGCTATTTCAGGACCTATTAACATCTCTTTGTATAACCTAATAAATGACTTATAACAAGGCCAAAGAATTTTATTTACACAGACTAATTTATAAACACGTATACAGACGTTTAAGCAAACATTAAAGTGAGTTTCAATATGATACACTTATACACACCACACAGTCTGATCTCCTAAAGAGGGACACTTGGGAGGTATGGCTATGGAATTGCCCATCAGATCGTATGATATGCATATCTTGTTCAAAACACTAGAATAATAAGAAGGGACAAGATACAGTAACAGAGCTGGTAGTACCTCCCCTGGAATGAGAAAAAGGAACAAAGCACTAAAAATTATTCATACCTATAGAAGCCGCAGGAGCGTATAATGATACATACACATGAAAAAGAGACTGTTAATCAATCTTTAAAGGGATAGTAATACTTCGTTTTATCTTTATTTTATTTTGTAGCCATTAAAAAAACATGAAGAATGATATAAGTCTTATCTCTCAAACATTTATGGTTTGAGAGATAGTCACAAGCAAAGTTTCCCCTCCTGCCCCTTTTACCTAGTATAAGCCATCTCTTCTCAGATGTGGAATCCAGTCTATAGATCAGACAGATAACAGCAGGGGACAATCTTCTTCCTATGAGAACAATGAAAGCCCTGCCCCCCTTGACATGTTTTTCAGGTTTTTCCCTTATCTTAATTGAAGATTGTCCCTCTCTGCAGTCTACCTGGGCACCTCCCTTCTGATCTGGCTGAGCAGTGTTACATCAGTAAAAGGGGCGGGAGGGGGATACTTTGTCATTGAATTACTCTTGAACTACAACTCTGACAGAATTGAAATAACACTCTCCAAAGTCCAAATACTATGATGATTAATTAGAGCTGTTTTTATTATGAAACATTACTATCCTTTAAGGCACACACGCCCTATTAATAACCTTGCCCATATACATAATGAGGAAGGAAAAATGTAGATTGCCCTACCAGGATGGCATTTGCCTCTGGGTAAACTTTATCTCCTCTACTACAGCCCAACCCAAGGATTTTAGGTCATCCTTTTTATCTGCTGGAAATCCACAGTACAAGGTAATAGAGTCCAGCTCTGTGCCTAAGAAACAAGGGGTGAGATTCACTAAGCGGTGATAAAGAGGTGATAAAGTGGTGATGACTTCTCCAGTTTATCACTTCTCCAATTCCTATGTTATTCTATGGAGCCTATGCACTAAGATTTCTTCAGGTTTGGAGATCTTAGTGCATAGGCTCTATAGAATAACATAGGAACTGGAGAAGTGATATCACTGGAGAAGATATCTCCTCTGTATCACCTCTTTATCACCGCTTAGTTAATCTCCCCTAAGGACACGCTGTTGGCCATCCTGTTTTTCTGGGTCAGCAGCGCCCCAAAAACCTGTGCTACCCGCTAAAGCATAGACAAAAGAGTTCTGCAGACATCCAAGTCCCCTGGCCCTGTGCACAAGTAATCATTGGGATACTGAAAAATTGAGGCAAAACCTGCCTCCCTCCTCAATTCCCACTCCACAAATGGCACATCCCAAAGGGAAGCAAAGGCTCACAAAACATGCCATCGATGTTACACCCCAGCAAGACAGTCAGCATGAACAGGTAGGAGTCAGAAAACAGACCCCTCCTCGCCACACAAACCCTTCTCTTCGCTTGTCATACCAACTACGTAGCCATACCTCCCAAGTATCCCTCTTTGAGACCCAAATCCCTCTGTCCCTCTTTTCTACCGTTTTGTCCCTCTTTTTAGGACATCAGAATGAGTGGTGTGTATTACATTGCTCCACAGCAATAAAACACACATACATGTGTTGTTAATTGTCAGTATATGTGCATACCTGGGAACTTCCACCTGAGGGCTACCCGGAGGGGAGTCCTCTGTTCAGCAGGGGGTGACAAAAATGACGCTAATCGCGTCAAAAAGGGGCGGGGCTTGATGCGAGTGGCGGGGGGGGGTGCTTAATCCTTTGAGTTTCAGAGTGGTACAGCGTGCTACTCTGGCACTCAAAGGGTTAAAAATGTCACACAGAAGGCTGGGGACGGAGGAACAGCGGGAGAAAGAGTGTAAGTGGGTAGAGTTTCAATAGAAACTCCCCACATCCGGAGGAATCTGCCTCTGCCCCGGAGACCCGGTAAATCTCTGTCAGAACCGGAGTCTCCGGGGCAAACCCGGAGAGTTCCCAGGTATGTATATGTGTTTGTACATTAATACGGGCAATTAAAATTCTTTGGTCTTGCTCTAAATCATTTATCAGTTACACAAAGAGGTGCAGATGGGTCAAGAAATAACTTAAAAATTCTTGGAAATGCCCCACCTACCAGCCACGCCCACAGAAACGCCACCTAAAACAGAAGTGTCCCTCTTTCGCCATTTGAAATGTTGGGAGGTATGCGTAGCCTTGTCAAAGGATGCTTAAAGGAGCAGTAAACTTTTTTTTATGAAAACACATATTTTATAGCACATTTCCTGCTGAATAAAACAAGGTCACTCCTATCGCTGTCAGATGCTTTATTCAAAATTTATAGCAGTTTAAATAATCAGGAAGTGAATTTACTGTGTTTACTTCCTGATAGTTCTAACTGACAGGAAGCGACTCAGCAGCTTCTATCACATTCTATGGAGAACTGTATGTCTCTGACTTTTCTGACTTTCCTCTCCATTAGAATCTAACAGGAAATCTAATTAGAATTTGACCACTAGAGGGCACTGCTAATGTAAAAAAACATGGGTTTAAACTGTAATAACTCTGGAAATATAAATCTCTTTGCAGTGGGAGTACCCTTATTTTACTCAATAGGAAAATTCCTACAATATGTATTTTTTCATAAAAAAGTTTACTGCTCCTTTAACCCTTTGAGTGTAGGGTTGCCACCTTTTCTTCAAAAAATTACCAGCCAGGGCATTCCCTCCATAGACTTAACATTGGACAGAAGCCAATTTTTTACCGGCCTGCCGGTAAAATACCGGCTGGGTGGCAACACTATTTGAGTGCCAGAGTGGTATCTAACGCATTGCATTGCAATGCGTTGGATACCTCTCTGGCACTCAGAAGGTTAAAGGGATAGTAATGTTTCATAATAAAAGCAGCTCTAATTAATCATCATAGTATTTGGACTTTGGAGAGTGTTATTTCAATTCTGTCAGAGTTGTCGTACAAGAGTAATTCAATGACAAAGTAGCCCCTCCCGCCCCTTTTACTGATGTAACACTGCTCAGCCAGATCAGAAGGGAGGTGCCCAGGTAGACTGCAGAGAGGGACAATCTTCAATTAAGATAAGGGAAAAACCTGATAAACTTGTCAAGGGGGGAAGGGCTTTCATTGTTCTCATAGGAAGAAGATTGTCCCCTGCTGTTATCTGTCTGGTCTATGGACTGGATTCCACATCTGAGAAGAGATGACTTACACTAGGTAAAAGGGGCGGGAGGGGGAAACTTTGCTTGTGAATATCTCTTAAACCATAACCGTTTGAGATATAAGACTTATATCGTTCTTCATGTTTTTTTAATGCCTACAAAATAAAACAAAGTTAAAATGAAGTATTACTATCCCTTTAAGACACCTGGCACAGATCCTTCCTTATACAGCTGGTAGATTCCAGGTCTCCTGGAAGACGCTGATGCTGCAGCACTGTGGAGTCCTAGCCCCTCTGCTTGAAATATGAACAGCAACATGCCCCACTGAAACATGTCTGGACTGGTCTTAATGGAGAAGTTATCTCCTCGTTATCACTCCTTAGTACATCTCCTACCTGTATCCTATAACGAAAGATCTCCCATAGAATAACATAGGAACTGGAGAGTTTATCTCACTGGAGAAGTTATCTCCTCTTTATCACACCTTAGTACATCTCCCCTGTAGTCTATAACTAAAGATCTCCCATAGAATAACATAGGAACTGGAGAGTTTATCTCACTGGAGAAGTTATCTCCTCTTTATCACATCTTAGTACATCTCCCCTGTAGTCTATAACTAAATCTCTCCCATAGAATAACATAGGGACTGGAGAGTTTATCTCACTGGAGAAGTTATCTCCTCTTTATCACATCTTAGTACATCTCCCCTGTAGTCTATAACTAAATCTCTCCCATAAAATAACATAGGAACTGGAGAGTTAATCTCAATTGAGAAGTTATCTCCACTTTATCACACCTTAGTACATCTCCCCCTGTAGTCTATAACTAAATCTCTCCCATATAATAACATAGGAACTGGAGAATTTATCACACTGGAGAAGTTATCTCCTCTTTATCACACCTTAGTACATTTCCCCCTGTAGTCTATAACTAAATCTCTCCCATATAATAACATAGGAACTGGAGAGTTTATCTCACTGAGAAGTTATCGCCTCTCTATCACACCTTAGTACATCTCCCCTGTAGTCTATAACTAAATCTCTCCCATATAATAACATAGGAACTGGAGAGTTTATCATAGTAGAGAAGTTATCTCCTCTTTATCACACCTTAGTACATCTCCCCCTGTAGTCTATAACTAAATCTCTCCCATATAATAACATAGGAACTGGAGAGTTTATCTCACTGGAGAAGTTATCTCTTCTTTATCACACCTTAGTACATCTCCCCTGTAGTCTATAACTAAATTTCTCCCATAGAATAACACAGGAATTGGAGAGTTTATCTCACTGGAGAGGTTATCTCCACTTTATCACACCTTAATACATCTCCCCTGTAGTATATAACTAAATCTCTCCCACAGAATAGCATAGGAACTGGAGAGTTTATCTCACTGGAGAAGTTATCTCCACTTTATCACACCTTAGTACATCTCCCACTGTAGTCTATAACTAAATCTCTCCCATATAATAACATAGGAACTGGAGAGTTTATCTCACTGGAGAAGTTATATCCTCTTTATCACACCTTAGTACATCTCCCACTGTAGTCTATAACTAAATCTCTCCCATAGAATAACATAGGAACTGGAGAGTTTATCTCACTGGAGAAGTTATCTCCTCTTTATCACACCTTAGTACATCTCCCATTGTTGTCTATAAGTAAACTTCTCCCATAGAATAACATAGGGACTGGAGAGTTTATCACACTGGAGAAGTGATCTCCTCTTTATCACACCTTAGTACATCTCCCCTGTAATCTATAACTAAATATGTACTATAGAATAACATAGGAACTGGACAGTTTATCACATTGGAGAAGTTATCTCCTCTATATCACACCTTAGTACATCTCCCATTGTTGTCTATAAGTAAACGTCTCCCGTAGAATGACATAGGGACTGGAGAGTTTATCATAGTGCTGAAAAAGTTGCCTGTGTGAAGAAGTCCAAAGGGTTAATTCCCCCCCCCCATCTTACAACAGACAGCAGGATACGGCATAGGCACAGTACACAGAGGTACAGGGACAATGACAGAGGGCGGGTGCAGCCTGTCCCCTCCCCCAGGGCTTAGAGGATTTGACAAAGTGAAAGGAGAAAAATAACAATCTACTCCACCGCGACGCTGCTGTGAGTATCTCTCCCTCTCTGTATTCTGAAAAATAATAATCATTATGGGCTTTAAAGGCAAGAGTTGCCAGGCCATCTCTTTAACTCTCTGAGTCCAGAGAAATATCCATTGCATTGCAACGCAATGTGTTGTATACCTCTCGGGCATTCAAGGTAGGCTGACCAGACCTCACCTTTAACCAGGGACACATAGGTAATAGGCCTATTTCAGGACTCCACTGAAATCAAAGAAGCCCTGCAGTATGTATTTTCCATATGTGTCCCCGGTTAAAGGTGAGGTCTGGTCACCCTAATTCAAGGGGTTAAGGGGACATGTGAAAAATGCACACTGCATGGCTTCAGTGATTCTTTATTGGGTAAAATGGTTCACATGTATCCATACCTGGAACTTGCAGGGTTAACCTAAATCTTAGGGACTCAGTGTGAAAGGCCAAATTGTCAGGGTGAGAGTCCAGTGTTAGGTGATTATATATCTCTTTAAATCAGGGGTGCTTATGAAAATGTCCATCCACACGACTGCACAGGAATCAGTACAGCCCTGCGCTGGGTGTCTTTTATAACCTCCGCTGATTTAAAGGAATACGTGGTCAACTCAGTATGATCTGCGCAATCGATTGCTTGTTTAGTCTCTAGGTTGGGGCCATTTCTACTAGGGAGGTAAAGGGAGAATCCCTGTTTATCTTTGTGGTCAGACAGTGAGATCTCTAAGGTGTAGCATGTTGTAGTTCGTTGAGAACAGACTAGGGGCAAGATTCTATTGCAGGTGATAAATGTTAACTCCCATTTTATCAAACATTTTCCTACTGAAGTCTATGGGGAAAACTGGAGATAAGTTAAGTGATAAAATTAGCACCTGTAATAGAATCTAGTCTTAGATCAGGAGCGACCAATCCTGTCCTCAAATTCCCCCAAAAGTGCATGAAGGATTTCCTCAATTTACACAAGTGAATGCCGATAACTCGGACGGATCCTTCAGAATGACTGGACCGCTGATTAATTCACCTGTGTTCATGTGAGGAGATCCTGAAAACCTTACCGTTGTGGGAATATGAGGACAGGTTTGAGCGTCCTGGCCTAAGACACTGATGGGTTCGATCAAGCAAGGATGCACAGCCTAGAACAGTGGTTCTCAATCTATATTCACTCCAAGCACCTGTAACACTCAGCCTAGAATTTTAACCCTTTGAGCGCCAGAGGAATTTGTCATGGGAGAAATATTTGCATTTTTGTCAAAGTCTTCATGGAAAAAAAAAAAATGGCCCGCTAAGTTGGGGCTCGCTGCAGACCAAAGCGCTGGTTGAGAACCACTGACCTAGAGTAAAGGTTAACCCCTTCGCGTCTGGTGACATACCCGGACTGTCACGCTGGTCCGGCACTTAAGGACCAGTGATGGTCCTGGTACGTCACGTACTTTTAATACCGGGGACTGAAGTTGATCGCTCCAAGACCGGAGCGATCTCTTTCAGTCCCTCGTTCAGCGTGCCGGCACACGTGATCAGTCACGTGGGGTGGCACGTCGAACTCGCCTATCTGGTCCTTAAAGGACCAGACACCCCGGGACCGCTGGTCCTTAAGGGGTTAATATTTCAAATATCTCAAGGTCGGTTTGTTTTGAAAATCCCCATGGTATGCACGTAGCTATACATGATGCACCTTTCATACATCTTCCTTTTTAATTGTTTAACCAGAGGGGTATGCAATCCATTGCATTTAATGCATTGGGTACCCCTCTGGCACACAAAGGTCTAAAAGTATAATTCTGCAGCCCTAATAAAATCAAAGTGGAGGAAAATTTTGGGGACAACCATCTTTACCACCGAGGATATGTATATACTCACCTATATACTATTAACCCTTTGTGTGCCAGAGGGGTACTCAACACATTGCTTTGCAATGCGTTGCATACCCCGCTGGCACTCAAAGGGTTAATTTAAAAGGCACGTTTAACTCCCATGAATACTACAGAGGTCTCCGACACATTGCGAGACCTCGCTCGCATTCAAGGGTTTAAGAGCAAATGCAAACCCCCTATGATACAGTTTGCCCCCCAGATTGACTCTGTTTTGCCTTTATACATGGATCTATGCACCCCAATCGATCCCACAGTAACCCCTGCTCTCTTTTGCTATCCTACAGGGCAGCTGTCGCCTCATCAAAATTAAAGGTAAATTATTTTAATTTTAATAAATTAAAAAATATATATTATCTGCCAGTTCTTGTTTATGTGTTGTGTAGAACAGGTGTTTTCTCAGGAACAAGCAGAATATGAATTTTTTCATCACCAGAAGGGGTGGTGTAAGTGATTTGTAGGAAGGAAAGAGTTAAATACCTTTTGTCCATATCCTTAACCTAACGCTCAGTTCACACAAGCAATTTCAACCCGTCAAAAACAAGTGAAATCAGATCCTGTGAGGTTGTTCAGAAAAACTTTCAGCAGAGCGCCCTATGCAGGCCAGTGCATAGTACTGAAGATTTTTGTACGTTGATATTTTAATGTAGGGGAGCGTAAACCTGTCCTCAAGACACCCCAGCAGTGGATGTTTTCAGGATAGACTCAGTGAATTACGAGTGAATGTCATTAACCCTTGCAGATCCTTTAGAATGATGAACCACTAACTGATTCACTTATGATCATGTGAGGACAAAAGATGCTGAATACAAACACCTTTGGGGGGTGGGGGGCAGGTTTTAACTGGATATTGTTGGAAATGTATAATGGATTTCAATGGACGAGTATTAAAGGGATAGTAACACTTTGTGAAAAGTTCATCTTGTAGGTATTAAAAAAAGAATTTTAATGCCCTCAGTTCCATCTCTCAAACCTTTATGGTTTGAGAGATATTCGCTGTGAAAGTTCCCCCTCCTTGACTTCAGCGCTCTCGCTGACTGCAGGGGAATCCGTTTCCTGGACAAGTGTAGGCTCTTCAGCAGTAGGGTGACCACACGTCCCGGAATGCCTGAGACTGTCCCTTATTGGTGGTCTGTGTCCTCCGTCCCGGGTCACCCCCCACCAGGACAACAAAGAGTCCCGGAATTGAGCAAAATGTGCCAGTCCAGACAGCCAATGAAATGTATTGCTACATGGTCTGTGTGGTGTGTATAGACGTGTATCACCCTGGTGTCCTTGTGTTTAGGAGATCAGACTGTGTGGTGTGTATAGACGTGTATCACCCTGGTGTCCCTGTGTTTAGGAGATCAGACTGTGTGGTGTGTATATAAGTGTATCACCCTGGTGTCCTTGTGTTTAGGAGATCAGACTGTGTGGTGTGTATAGACGTGTATCACCCTGGTGTCCTTGTGTTTAGGAGATCAGACTGTGTGGTGTGTATATAAGTGTATCACCCTGGTGTCCCTGTGTTTAGGTGATCAGACTGTGTGGTGTGTATAGACGTGTATCACCCTGGTGTCCTTGTGTTTAGGAGATCAGACTGTGTGTTGTGTATCACCCTGGTGTCCTTGTGTTTAGGAGATCAGACTGTGTGGTGTGTATATAAGTGTATCACCCCGGTGTCCCTGTGTTTAGGAGATCAGACTGTGTGGTGTGTATATAAGTGTATCACCCTGGTGTCCCTGTGTTTAGGAGATCAGACTGTGTGGTGTGTATATAAGTATCACGCTGGTGTCCCTGTGTTAGGGAGATCAGACTGTGTGGTGTGTATAGAAGTGTATCACCCTGGTGTCTCTGTGTTTAGGTGATCAGACTGTGTGTGGTTTGTATATAAGTGTATCACCCTGGTGTCCCTGTGTTTAGGAGATCAGATTGTGTGGTATGTATAGAAGTGTATCACCCTGGTGTCCCTGTGTTTAGGAGATCAGACTGTGTGGTGTGTATAGAAGTGAATCACCCTGGTGTCCCTGTGTTTAGGAGATCAGACTGTGTGGTGTGTATAGAAGTATATCACCCTGGTGTCCCTGTGTTTAGGAGATCAGACTGTGTGGTGTGTATATAAGTGTATCACCCTGGTGTCCCTGTGTTTAGGAGATCACACTGTGTGGTGTGTATATAAGTGTATCACCCTGGTGTCCCTGTGTTTAGGAGATCAGACTGTGTTGTGTGTATAGAAGTGTATCACCCTGGTGTCCCTGTGTTTAGGAGATCAGACTGTGTGGTGTGTATATAAGTGTAAATAATTTATTTCGTTACACAAAGAGGTGTCAGTAGATCATGAAATAACCTCAAAATTCTCGCCCGCCAGCCACGACCCAGCAATTCCACCTCTTTGGCAATTTGAAATGTTGTGAGGTATGCTCCTCTGGTACTCTAAGGGTTAATTAATGTAGGAAGCTTATTTTTATTCTGCAGTACCGCATGGTAGCAATAAAACCCTGTGGTATGTGTTTTTTCATAAGCATTCAGCACTAAAAGGGAATTCTGGTCACATTAAGGACTGACTGTATGACACACCTTATCAGTGATCATTTTCTGGAACGGACAGTTTCAGGAATTTCCCTACTTTGTCTACAGCCACCTTTAAAAAAAAGAATTATCCAGCATAAGGTACAGCCTGTTACAATTGCACACTTTAACCCAATGTATGCTGGAAAGGGTTCCAAAGCATTGCTTCACAATGGCATCCAAGGGGTGAAACAAGGCCAGACGTGTTCAGACATTGTGCAAAATACCGGTTCAGTTGTATTTTTGTTTTGTTTTGAGAGCCCATTTGTGGGTAGTAATGAAATATAATATTAATTACATTAGCCAAAATTCAACACCCACACCCATTACCATGGAGGGTATTATTTCTACAGACTGAGCCACACCTATGCTAAAGTAAATAGAGTTTTAAAACAATCACGTTTTCAGTCACTACAAGATAGGGTGACCACGTGTCCTGGATTGGCCAGGACAATTCGGGTTTTTAAAGGGATAGTAATACTTGAAAATAAGTTAATTTTATATTGTAGCCCTTAAAAAAACATGAAAAATGATATAAGTCTTATCTCCCAAACCTTTATGGTTTGGGAGATATTCAGAAGTAAAGTTTCCCCTGGAGTGACGTCATTGCTCCACCCTTCAGATTTGGAATCCGTCCCGGGACGGCTGTGCCTCTCCAGAAGTGCTGAGATCACCATCTTTAAAAAGAATTTCTTAATTGGAATGGTCTACAAAGTGTGCTTTCAAGCCAGGCACACTTTTTACACAGTTCCAATTAAGTAGTTCTTTTCAAAGATCGCGATCTCGGCACTGCTAAAGAGCTGCCAGTTGCTCTGTGGACCGAATTCCAAATCTGTCCACTAGATGGCAGACTTGGCTGAAACAGCCAGGAAAAGAGAATCCTATATAATAATTCGCTAAGTTGTGTGTAACGCCTGACATGCGCAGTAGACACTGCTGCACGTGCGGCAGTCATGCGCAGTACAGACTGCCCGCGCCGCGGCTGCCACAGAGCTGGGCGCTCCGAAGGAGCGTCCATCTCTGTATCAGCAGTGGCGCGGGCAGTCTCTACTGCGCGTGACTGCCCCGCGACCGGCTGCCAGAGGCACTGTGGCCCGTGTAACGGGCTGTTCAACTAGTTTTACTATATTTTACATGTAAATATCTCCCAGACCATAAAGGTTTGGGAGATAAAACTTATATAATTTTTCATGTTTTTTTAAGGGCTACAATATAAAATAAAATTATTTTCAAGTATTAATATCCCTTTAAATATGTGTGTCCCGGCAGCCCCCTTCTGGGACAAAACAATGTCCCAGAATGAAGACTCCAGAACACAGAGTTCTAAACAGTAGAAGAGAGCTGCCCATTACCAACTGTGACAGGAAGTGGTGCCTCTGCTGAGCTACAAGAAAATGGCTCCCAGTGAGCGCTCTAAACACTAGGAGAACTGCCCATTGTCAAGTATGTATGTGAGGGGACTGAATGTATCAGTGGGCAGTCCCGAATGGACTGAATTCAGCCTGCCACTGTCTACTCTGCTACTCCACACTCAATAGCTGACAGCCAGACTCACCCTAAAGATCGTATTCCTTAAATTTTAAAGGGAAATAAATGTTTCACAATAAAAGCAGCTCCAATTAATCTTCATAGTATTTGGACTTTGGAGAGTGTTATTTCAATACTGTCAGAGTTGTAGTTCAAGAGTAATTGAATGATAAAATATCCCCTCCCCCCCCTTTTACTGATGTAACACTGCTCACCTCAGAGCAGCAAGACTGTCCAGATGGATCGCAGAGAGGGACAATCTTCAGTGATCATAAGGAAAAACCTGAAAAACCTGTCAATAAGGGCAGGGTGTTCCTTATGATCACAGGAAGAAGATTGTCCCCTGCTGTTATCTGTCTGGTCTACGGACTGGATTCCATATCTGAGGGAAGGCGGCTTACACTAGGTAAAAGGGGCGGGAGGGAAAATTTTATCATTCAATCTCTCTTGAACTACAACTCTGACATTATTGAAATAACACTCTCCATGGCACAAATACTATGAAGATTAACTGGAGCTGCTTTTTTGTGAAATATTACTATCCCTTTAAACAATCTCTGCTACTCCAGTGCCTTCCCAACAACATGCACCAGCAGCCAATGAGAGAGGAGCATTTTGTCATAATGCTTCTCTCTCTCTCTCTCATTAGATGGCTAGTGAATGGGACAGCAGCGCGGCATGTAGCGCATGTATAGTCTTGTGAGTCAGAGTACATCTGATAGCAGACAGGCACAGCCTGATTATGGGTAAGGTAGCCAAGGAGCCTGGCTAGGGCCCGGCAGCTTTGGAGGCTCAGCCAATAATTTTGCTTCCCAGCTACCATCTTAACCCTTTGAGCACCAGAAGGGTGAAAAACTGCATTTCAATGTAATGCCTAGCTAACCTCATCGGTACCCAAAGGATTAAGAAATCCCACCTCCCCTCTGTACAGGAGTACACAGATAAGAGCTCTGGAAACTTATCCCCACAGCAAATTATATGTATTACATGTTAGGTTCAGTTTATTAGTGTGAGGCAGCAAAGGACATTGACAACAAAGCTCTTCCACCAGACAGCTGCTCAGTACATGTGAAATAAATGTTGGCTGTTACAGGAATCACTGGAGCTCTGCCTGGTGCCTTCCTAGACCGGGAGTGGATGACAGCAGTGGCGTAACTATAGGGGTTGCAGGTGTCGCAGCTGAGACCACGCCCGTCACTCCAGACGCTCGGCCGCCCCCTGTGACCCCCCGCCCGGTGCTCGCAACATGCTGAGGCCTGTGCCTTCTCCTGCAC
The DNA here is from genome assembly GCA_037306005.1 of Rhinophrynus dorsalis. NCBI lineage: Eukaryota > Metazoa > Chordata > Amphibia > Anura > Rhinophrynidae > Rhinophrynus > Rhinophrynus dorsalis. Next base: position 26,855,226 of record CM074721.1, on the reverse strand, counting down.
AGACCTCTAGCACCTGAGCTTCCTCTTTGGCTCTTTACTAATGCAGAGCGCTGGGAGATGACATCATCTCCCAGCGCCCTGCATTGCTGAAGAGAAGACCACACGGGCACTCCAGAAGTATAGAGGTCTGTGCAGAAGGAGGCACAGACCTCTTCTGCCACGCCGCTGGACCACCAGGGAGATAGGAGATGGACAATGTGGAGATGATGGGGGGTAATGTGGAGATTTTGGGCAATGTGGAGATGATGGAGGCAGTGTGGAGATGATGGGTGGTAATGTGGAGATTGGGAACATTGGGGAAATGATGGAGGCAGTGTGGAGATGATGGGTGGTAATGTGGAGATTGGGAACATTGTGGAGGTGTCCAGTGGAGATGGCCAATGGGGGGGGGGCAATGTGGTTGGGGGGGGCATGGCAACTTTTGCACCAGGGCCTGGTGGCTTCTAGTTACGCCTCTGGGTGACAGGCAAGTTGGGGGGGGGTGTCCATATCTTGGTTAAAGCAGGTTTGTGAATATTAATCCCAAGGATGTCAGGTGCATTCCATTGCAATACTTTGAAGGCACATTTGGCATCCAAGCAGTTAATTAATGTCTCTACAATCCTTTAACACATTGAGTGCCTGTAAGGTTTACAATGCATTGCAATATGAGAAGGATTATAGTTATAGGGTCCAATGTTTGTATTAGTATGAGCACATTTTAGTTGTGGAAACAAATGTTTGAGTTATGTTCATATTGAAAAATGTGGCTGTTCCAGATTGACATCCTTGTGTTAAAGTAATCCTTCATAGAAAGCTTTCTCACACTCTCTCCTTCAGAGATGCTCAACTGGGAACGAGCCTGAAATACAAATTTGCAGGCTCTATAGGAGTGGTGTCCTACGCAGGGTGCAGTCTCTTTTAGCCCACTAGTGCCTCTCACAGAGAGGAGATATCCTAAGGCACATCATACTGGTCCTGACAGTAGTTCCTAGTTGAGTGTCTCTAACTTCCCATTTACATATGCAAATTATCCTTGGGATTGGACACCTGAAGGGTAATAGGGGAATCCAGCAGTGGGCACATTGCTCACAGTGCCTAGAGAGATCAGCTGCACCTCACTGATGAGGCCCAAAAATGCTGAAACTTACATCTGGGGCTGACTGCTTCTCTTATTTAAAGAGGAATCCCCTGGCATTTCATGGCTGGACTGCCTTTTGGTAGGACCAGTATGATGTACTTTAGGATATTTTCTCTCTGTGAAAGGCACTAGTGAGGTAAAAGAGACTGCACCCTGGGTAGGAAACCACTCCGACAGAGCCTGCAATTTTATATTACAGGCTCGTTCCTGTTTGAGCATCTCTGACTTCCAATGTACATATGCAAATTATCCTTGGGACTAGTCACCCCAACGGTAGTAGGGGAATCCAGCAGTGGACCCCTTGCTCACAGTGCCTAGAGAGATCAGCTGCACCTCACTGATGAGCCCCGACAATACTGGAATGTATATCTTGGGTTGGCTGCTTCCGGCTGCTTGATATTTTTTTAAAAAGAGTATAAAATGCTTGTTCTATTTTACAAAAACATAAAATGTATGTACCTGCTTTTTAGGTATGGTTTTAGGTAAAGTTGGATATGAGACACTCCATGCTGCAACTTGTTGGCAACTATCTTGAGTTGCAGCAGAGATACAACATGTTGTGTCCACAAGTCCACAGCCCTATAGTGAGCAGGACAATCTATTATGGGTGAATGCTTAGAGCGGTTTTGTTTCTGTGACAGTTGTCCAAGAAAATAAATCCAAAATTGGTACTGGGATTTTGGCAAAATACCTTTAGATGATTATTCATTCTATTTCCAAATATTACTGTTATTGAAAATTGACAGAAATGTGGTCTCCATTTCATCACCAGATTAAGCTGAAATTCTTGTTCTTTTATTGGAGAGTTGATAAGGCTCAGGTAATATGGCATTACAGCATAGATAGCAATTGGAATGATGACTGGAGAGGGTTAGCTCATGGTTCTCAACCTGGGTGCCATGTTGTAATATAGGCACTAGTGTAGGTGCACACAATTCCTGACCATTACCAATAAATAACCTGTGACATACTACCGATAACAAACAGTGGGGTTTAGTGACATATTTCTGGCCGCAACCATGATAAACTTGCCTGCCCTATCAAGGTACCCCAGATTTAAGCAATTCCCTATCTTCCTCAAATCCCAGTGAACATGTATTTAGTCTAATGCAATTAAAAAGCAGTAATACCCATACGTGGTAACTCTCCGGATCAGCCAAGGAGATTACTGTTTTTAAAAGGATAGTAATACTTTGTTTTATCTTTATTTTATTTTGTAGGCATTAAAAAAAATGAAGAACGATATAAATCTTATCTCTCAAACCTTTATGGTTTGAGAGATATTCACAAGCAAAGTTTCCCCTCCTGCCCCTTTTACCTAGTGTAAGCCATCTCTTCTCAGATGTGGAATGCAGTCCATAGACCAGACAGATAACAGAAGGGGACAATCTTCTTCCTATGAGAAGAATGAAAGCCCTGCCCCCCTTGACAAGTTTTTCAGCTTTTTCCCTTATCTTAATTGAAGATTGTCCCTCTCTGCAGTCTATCTGGGCACCTCCCTTCTGATCTGGCTGAGCAGTGTTACATCAGTAAAAGGGGCGGGAGGGGGATACTTTGTCATTGAATTACTCTTGAACTACAACTCTGACAGAATTGAAATAACACTCTCCAAAAGTCCAAATGCTATGAAGTTTAATTAGAGCTGCTTTGGTTATGAAACATTACTATCCCTTTAAAGATAATTACTGGGTCTACGGGGACAGGGCTGATTCTTGGGTGGTGGTGAGTTTCATCTGAAACTCTGCCTACTTCTCCTACTCCTTCTCTCCCTGTTCTTCCCACTTCTCCACATTCCACCCACTTGCTGACCAATTTATGACACAAGGGTGATAAGCCCCACCCACCCAGTTAAGCACCACCCCTTTATGATGCAATTTGCTTCATTTACATCTACCTGCTCGGCAGCACATGAGCTGTCTCTGGGGGTTCAAGAAGAAGAAATTCCCAGGTGTGGTGATACCACATTACCTCTACTGTGAGCAAAATCCTTGTGGGGGAAATAAGGGAGGTATTTATACCTTTCCTATTTAATGCTGACACCTGAGTATACAACATTTTCTAGGAAGACTTTGATAAAAATGTGAATATTGTGATTCAAATGTATATTTATGGAAATTGTTACTCACAACATGCTAGTTCTTGTCATTTTCGTTGTGAGACCAAAGACTAATTTCACATTTAACCATTGTACCTTCAGTAACACCTTGATAAACAATCTGTAACATTTTAGGGGTGTCTGAAAAATTCCAGAATACATGTTAAAGGGATAGTAATACTTAGAATGTAAAAAAAATATGTTGTAGGGTTTATCCCCCTGAGTAAAACAAGAGTACTCCCACTGCTGAAAGGTGTTTCATTCAAAAGTTATTAATTTTCAAAGTTGAATTTTTTAGGTGCAATATCACAGTGGCCTGAAATTGTACAGTGGCGCTGTTGCTACACGATCCTATGGATAGCTCTGGTCAGTTGACCATAAATCTCCATAGGATGGTGTAGCAACAGCACCACTGTACAATTTCAGGCCACTGTGATATTGCACCTAAAAAATTCAACTTTGAAAATTAATAACTTTTGAATGAAACACCTTTCAGCAGTGGGAGTGCCCTTGTATTACTCAGGGGGATAAACTCTACGACATTTTTTTTTACATTTTAAGTATTACTATCCCTTTAAGGATGCATTGAGCAAAATAAATAAATGAAAAAAATGTGAAAACCACTGCATTTGCTTAGCTGATGCACCATGCTTGACTCTCCCACAAAACAAAGTCAAAGGACCCTATAGTAACATAGTTGAAGAGGCTGAAAAAAGACATGCATCCATCAAGTCCAGCCCATGCCAAAAACACCCCTGTTGATCCAGAGGAAGGCAAAAAAAAAACAAACCTGAAGCCATTTCCAATTTAGATCCAAGTGGGTAAAAAAATTCCTTCCTGACTCCAAATAGCAGTCACAGATTTCCCTGGATCAACAACCAATCTGCATTAAAGCCATCTGTCATAACTTTCCATATTGTTCTGTGCTAGATGGGCATCTATTACTTTTTTGAAAGCAGGTACATTATTTGTAAGTACAGCACCCTGAGGCAAAGAATTCCATAACTTTACCGCCCTTACTGTAAAACAAAAATCCCTGCCTTTCCTCTAGTCTTAATGGATGACCTCTCTTTCTTAGCTCAGCTTTTTGCGTAAATAATTAATTGGATAGTTCTTTGTATTGACCTCAAATATATGTGTAAATGGTAATCATATCACCCCTTAGACAATCCTGGGACAAACCACTGCACAGTAGGGGATGAATAAAAAAAATCCAGTTAATTTAAGAAGGGATTTTAACCTTTTAAAAGCTAAAGAGATCTTCCAGTGCATTAGAGTCCCCACCAGAATTCAATCAGAATAAAGCGATTTATATCAATGATCATTTCGGGATATTTTTAGTTCTCTATGATACGGTTAGTTTGCCCTCAAAATTGCTCCACTTTATGGTCCAACAGACGTAATGATGAGTTCCACTTAACCCTTTAAGAGCCAGAGGGGTATCTGGCACTCCTCTGGCACTCAAAGGGTTAATAAGACAGGTATCTTGCTGGTTTACCTGTCGCCACCAGATCTGATGTGATGAAAGCAGATATTGTTTATTTTTGTGATAGTTGTCAAGCAGGCCGGCGCTGATGTGTGTGTTTAAGGTCACGTGACTCTGCGAGTTTTGTGTTGAGTTCACGGATGAGGTAATGTCTCGGAATAAAGGGAAGCAGGTTGAATATGTATCAATGCAAATGTGCAACCCTGTATTTCTGTTCCATTCTAATCCCGCTTTGAATAAACAACAGCTAAAAGCAGTGAATTAGCCTTAACAAACCAAGAGGGGACTTCCATTTGCCCAAAAACTAGGGTTACAATATGTCTGGACTTTCTATGATATTTTCATTTTGGGGGCTTAAAGGGTTAGTAATGCCCAAAGATAACTTTATGTTTTATTGTAGATTAAAAAAAAAAATAAATTACATGCAGCAAATCCCATCTCTCAAACCTTAACGGTTTGAGAGATATCCTCCGTTAAAGTTCCCTCTCTCCTGATGTCAGCTGTAAAGCTGACAGCAGGAGATCCGTGTCGGCCGACACGAGGTGGCTCTTTAGCAGAGCCAAAATAGTGATCTTTAAGAAGAACTACTTTATTGTAACGTTCTACAAATTATGCGTGCAAACCAAGCACGCTTTGTAGACGGTTCCAATTAAGTCATTCTTATTAAAGATCGCTGTTTCGGCTCTACTGAAGAGTCGCCGGCTGGTCACAGAAGAGTCACCGGTTTGAGAGATATTCAGTGCTAACGTTCTCCCTTCCCTCCCCCTCTCCTGACATCAACGCTCTACTGACGGCAGGAGATCCCAGTCCTGGGACCAGCCGGTGACTCTTCAGCAGAGCCGAAACAGCGAACTTTAATAAGAATTACTTAATTGGAACTGTCTACAAAGCATTCTTGGTTTGCAAGCACACTTTGTAGAACGTTCCAATTAAGTAGTTCTTCTTAAAGTTCGCTATTTCGGCTCTGCTAAAGAGCCGCCTCGTGTCGGACGACTCGGATCTCCTGCTGTCAGCTTTACAGCTGACATCAGGAGAGAGGGAATTTTAGCGGAGGATATCTCTCAAACCGTAAAGGTTCGAGAGATGGGATTTGCTGTACATAACTTTATGTTTTATTGTAGATTTTAAAAAAATAAATTATCTTTGGGCATTACTAACCCTTTATAGGGATCCAATCACCTAAAAACAACAATGAAAGAGATTTGAACTCCTTAACATGTGTCCAACGCAGCACACGGCTGGCCGTTAACCCCTTAAGGACCCATGACGGGCCTGACACGTCATGGGTCCAACATGCAATAAGGACCAATGACATGCCAGGACCGTCATGGAATTCAGGGCTTCCCCGCGTGGCTGCACGCTGTTTGGGGAGCTCTGATTTGGATTAGAGAGAGAAAAGAAAAAAAGGTCCATGGTCCTTAAGTGCCGGCCGCATGCGGAATGGATCCTGGGTGTGCTGCTCGGCAACAACGTAAATCCATGACATGCCAGGACTGTCACCGGTCCTTAAGTGTTGGACCAGGAGAGACAGTCCTGACATGTCAAGGGTCCTCAAGGGGTTAAAATTAATTACATGTTATATTACCCAGGGGCGGACTGTCAGCACCAGGGGCCTCTGATGAAATGGAGGTCATGGGCCGCCTTTATTCCACCCCCTGATTATGCCCAAGCCACATTTATGTCCCACCCTGTTATCTCTGTAGCCCGCAGTCCCAGCCCACCCCCGTTTGTTAATTTTATAATTGGTATGAATGTTAGAGCTTACAAGTGAAACTGAATTACACTAGTGATACCACAGAGCTTACAATTGAAATTGAAGAACAATAGTGATATCATGGAGCTTACAATTGAAATTGAGCAACACTAGTGATATCATGGAGCTTACAATTGAAACTGAGTAACACTAGTGATATCATGGAGCTTGCAATTGAAATTGAGTTACACTAGTGATATCATGGAGATTGCAATTGAAATTGAGTAACACTAGTGATATCATGGAGCTTACAAATGAAATTGAGTAACACTAGTGATATCATGGAGCTTACAATTAAAATTGAGTAACACTAGTGATATCATGGAGCTTACAAATGAAATTGAGTTACACTAGTGATATCATGGAGCTTACAATTGAAATTGAATAACCCTAGTGATATCATGGAGCTTACAATTGAAATTGAGTAACGCTAGTGATATCATGGAGCTTACAATTGAAATTGAGTAACACTAGTGATATCATGGAGCTTATGTTTGAAATTGAGTTAAACTAATGAGACCACAGAGTTTACAAATGAATTGTAGATACAATACCATGCTCCCCTGTGGGCTACAACGTCATCACCGCACATGCTACGTAGACCAGAAGGTCACGTACACATGCGCAGGACAAGCTTCACTTCATTGAATGTCACGGAAACTCAAAGAACAGAAGCTTTGGCCGTGCAAGTTTGTGCACAACTTGTCCACCTTGGTTCTCTTCACAAAAACAGGTCTCTCGATGGAGGTGGGCCCCCTCTTCGGTCGACAGCAACCTTTAACTTCTTCCCTGTGGCATGCACTGAAACATTGTGGGGGAGTTTTATTAAGGCGTGATAAAGAGGTGATAAAGTGGAGATGAATTCTCCTGTGATATCACTTCCCCACTTCCTATGTTATTATATGGAGCCTATTCACTAAGATCTCCAATGCTGAAGAAATCTTAGTGCATTGATTCCATAGAATAACATAGGACTTGGAGAAGTGATAAACTGGAGAAGTTATCTCCACTTTATCACCTGAATTATTAGAATTGTATTCATACAACACCCCCGTCCACACACCAAAATAAATAAATAAAGGGAGCACAACACATTTGTTCAGAGTATGAGTACATTGTTTTGGTGGCTATTCCATAGCACACTGGCACTGTTGCTATTGCTGTCTATGGAGTGCTTAGGTGATAGGGACAGTTTTTCCCTTTCTGTAAGTAATTTTTTTGCTTTGTTAGTGTAAATACAGCCTGTAAAGATGTGTATTTGTGGAGCAGGGCACCAGGGCACCGAGTAACTGTTTAACCACAGGGCTTTTTCTATTAGCATCTGCTGTGGGTGTCACTTTGACTGGTTATTCTAACAAGCTCGGGGCTGTTTAAGCTTTGTCATATTGTTCCTTTGCTCTGGCATATTTTCCTGGTAGATTTTTAGACAATACAAAACCATGGAACAGCAATATCTGTTATTGAATTGTTCAGGCTGATGTATTAAGGAGAACCAGAGTAATTATGTTTCAAACCAAGTTAAAGCGGAACTTTCAGATAATAGCCAGTCGCCATGCTTTCATTAAATGCATGGTGACTAGCCTGAAAATAGATGTCTTACCGTAAAAATATACATGTGTCTAAAGGAATCCGTCCCGTTTCGGGACTGACGGGCAGGTTAGTGCAGTCTGTGAGCCTGCGCCGTCAATCCCTTCCGGTGACCATATGGTGCAAAGCAGTCTACTCTATGGAGATCGGGACTGATGGCGGATGCGCACAGACAAGATGTCTGCTCTCTAGCCTCAGTTCCAGTCTCCAAACAGGACAGATTCCTTTAGACACACGTATTTTTTACGGTAAGACATACATTTTCAAGATAGTCGTCATGCAATTAATGTCTTATCTCTCAAACCTTTATGGTTTGAAAGATATAACTTGCTAAAGTTACCTTTTCCTGGCTGTTTTACTCAAGTCTGCCATCTAGCTGACAGCTGCAGATTCCAGTCATTTGACCAGACAGAGGCTCTTCAGAAGAGCTGAAATCACGCTATTTAGAAATAAATACTTCATTGGAACGGTCTACAAAGTGTGCTCGCAAGCCAGGCACACTTTATAGACTCTTCCAAATTAAGTATTTATCTTTATATATTGTTATATCGGCGCTGCTGAAGAGCCACATCTGCTCAAGCGACCAGAATCTGCTTCTGACAGCTTTACAACTGTCAGAGAACCAGGGACAAGAGAACTTTATTTTCCTATATCTCTCAAACCATAACAGTTCGAGAGATACAAATAAGTGCAAGTACTCTCTTTTAATTGTATCTACCATATAGTTAGTACTTTTTTTATGACATTACTATCCCTTTAAAGATATTTTCTGTCCCAGTAAACAATGGGTGGTTCTGGGATGGGATAATGTAAGGATAAGGTTATGGTGTTTCTTTGACTTAGGAGAAACTACTGTTCCTTGCATAAGTGCATATTAAAGGGATAGTAATACTTAAAATGTAAATATATATATATATTGTAGGGTTTATCCTCCTGAGTAAAACAAAGGTACTTCCACTGATGAAAGGTGTTTTATTGAAAAGTTATTGCAGCTCAAACTTGTATTTTTTTTAGGTGCAGTATCTCAGTGGCCTGAAATTGTACAGTGGCGCTGTTGCTACACCATCCTATGGGCAGCTCTGGTCAGTTGACCATAAACCTCCATAGTGTAGCAGCAGCACCACTGTACAATTTCAGGGCACTGTGACCTAGAAAAACTTAAGTTTGAGCTATAATAACTTTTGAATACAACACGTTTCAGCAGTGGGAGTTCCCTTGTTTTACTACAGCTGTAAATGTAGAACTTCTAGTTGGCCTCTTCCAAGTTATTCTATGGGGAAATGAAAAAGACACGTAAATTCCAGTGCATATAGTAGAGACTTTACATGTGTTTAGATTTTATGTCCTTGAGTGACATATACGTGTACTGTCTGTACAGACAAAGATGCTCATTCACAAACAATGCAAAAGATAAGCAAATCCTGAGCAAATACCATAGATGACAATTATAAATTCAGCACAAATTTCACTCACCCACTACTCTGCCACTGCCCCATCTATACCAAACACTGTGTAACTGCCACAGTTTGCAGGCAAAAGGAGGACAGACACAATCGTATAAAATATAACCAACTTTATTTATAATGTACAGCAATAAATGTATAGCCCACACAACCCCAGAACTCAGGAAGAGAGAACCCAGGCTACTACCCAGAGCCACACACTGTTCTGCGCACTGCACTACTACTGGGTACCAGAAACTAGGCCCGAAGTACGGGCGGAACGCCAGAGGGAATAGTTGTGATGCACCAGTCTCCACCCCGGGTCACATGACCAGAGGTAACAGGGAGTGAGAGCAGGCCTGAGCCAAAGAACAGTGAGACAAATGGTCAGGAAAGCTAGAAGTGATGGAGCATGTAGTCAACCAGAGCCACAGGTCAGACAGTCCTGGGACTACACGTAGCTAGTAGCAGCACTAGCCAGAGGTCAGACAAACCGGGGACTACACAGAGCGAGAGCCACAGGTCAGACACACCGGGGACTACACGGAGTGAGAGCCACAGGTCAGACAAACCAGGAACTACACGGAGTGAGAGCCACAGGTCAGACACACCGAGGACTACATGGAGCGAGACAGTCAGCCAGAGCCACAGGTCAAAATCGATGTGGGTAGTCAGACAAGCCGGGGTCTACACGGAGCAAGTTAGTCAGCCAGAGCCACAGGTCAGAACTGATGTGGTTAGTCAGACAAGCCGGGGGTCTACACGGAGAAAGTTAGTCAGCCAGAGCCACAGGTCAGAACTGATGTGGGTAGTCAGACAAGCCGGGGTCATACATGGAGCTGATTCTCAGATAAGGTACGGGTCACAACGAGCACAAGAAACAATAGCAAAAACACCACATAAGGGCAATGACTCTTAGGCCCAAGAAGGTTAATAAAGGAGCAGAAGAAGGCGGGATCCAAATAGGCAAAACAGGATAGGCCCATAAACAAGCGTCCATGCCAGTGCCTGTTTCATGACATCAGACATGCAGAAGAGGCAGCAACATGCTGGCCAACCTCCCCACAGAGGAAGGAAGCACAGGAGCACCAAGGCCTCCTTAGAGGGACTCCTGATTGGAGTCTTGTTGATTGCAACGCTCTGACTCTGAGTTAATAAAAATTGGCAAAACTTTATTGTTGCTTTAAAAAGACAAACAGTCCAAGAATGGAGGGAGCAGGACACTAGTGCATACAATGAATAGTTAGATGCGACCCATCTAACTCTTTTCAGCGCTTTTGAGCCGAAATGCGTTAGATGAGTCGCATCTAACTATTCATTGCATGCAATAGTGATGAAAAAGCCCACGGTCCCTGAGTCCAGTAGTGCCGAAGCCAATACTGAGGACACTGCCCAAGACAATACTACTTCAAGAATCGGTTTGTCTTGAAGTCTTTCTGGGGACTCTCAAATTCCACCCAGGGTCTGTCCCCTACCTGATCCTAGGTGCAAGCGTTTCCTGGCTGTATAGAGTAAGCACACAACATATGGCCCGGTTCCCCACAGTATAAGCAAAGACCTGTCCTCCTGTGCCAAGCCATCTCCTCCACCGAAAGGAGTGTAAAGCCTAGCTACATCGGTCCCCCCCCGAAGGGGTCAGGAGTAGGAGGCGAGGGAGGACAGAGTGGGCGTAAGAAGCTTGGTGCTAACCGAGGTAAAGGTTTACTCCCCTGTTTCTTGAAAAAAAAGCCTCTCGTATCAATCAGGATGGTGACTGCAATTAGCTCCTCCAGATCACCAGGCAGGTCTCGGGCTGCTGTCTCATCTTTAATTGCGACACACAAGACCTGGGAGAAAGCGGCAACTAGGGCTTCATTGTTCCATCCTACCTCCGCTGCTAGAGTACGGAACTCAGTATTCTAGTTGGCTACTGTAAGTGAGACCTGTCGTATTGTCATACGTCTTTTGGCAGTGGAGGTTGCGCTCCCAGGAACATCAAAAACTGTCCAGAAAGAGGCCACAAATTCCATGAAATTATGAATTATGGGTTTTCCTGTCTCCCAGACTGGGTTGGTTCAGGCCAATGCCTTGCCGTACAGGAGGGAGATCAGGAATCCCACCTTACTTCGCTCAGTAGGGAAAGCATGTGGTACCATTTCCAAAAAAAATTCCCAGCTGATTGAGGAAGTCCCGGCACAGTGTAGGTTCCCCATCATATCTTTGGGGTAAAGAAGCGGAGCCAGCCAACCCTCTACTCATGCCAGCCTCATAGGAAGTTGCCACAACCGGTGTAGGTACTGGGGAAGCCACTGGTTGTTGAACGAAGTGATCCAGGTGAGCCGTGCGATTCAATAGGGTCTGCATAGCAAAACTGGTCGATTCTATGGTCCTGAGAATCCATCCTGGACAGGATGATCTGATTATGTGGACTGCCTGATCCTTCAATAGACATGGCCCTTACATACTGTCCCCATATACATTTTCTGACCCTCCTCCCCATCGGGTTCCACTGCTAGACACAGAACACATACATTATCTGCTCCCTTTGTACCTTTCTGTTTATTGTAGGGAGCAGAGAACTTGAGGGCACCACAGTCACCCTGTCCTCCACTCTGTTTCATGCAGCACCATGACGGAGCAGTTAGATGGTCTCCTCCCTCTTACCTGATACTTCCAGGTTGCATTACGTTCACCTCAGTGTAACCCAGAAGTATCTGATAAGAGTGAAGAGGCCAGGGAACTGCTCCACTATGGTGCTGCATGAACCGCAGTGGATGACAGAGCGGCTCCAGTGTGCTCAAGTTCTCCAATCCCCAAGAAAATGATACTGAGCCGGCTGCCTGGGGTCCTCTTTTGACACAGGACTCCCTGCATTGTAGGGGCCTCTGTTATGCCCCAGCACTGCGGTGAAGCGGGCCCTGCTGTTTGGGCGAGCCCTATACATATGTACACCCTGTCACCCCCGACGGCAGCCCTGCTTAGGATAATCCCTCCACTTAACCCTTAATTAAGGGAAATAAGAATTTCCTCCTTTTTTGGCTTATTTTTTTGAACTGTATTATTACATTAGATTTATTTCACAGCGGTTGTATATATGCGGTGTAGCGATTCACCCTGTTTTCTTTTGTAGAGTGGAACAATAAAAAGTCCCATTAATTTAAAGGGATAGTAATACTTACAAATTACTATCCCTCATCTTGTAGGTAATAAAAAACTGAGTAAAATGACACCAGCGGCATCTCTCAAACCTTTATGGTTTGAGAGATATCCGCTTTAAACATTCAGCAGTTTGCCTTTTCTCCTGACGTCATCATTCTAACTGAGAGCAGGGGAATCCTCTCCTTAGATCAGCCAGCGGGTCTGCAGCAGAGCCGAGATCACATTAATAAAAAATAAATCCTTTACTAAAATGGTCTTCTATGTGTGCTTGGTTTGCAAGCACAAGTAGAAGACCTTTTAAGTTAAGGATTTCTTTTTTTTTAACGCAATCTCCTCACTGCTGCAGAGCCTCCACTGGTTCTGGGACCGGATTCCCTTGCTGTCAGCTAGAATGCTAACGTCAGGGGAGAGGGAACTTTGAAAGCAGATATCTCTCAAACCATAAAGGTTTGAGAGATGCCGCTGGTGTCATTTTACTCAGTTTTTTATTACCTACAAGATGAGGGATAGTAATTTTTAAGTATTACTATCCCTTTAAATTGAGGTTTAAACCCCTTGAATGCCAGTGAGAGCTCCAACACATTATGCTTTGGAGACCTCTCTTGCAGCCATAGAGTTAATGTAAGGTTCATAGAGTAACTGCAATGTAAAAGAACATTAGAAACTGAACAGTCTATCTGACATCAAATGATAATAATTTCAGCTAAAAAAAATAAATATTAGGTTGGAATAAAAGAGGGGAAAAAATGTTAAAAGTGGTGAGACAACGCGTTTCGCCCACATGCGTGTTTCCGCCCAGTCATTGTTTCTTCATAATGGTGAATTTTTATGTGTTTGTTATTTAAGCAACACTCTTGTTTATCTGATTTTGCAGACAATGTCAAGACAAGGACAACCTTCCGGAACCTTCACACTGTCTGAGTGTCCTGGAGGCCCTCAGGGTGATCGTCCCAGCGGATTCCTGACTCATCTCTACTCGGATACCTCATACACCGCTGAACTCAACCTCGGGTACCTGATCAGTACATAACCCTTAGTGTGTCAGGGGGCAATGTGCAATGCATTGAAAAGTGTTTTTACTTTTAATTCTCTTCATCCAAATTATAATTGTTAATCTTTTAATAGTAGTGTTTAACCACTTTGATGTTAGAGACTTCAAAGCATTGCAAATCAATGTGTTGGAAGCTGCAAGGGGTTACCGTTCCTTTAAAATAAATGGTGGCAGATATAACCCTTTGTGTGCCAGTAAGGATTTCATACAACTGTGTTGCAGTGCTTTGGAGACCTATCTAGCACCCAAAGGGTTAAAATGCACTCTCAGGGGTAGAAAAAAAAAAAAAAGGAATTTATCAGTTAAAATTATATCTTGTATAATCTATCTATCTATCTCATATCTATCTATCTATCTATCTCATATCTATCTATCTATCTATCTATCTATCTATCTATCTATATCATATCTCTCTATTTCTATCTATCTATCTATCTATCTATCTATCTATCTATCTATCTATATCATATCTTTCTATTTATATCTATCTATCTATCTATCTATCTATCTATCTATCTATCTATCTATCTATCTCATATCTTTCTATTTATATCTATCTATCTATCTATCTATCTATCTATCTATCTATCTATCTATCTATATCATATCTTTCTATTTATATCTATCTATCTATCTATCTATCTATCTATCTATCTATCTATCTATCTATCTATATCATATCTTTCTATTTATATCTATCTATCTATCTATCTATCTATCTATCTATCTATCTATCTATCTATCTATATCATATCTTTCTATTTATATCTATCTATCTATCTATCTATCTATCTATCTATCTATCTATCTATCTATCTATATCATATCTTTCTATTTATATCTATCTATCTATCTATCTATCTATCTATCTATCTATCTATCTATCTATCTATCTATATCATATCTCTCTATTTCTATCTATCTATCTATCTATCTATCTATCTATCTATCTATCTATCTATCTATCTATCTCATATCTTTCTATTTATATCTATCTATCTATCTATCTATCTATCTATCTATCTATCTATCTATCTATCTATATCATATCTTTCTATTTATATCTATCTATCTATCTATCTATCTATCTATCTATCTATCTATATCATATCTTTCTATTTATATCTATCTATCTATCTATCTATCTATCTATCTATCTATCTATCTATCTATCTATCTATCTATCAATCTCTCTGTCTATCTCTCATATCTATCTATCTATCTATCTTATAGCTATCTATCTATCTATCTATCTATCTATCTATCTATCTATCTATCTATCTAGCTATACCATATCTATCTATCTATCTATCTATCTATCTATCTATCTATCTATCTATCTATCTCTCTCTCTCTCTCTCTCTCTCTCATATCTATCTATCTATCTATCTATCTATCTATCTATCTATCTATCTATCTATCTATCTATCTATCTGAATCTGTGCTGGACGCAACCCTGGATTGGCAACGGGTGGAGCAGCGCATGTGGGGGTGGATCCTCTGCAGTTATTCCTTTGGCCATTGGCAGATGGACCTGCTAATCAAGGGACAGACACTGGCAGGGAGGGACTTCACTTCACCCCACATGTTGTGTCAAGCCATTCCTTGCCTCCCATTCTGCCCCTTCCCCTTCACCTTACGATTTCTGCCCTTTCCCCTTCACTGCCCTCTCCCCTTCTGAGTTCTGCCCTCAACCCTTAACCTCCACCCTAAGAATCCTGCACTCTTCTCTTCATCTTCCCCCTAAAATGTCTGCCTTCTCCCCGTCACCCTTATTTCTGCCTTCTCCCCTTCACCTCCACCCTACGCATTCTGCCCTTCCCCTATAGAAAAAAACATATTTTTAAAAAAAAAAAATCTGGGGACAAAGATAATCTTCCGCCCCCTGGTCTGATCTGATATTAACCCATTCAGTGCTAGGGGACTGAACAATGCATTGTTCTGCAGTGCGCTGTCACACATCTGACACTGAAAGGGCTCAGTGACCCTGTATATGCTGCATTGATAAGTAGTGCTAAGGATATCTTTAGGCTGATATTAACCCTTTGGTGCCAGAGGAGTGAGCAATGAATTCCTATGCATGCCAACCTACCCCTGTGCTGCTGAAAGGGTTAAGTGTTTGTTATCTCAGTATTGTTTGAGGCATGTCCGGAAACAACGTAAGATTTACTGGCGATGAACAGAGCCTGACTGAGAGTGTCTGTGACTGCACTGATGTAGCAGTAGAGGAGGGTAAACAGAGGCCTGGAGGATTTGTCACCAGGGTCCACCAATGCCTCATATCTGGGGACAGTATTCAGCCTTTCAGTGGTAGAGAGGTAATAACACTTTATAGAGAATTCATTGCTCACTCCTCTGGCACTGTAAAGGTTAATATCAGCTCAAAGGATTTTTAAAGTGTCCACCAATGCCCCAAATGCTGGGACACCAGGGAGGCGAGAAACTTTGCAGAGCAATACATTGTTTGCTCCTCTGCCGCTGAAAGGGTTAATACAAGGCCAAATAACCACGTGCTATTGTGTGTGTTTTTATCTATGCATGACCATGTTACATTTTGTGTGTATGTGTGTGTGTGACACTGTGTGTATCTGTGTTTGAAATTAAGTATTAAAAGAGAAAGATCACATTTTTGAGAGTGTGAGTATACCAGTTGTAACTGTATTTATGTGTGTGTGTGTGTGTGTGTGTGTGTGTGAGACAGAGTGTGCATGACTGTGTTACACACTGTGTGTGTGTGTGTGTGTGTGAGAGACAGTGTGTGCATGACTGTGTTACACACTGTGTGTGTGTGTGTGAGAGACAGCGTGTGCATGATTGAGTGGCACACTGTGTGTGTGTGAGACAGCGTGTGCATGATTGTGTGACACACTGTGTGTGTGAGAGACAGCGTGTGCATGATTGTGTGACACATTGTGTGTGTGTGTGTGAGAAACAGCGTGTGCATGACTGTGTGACACACTGTGTGTGTGAGAGACAGCGTGTGCATGATTGTGTGACACACTGTGTGTGTGTGAGACAGCATGTGCATGACTGTGTGACACACTGTGTGTGTGACTATGAACGTGCGTGACAACGTGTGTGTGTGTCTGTGGGAGATCTCATGTCTGTGAGAGTATACAGGTGGTAAGTGTGAGTACGTGTTTAGCTGTCTGTATATGTGAGTGTTCAGGATAATGCTGCATGCTTTTTCCTTCTTATATATAATACTAGTTACAAAGCCCGTATACATGGGCTGATCTGGAGCGGGGAGCTCCGGGCGGCTCACACCCTGTCTGTGTTCCCGGCTCTGGGGAAGCAGCGGAGGTGCTGAGTGACAGTTTGTCACCCAGCCTCCTCCGCTTCTGCCCCGGAGCCAGGAGCACAGACAGGCTGTCAGCCGTCTGGAGCTCTCTGCTCCGGATGAGCCCGTTCTGCCAGTCCCTACTGCTCATTACTGCATAGCTCCAGCAGTCTCTACTGCGCATGTGCGGTTTGGCACACAGGGAGCTTCGCAGGCTAGCGTTTTATGTATATACATTATTGACTTGTCGTTTACTTTTGATTGAACAGTGCTGCTGTGCAGATTGGCCAGAGGCTGGCGGATATCGGAGATGAGCTGAACAGAACATATGAATCTCAATTTCAAAGCAAGATAACGAATTTTGTCCGTACCTCAATGTATGTTTGCTTCCTTTTACATGGACCACATAGGTGACTTTGTAGTAACAACACATAATTCTTTTTTAGGTTATGTTTCATGGCAAACTTGGTTGCTTTCTGTTTTAGCACGGGCCAAGCCACCTTACTTCTGATCTCCTCCATTACCCCAGCAATCCTCTTGCACGAGGGGTGGAGATGTGACAGATGGCCGGCCAGTGTGGGCATGAGCCATATATGATTTGGCGACACCCATGCGGATCAGTGGGGCTCATATACCATGGAAAAGAGGTGTCATTTTGAGGCAAACCAACTGCACTTGAGGCAAAATATAATAATTCTCATTGATTTAAATTGTCTTTTAATGCATAGGTAACCTCTCTAGCATTTAAGGAGTTAAAAACCCTATTTAAATCAATGACAATTTGGAGTATTTTATGGTGTAATTGGTTTGCTCCAGAATTACGCCTCTTTTTCATACTACATTAGCCTCCATCAGTTATTGGCGGTTGTGATGAGCATTGCTCGTGTGAGCGATCTGTACATTGATCTGGGGCTTTGAGAGGCAAAAACCTCCAATGCAAATGACACCATTGGAGGCAAAACGCGTTTCATCTGTGTGTGACTAGCACATCATTCAAAACTCTGCTCTTATATCTCCATTGTGAATTTAACTTACATCACATGGGTGACCGCAATAAAAAGTATCACATAATATAGATCATGGATTTGTACTTGGTGGTTCATATGGGTGACTTTTACAATTACGATCATAGTCAATAGCTGCGTTATGTCCCTGCAATATCTTGCAACAAAATCATGTGAACTAGGTTTAAGATTACATTGTCTCTGTTTCCTACCCCCATCATGCAAAATGGTACAAGTAAACGTTTACAATACAGCTTAGTGTTTGCTTTTATAAGGATTTATGACATGGTACAGAGTCCATTTAAAAAGGTCAACTGACGCATTTCGCTGTCTAGACAATAGTTGCTGGTAATTTTCTATCTTGATTCTGTTAAAAACATGAGTGAATTAGGGATGTCTCAATTCAAATGGAATAATTTATTGGGGTATATTTAAACCCCCTGAGTACCCATCAGATTCTCAAGGGGTTAAAGATACATTTGGAGCAAATCTGGGCTAAAACAGTGTCACAATTTGTACCAAATAATAATTCCTTTTGGAGAGGAATTGTAACCCCTTAGCTGATAAGGAGGCAATGAGTGGAGACCTCTGTAGAATCCAAGGGGTTAATTTTATGATTGTGCATTTGTCATGCATCTCATATGCCACCACTGTCTCATATTTTCTTGAAAAAGATAACATCCGTATCATACATCAGCTGTATCAATCTGTTTTGCCGAACTGGAAAGACCTTGATATAAAATGTACACATTGATATAGGAGAGGATAATAATCTTGTTGATTGAGAGTTAAAGGGATAGTAATACTTAAAATGAAAAATAATATATGTTGTAGGGTTTATCCCCCTGAGTAAAACAAGGGTACTCCCACTGCTAAGAGATATTTTATTAAAAAATTATAACAGCTCAAACTTGAATTTTTTAGGTGCAATATCACAGTGGCCTGAAAATTTACAGTGGCGCTGTTGCTACACCATCCTATGGACATCTCTGGTCTGTAGACCATAAATCTCCATAGGATGGTGTAGCAACAGCGCCACTGCAAATTTTCAGGCCACTTTGATATTGCACCTAAAAAAATCAAGTTTGAACTGTTATATTTTTTTAATAAAATATCTCACAGCAGTGGGAGTACCCTTGTTTTATTCAGAGACATAAACCATACAACATATATTTTTTTACATCTTAAGTATTACTATCCCTTTAAAGGGATAGCAATGTTTTCAATTAAGTAGATCGCAGAGTCTTATTTATTGTGAAAAACACATTGCGCTAAATTTATCAACTTACTTTTATGTAGTTCTCAAAATATTAAATGTAGAAGGAGCCCCCTCCCGCCCTTTCTGGCCGTGTCATGCTGCCAATCTCTCTGTTTTGGACGGATGCAGTGAGAGGCAAACTTCATTAACCAAAGGAAAATCCTGCCCTCCTTTGTCGGTATCCTTTTAAAAGTCACATGCACAATAGTGTGTGACTACAGGGAGCAGACATCATGTCGCCTTGACTAAAGGGATAGTATTGCCAAGTTTTAAAAAAGTGAATCTTATAGGAATTAAAAAATTAAACTAAATGCCCCCAGTTCCATCTCTTAAGCCTTTATGGTTTGAGAGATATTCTGCACTAAAGTTCCCCCCTCCCCTAACGTCAGCACTCTAGCTGACTGCAGGGGAATCCTGCCTCAGGACTGTTGGAGGCTCTTCAGCAGAGATGAGATTGCGTTATTGAGAAATAAATCCTTTGCTGGAACGGTCTACAAAGTTTGCTTGGTTTGCAACCCCTTCGTCAAGAGGGGGGGGGGGGTAGGGTTTTCCTTATACTTACTGAAGTTTGTTTCTCTCTGCATCCGTCCTGTCCTGGGACATTTACAACAAAGAAGGCTAGGCAAACCACTTAATTGCAGACATTACTATCCCTTTAAAGGGATAGTAATACTTCATTTTATCTTTATTTTATTTTGTAGGCATTAAAAAAACATGAAGAACGATATGTCTTATCTCTCAAACCTTTATGGTTTAAGAGATATTCACAAGCAAAGTTTCCCCCTCCTGCCCCTTTTACCTAGTGTAAGCCATCTCTTCTCAGATGTGGAATGCAGTCCATAGACCAGACAGATAACAGCAGGGGATAATCTTCTTCCTATGAGAACAATGAAAGCTCTGCCCCCCTTGACAAGTTTTTCAGCTTTTTCCCTTATCTTAATTGAAGATTGTCCCTCTCTGCAGTCTACCTGGGCACCTCCCTTCTGATCTGGCTGAACGGGGAGGGGGGGGAATACTTTGCTTGTGAATATCTCTTAAACAATAAAGGTCTGAGAGATAAGACTTATAGCGTTCTTCATGTTTTTTTAATGCCTACAAAATAAAATAAAGATAAAACGAAGTATTACTATCCCTTTAACCTTTAGTAACTACATGCACAGTCTTGTCTCCCGGTAGCCAAAGTTGAACAGAAACATCTTACAGTCTTTTCTGTCTGGAGATGTACATAAGAAAGTTGTGTCAGCGGTGGTGGTACAATATAGACAGAATAAGCAAATGCTTAGGGCCCCCAATTGCTCAGAGGGCCAAACAGTGTTTATACAGTAGTACCACCGTATGTAAGTATAATCAGGTGGCAATGTGTTATTAGAAATACTGAAGTTATACTAAAGGGGGCCCCATGTGAATTTTTTACTTGAAGCTCCTAAAATCCTGGAGCTGCCCCTGAGTTGTGTGGAGGCCTCTGCTATTGCTTAACCCTTCAAGTGACATAGATGTATCCAAATTGACTTGCAATGCATTGGATACCTCCCTGGTAGTCAGAGATGCAAGGCAACTATATCTCCTATCAATAACCCAAATCTAACACTACTGTGACCAGAAAATACTCATGGCCCCTATGAACTTTGTCTGTGGTCAAGAGGCAAAATCTTTAGTCAGTCCTCAGAGGCGTAAGTAGAAGCCTCTGAGCCCTGGTGCAAAAAGTGCCATGGGCCCCCCCCACCACCACCACGTTGGCTCCCCTCCACAATGCCCCCATCTCCTACCTGGAGCTCCCGCATGGTCCTCTTAGTAATACAGAGCCCTGGGAGATGATGTCATCTCCCAGCGCTCTGCATTACTAGAGCGCCGGAAGCAGATTGCGGGCACTGGACGGATGGGTCGCAGGCGGCGGCCGGGCCCATGGAGTGCACGGGCCCAGTCGCAGGTGCTACCCCTATAGTTACTCCACTGTCAATCCTGGAAGCCACGTCCATGGTGGCAGACATGACAGTTGTTAGGATAAACCACTTGTTGGTTCACAAGGTCATTACTGATGGCAGAATTGATACTGAGTTGTTATTATTAAAGGGTGAAGGTTTCAGATGACCGCTGAGACACAATTCCGCCGGTTGTACTCACTGACCGGGGCGGAAGCGGAGAAGTGAACTAATGTCCCATGTGTATGAGCAGGCTCAGTGGTAAACATACCTGGGAACTCTCCAGGTCTGCCCCATAGACCACGGTTTTTGCATGTAATTACTGGCTCACAGGGGACACAGACTGATTCTCCTGTGAGTTTCTTATAAAACTGTGCACTTCTCCTTCTCATCCTGTTCCTCCCGCTTTCTGCCCACTTTTCCTCCTTCCCACCCTTTTCCTCCCACTTCTCCTTCTTCCCACCCTATTCTTCCCACTTCTCCATCTTCTCACCCTGTTCCTCCCACATCTTCTCCTTCCCTCACTGTTTCTCCCACTCCCTGCCCACGTCTTCTCCTTCTCACCCTGTTTCTCCCACTTCCCACCCACTTCTGCTTCTTCCCACCCTGTTCCTCCCACTGCCAACCCACATCTCCTGCTTCCAATCCTGTTCCTCCCAGTTCTTCTCCCTTCCATCCTGTTCCTCCCACTTCCTCCCCACTTCTCCTCCTTCCCACCCTGCTCCTCCTACTTCCCTCCCATGTCTCCTCCTTCCCACCCTGTTCCTCCCACTTCCTCCCCACTTCTCCTCCTTCCCACCCTGCTCCTCCTACTTCCCTCCCATGTCTCCTCCTTCCCACCCTGTTCCTCCCACTTCCTGCCCACTTCTCCTCTGTTCCTCCCACTTCCTGCCCACGTCTCCTCCTTCCCACCCTGTTCCTCCCACTTCCTGCCCATGTCTCCTCCTTCCCACCCTGTTCCTCCCACTTCCTGCCCACATTTCCTCCTTCCCACCCTGTTCTTCGCACTTTCTGCCCACATTATGGCACAGTCCATTAAGCCCCATCCATTTGTCATGACAATCAGGTCATCATACCTCCTAACATTTCAAATGGCCAAAGAGGGACACTTGTGTTTTAGGTGGTGTTTCTAGGGGCGTGGCTGGTGGGCGGGAAATTTTTAGGTTACTTTGTTACCTATTGACACCTCTTTGTGTAACTGAATAAATGATTTAGAACAAGACCAAAGTATTTGATTTACACAGATTCAATTACAAACACATATACTGAAGATTAACTAAACATTTATGTGAATTTCATTGCTGTGGAGCAATGTGATAGACTAATATACACAAGACTCACTCTGATGTCCTAAAAAGAGGGACAACAGGGTAGAAAAGAGGGACAGGGGGATTTGGGTCCTAAAGAGGGACACTTGGGAGGTATGGGTCATTTATGTCCCCCCAGCTGCACCACATAAGCCCTCTACAGGGACTCTAGAAGACATATTCCCAGGTATGGTGGCGTACTGCGTCTCAACAAACATGATTATTTGTTCTGCAAACTGTTCTTGGATTGTATACAAATAAACGCTGTGGCCAGTATTGGTGTTTATCCTACCTGGGAACTCCAGATCTGATACAGAGATTACGTTTTTTGTACTTAATTTGCTGGGTCTCCGGGAACAGAGGCTAATTCTCAGGGTTGCATTTATATCCCAGACACCCCCCAGGTAGGGTGACCACGGGTCCCGGAACGTCCGGGACTGTCCCTTATTTCAGGGCTATGTCCCGCGTCCCGGGTCCCCTTCAACCGGGACAATGAAGTGTCCCGGAATGAAGCCAAGCCGCCCTGGATGTCAGCCTGCAAGCGGTGTGTCACATCATGGACGCCGCTTGCAGGCTGACATCCACGGCGGCAATGCAGCATACCTGATCTCCTGGAGGTAAGCGCTCTAGTAATACAGAGCGCTGGGAGATGACATCATCTCCCAGCGCTCTGCATTACTGAGCACAGCGCAAGGGAGCTTCAGCTCTGTGCCGGAGGAGGCACAGAGCACTTTCCACGCCGCTAGACCACCAGGGACTCAAGGTAAGGCAATAGGGTGACCACGTCCCGGAATGGCAGAAGGGAAATGTGGTCACCCTACCCCCAGGCAAGCCACTTTAGGTGCCCCTAGATATACCCATGGCTGCAACCCTTTTCCTCACATGATCCCACCTCCAGTCCTATCCGCTGTTTCCCAGAAAATATCCTTGTTCTTTAAAAACCAAGGCCATCCGATTGCTGACATTGCTAAATATTCTTAGAAATTCTATCATACATTGTCCCCCTCCTGCACCCTATACTTATGTCATATTCCTTGCATTGTAACTAATGGAGGATCGCAACAAGGGAAATCTTCATTCAGTATTAGGAAAAACCTACCCTCCTTCAGAAAGGAGGGCAGGATGTTCCTATACTGGATGAAGAAAGATGGTCTCACGTTGCGATCTGTACAGTCAAGCAACCAGACTTGAGATCTGTGTGGAGATGGCTTACCCACATGAAAAGGGGGTGTGAGGGAGACAATTAATAATATAATTTCTAAGAATATATACCAATGTCAGCATTAGTAATGTAACAGCAGTAAAACGCAGTGAACGTATGGCTCATAGCTTCACTTGATTTCAATCATTACTATCCCTTTAATTACATGTTCCTCATATTTGCAGGTGGATTGTTAATAATTGCCAAGCCTGTGTGCTGAGTGTTTTGAGAAGTATTAGGAGCCGCGTGGATCGTGGTGCATCTCGGACTGCTGGTCAGTTACCACTGGTAAGTGCTTAGTCACAGTGGGTTGCTGAAAAGTGACATTGCACACCCTTTCTGGATGTCAGGACATCAACTGCGTTGGGTGTGAGCCGGAGCTGTAGACACAGAGGCTGATGCAAGCAAAGTTTTCCGTAGGGGACATAGATACATTCCATTTATTTAAATGGGACTTTTAATCGCTTGAATGTTAGAGAGGTACCCAGTGCATTGCACAGCATTCAGCAGATTAAAGGGATAGTAATACTTGAAACTAAATGAGGCTCTGATTTTCGTTCATACTATCAGTCCCACATACCGCTGTATTTCAATACTATCAGTAGTTCATCGGCAATTGAATGAGAAAAGATCCCCCTCCCGCCCCTTCTAGCACCTCCCATCAGATATGGAATCCGGTCGTGGGATCAGATTGATCACAGCGAGGGACAGTCTTCATGCAGTAAGTATAAGGAAAACCCTGTCTTGATGAAGGAGGGCAGAATTGTCCTTATGCTTACCAAAGATTGTCCCTCGCTGTGCTCCATCTGGACCGGCTTGGAGAGGCAGAGTGATGCAGGTGAAAGGGGCAGGAGGGGGAGCCTTTCTCATTCAAAGTACAAGATTGATGGCATTGAAATACATCTCTCTGTGGGACAATTAATATGAAGAAGAATCAGAGATGCATTTTGTTTCAAAGCGGAACTACCACCCTGCCTAAACTTACCCCTAAAGAATTACCCATCTGGTGACTAGCTGCTCAATAGCACTAGACGCCAGAATTATTACCTCCTTTGAGAGATTTACTTGTAATAGGCCAATTAAAAGGATATCTTTTTATAATAAACTAGTGTAAAAGCCCGTGTACACAGACCTAGGTCCGGGTGATGTAAACCCTTTGAGTGCCAGTGGGGTACGCAACGCATTGCTTTGCAATGTGTTGCTTACCACTCTGTCACTCAAAGGGTTAAGAGGCCGGTCCTGATCTGCTTCCTGCTGCCAATGCAGTCATGCACTGTAGAGGCTGCCCAAAAGCACAGAATGCTCTCAGCACAGAACTCCCAGTATTCCGTGCTCCCAGCATTCCATGCATTCAGGCAGTGTCTACTGCGCATGACGGCTTCTGACAAACATTCTAGCAAATTATTATATAGGATTATTTTTTACATTTTTTAATTGTTTTATATATTGAATGTCCATATATATCATATTTTTATGAAAATAAATACTACTACACAAAGGATTTTTGTGCTTTCCTCTTTTTTCCCTTATAGAATTATATTTCCATCCCGTGCATCTGTACCCCCTTTTTTTATACATGATATTAATCTACTGGCTCTTGCAGCAACTGAGTGACTACACACTGCTATAAAGTCTCTTGTTTATCAGTACTCCTAAAGCTTTCTCTGCTGAGGATTCCCCAAGTAGTTTCCCATTTAGTACATGTGTAACATGCTTATTTCTGCAAACCCAACCCAACTTTACATTTATCTGTTAATCACGTCTGTCTTTTTTCTGCCCATTCACCCAATGTATACAAATATTTCTGCAGAAAAAACATCCAGCCCTGTATGTATTTCCTTACGCATCTTAGTGTCATCAGCAAAGATAGAGACACTACTTTCCATATCCACTTTTAGATCATTAATAAACAAGTTAAAAAGCATTGGGCCAAGGGCTGTACCATGCGGCACCCCACTTACAACTTTAGACCAACTTGAAAAGGTTCCATTTACAACAACTCTCTGCCATCTATCACTTAACACTTTCTCTATCCATGTACAGATATCGCCTCCCAAACAGAAACCTTTTAATTTATGCAGTAATCTGTAATGAGGCCCAATAACAAAGGCTTTCACAAAATCAAAGTGTACTACGCCAACAGCAATACCAGTATCCAAGTTGCCACTTACCCTTTCATAGAAAGCAAGAAAATTAGTTTGCGGTGACCTATCCTTCATAAAACCATGTTGACACTTACTAATAATGTTGCTGCTTGTGACATAGTCCAGGATACTATTGGTTAGTAATCCATCTAGTAGCTTACCCACTATGGAAGACAAACTTACAGGTCTTTAATTCCCAGCTTTAGATCTTGCCTGTTTTTTTAAATAATGGGGTACACATCTCTGCACCAAAAAACAGTTCATAGTTGAACCCTTTCAAAGCAGGGGGGATTCATTGTGGAGCAATGGGCTACGTTGTCTGGCTTATTTATCAGTCTGCTTAAGCACTTAAGGATGTACGTTTGTTATGGGGAGAACGTGTGTAAAAGGACCCATGATGTATATGTACGAGCTGGAAATCAGGGGTCCCCACGCGGATGCATGCTGCTCAGAGACCTCTGATTCCAGTAACAGAAAAAAAAAAAAATGCTCCGTGGTCAAAAGGTGCCGGACGCAAGGCTGGTCCCTATGGGTTAAGCCCTTAATGGGCATTGAGACCTCACTAGTGGCCAGTGGGTATAGAGCTGATTTTATGCTTATATGGAATAGGGTAACAGTGTTTTCTGTGCACAGTGCTTGGAGTTGGAGGCAGGGTCATGAAAGGAGGGATGGAGACATGGGTGTGGTCATGGTCAGGTGAGAAGACGGGTGGGGCCACAGGGTGTGGCTGGGGATGAGATCAAGTAAGAAGAAGGTTGGAGCCAAGGGGTGTGGCTGGGGTCAGGTGAGATGAGGAAGGGAGCCAGGTGTGGGGTTAATGCTGCCTAGGATGCTTTGCCCTAGTAAATCCAGGTACATAATTACATTTGACTTTTCCACTTTGACCCCCTTACAGGAGCCTGCTGCTGAGTCAGGAAGTCGCTGGCAGAACCTTCTCCTGACCTTCGTTCTGATCACAGCTTCTGGTATCTTCATCAAGCTGGCGCTGGAAGACTAGAATAAGTGAGATTCCCAGAGGCCACTGCAGGACTTTGGCTGACGTGCACCCAGGCGGTGCCACGCATGTTTCATACTTTACCCTTGCATGGCAGAGAGGTCTCCAACATATTTCCAAGTTATGCGTTGGAGACCTCTTCGGCATTCAAACGGTAGACTTTTCTGAAACCCTTTTTATATGTAAATTTTCATAGAGTGCTGGGTCACTGCTGTTTTGTTTTTCTAAGAGAAATGTTTATAATGATTGTGTGGTTCCTGATTACAGCGGTCCTGTCACCCGGAAACACGTTTTCTGTTTGTTTTACTGGGAATTAAAAACTGCCTTTTAAAGCAGTAAGCTTTTTTTTTTTTTTACTAAAACCTATTATAGAGCTTTTTCTGCTGAATAAAACCAAGGTATTCCCACCGTCAGTAATTTTATTCAACTGTTATAACATTTCAAATCATCAAGAAGTGAACTACAGCATGATTACTTCCTGTCAGAACAGGAAGTAATCACAGTGTAGAACAGGAAGTGACTTAGCAGTTTCTATCACATTTTGTGAAGAACTGTTTGTCATTGATTTTCCTCTCTAATAGACTAACAGGATAACTAATTGGAATCTCACCACTAGAGGGCACTGTTAATGTAAAAAATAAATACATATGAGTTTGAACTGTAATAACTTTAGAAATATTAATCTCTCAGCAATTGGAGTACCCTTACTTTAAGCAGCAGAAGAAGCCCTACAATATGCCCCCCCCCAAAAAAAAATATATATATTTACTGCTTTAGATTGTACGAGGCATATATATATATATGTACCAGTGAAATATTTTTCACAACTTGGTGGTGCTGCTGCTATGACAGTGTATGGACAGCTTACTGGCTTTGCCATTGCTGTAGATGGCAATAGCAACAGTGCCACCTGGCTGTGTAAACAACAATTAAAAAATGTAAGCATTTAATGTCATAACTATTGTTATACTGTTATACTCAGGGGTAGCAAACACTGGCCCTTAAAGTAGAACTTTCAAGTAAACCAATTACTACCCATATGGCTGTATCGCACTAAATCAAACCAAATGTTATAAATAAAAAAAAAGTTTGGCCTGATCTTCTTTCCAGGGAGAGCTCTGCCATGTTCATGAAGTGGTGTTTGATGGGCAGTGCTCCCCCTCAGAATATGCCTCGTCGTTGATTTTAAAGTTATGACACAAGGCTAAGTGAGGGATTGAAAACCGGTGGGGAGTAGTTACAAGCCCAGCGGTACGGCACGGAGAGAGATTGTACCGCCACTAAAATACATTTTTTATTTTTTTTTTATAATTTGGTTAATATATATATATATATATATATATATATATATATATATATATTTTTTTTTTTTTTTTATTAACGCTAATCACTAATAGAGCGATCAACTAAAATAAACTATGCAGGAGGTGAAAGTTCCGATTTAATGCTTTTCGAATATCGCCACTTGATTAAAAGTGGATTAAGTTAAGTGACTGAGCCACTTTCCAAATCTTCCACTCCGTGTGAGCCTCCATCTTGAAAGGTTTTGCACGATTATTCCTCTCCATTCATGTATTCTACCCTGCTGGCGGATAGGTTATAGCAGCCTAAAAAGGTGGAGTGATGCGATTTTCTTCACATTTGAGTAATAAGTTAACAAAGAAAAATTTCTGCTGTGATTAGATTCCCTAACTACTAAACCAAGCATCTCTACAACTATCAAACTGATTAACATACAAAAAGCACAAAACTTACAGGCAGTTTTAGTACATATATTTAAAGGAGCATTAAACCATAAAAATCCTAAACTAACAAAAAGATTGGCCATGTGTCCCTGACTACCGATAACATGCTCCGGTAGCTTGGGGGGGGGGGGGGCGGGGTTAATGTTTAACCAGCTACATGGCCGATCCCACTCTGTAGTCAGAAGAGTAGGCTGATCCTCTAGACTGTAAGCTCTCACCGGCAGGGGGCCATCTGATCCTTCTGTTCTCCACAATCAATTTGTACTATTTAATATCTCTGTATGTCCATTCCCTATTGTACAGCGCTGCGGAACCCCCCCCCACCCCCCACCCCCCCACACACACACACACAGAGCCAGTGTCCTTAAACAAGGCAAAAAATCCTGCAGGACCAATTGTGCATCTGTGTAACAACGGAGACACTGTAATGTGGCAGTAGTATCCAGGGACACATGGCCAATCATTTAATTAATTCCGTTTTTTAGGGTTTACCACTCCTTTAATGAGACTAAAATCTATCAGGCGACAGGTCCACTTTAGGCAGAGATATCTTAAGAGATACCAACATCTCATGTTCTACTACTCCTGTCTGATAATATATAGTTTCAAAATTTGGTTTAATGCCTCTTTAAATAAATAATTTTTGAAAACAGAACCATCATTTATGGCAATGCCAGACTAAGCATGCTAATGAGCTTCTGTACTGGACCAAAATTTCCATCCACCAAGCTATTACAAATGCTCATAGTGCAGGGCTAATTAATTGCCACACCTCCAGCTGTAGGAAACTACAACTCCCATCATCCCTCAACCAGCCGATGGCTGGTAGGAGGATGATGGGAGCTGTTGTCTCCACTACAGAAGTCACACCAGTTGGCTAGGCCTGCATGTATAGATTAATTCATGGCACAACAGGTGGTAATCTTGTTCTGGGACAGAAACTGACTGACTTACTGTCCTGGTCATTAGCATAAAGTGCCACCCAAAAAAAAAGTTTACATTTATTAGCCCTTTGAGTGCCAGGAAGGTATCCAACACCTTACACTTTTCTGACACTCAAAGGATTAAAGTATCGGCATGAAAAAACATATATTGTAGGAATGAATAAAACTAAAAGGTACACCCACTGATAGGAGCTGCTTATTTCAAAAATGATTACATTTCAAACTGTTGCTCGGCCTGATGTCCATACAGTTATTCTGTTGCAATCTATTTGAAAGAGATACAGTTCTCCAGCGAATGTAATAGTAAAAGATCCACCGCGTTGGGACTGATTAAATTGTAATGACCTTTGAACAAAGCATCGCTCAAAAGCATGACCATCGTTGTTTTATTCAGCGCATCTTTTTTTTAAAGAAAAAACTTTATTGATCCTTTAGAAAGAAAAAATGATTTACATGAATGAAAAAAAAAGTCTAATACAGCAAGTACCAGTTTTTAGGGAACATTAATAATCCCCACTTGACCTAATCTGGGCAGAAATGTTAATGACCGCTGTGAATAAATTCTGCATGGATTGTTATCCAAAACCAGTCATGATTCATTCTGCAGGACTGCAGGACCCTAAAATCCTATCAGGAAGTCTTAGCCTAAAGGGAGGAGTTCTGAGTCCTAGAGTCCTGCAACAAAGAATCATGTCCGCCCCATGGACATAATATCAAGTAGTAATTAAGGATTAATTATGAAAAAAAACAATCCATGTAGGACCAATTCATAATGGCAATTAGGACTCACTGGCCAGATTATATTATGTGGGAGATTATCGTTAGAAGTGGTCTGTGTTCCTATAATTATCTTACACCACCGAGTGTCTGCAAGGTGTCCATTGTATTGCAGCGCAATGCACTGGACACCCCTCTAGGTCTCAAGGGGTTAAAAATTAAATTTGTGTTAGGGTGACAGGTTCACTTTAAAGGAATAGTAACACTTAAACGGTAAAAACAAATATGTTGTAGGGTTTATCACCCTGAGTAAAACATGGGCATTCCCACTGCTGAGAGGCGTTTTATTCAAAAGTTGTTACAGCTCAAACTTTTATCACAGTGGCCTGAAATTGTACAGTGGCACTGTTGCTACACCATCCTATAGACAGCTCTGGTCAGTTGGCCATAAAGCTCCATAGGATGGTTTAGCAACAGTGCCACTGTACAACTGAGATACTAAAAGATTAAAGTTTGAGCTGCAATCACTTTTGAACAAAACACCTTTCAGCAGTGGGAGTGCCCATGTTTTACTCAGGGGGAGACACCCTACAACTTACCATTTTTTTAATTTTAAGTATTACTGTCCCTTTAACTTCCTTTTGTGTACTGAGATTTTTTTTACCAGCCATGTCTGTTTGTATAGGAGCCTTGCACTTGGATTTGTCTTGTTCCTGTTTCTTTATAAGAGGGGATTTTTATACTGAAGTGACGTGAGTGAAGGATTGCGGGCTGTCCTCTTCTCACTTTCACTGCAAGCTGTCTGACCAATCATTACGGAATACTTCTTAATAAAATGATTTAAGTGAGAACTCTTGGATTGCTGGTGTGGTACAAATTTATGGGATGCTACCCAAGGAATCAACTACAGAGAATGCAGTTGTAACAGTGGTGTGTGTGTGTGTGT
Source organism: Rhinophrynus dorsalis (assembly GCA_037306005.1). Lineage (NCBI taxonomy): Eukaryota > Metazoa > Chordata > Amphibia > Anura > Rhinophrynidae > Rhinophrynus > Rhinophrynus dorsalis. Next base: position 26,824,095 of record CM074721.1, on the reverse strand, counting down.
GTGTGTGTGTGTGTGTGTGTGTGTGTGTGTGTGTGTGTGTGTGTGTGTGTGTGTGTGTGTGTGTGTGTGTGTGTGTGTGTGTGTGTGTGTACTGAGAGTTGGTACCGTGTTAGCCGTATAAATACAGGAGGCAAATATAGTTTTTGATACCTTTTATTGGCTAACTAAGCAGATTTAAATGCAAGCTTTCAAGACCTTAGGTCTCTTCCTCAGGCATGTTATACAGATAAATATGAAAACATCTCTCTTAAATACAAGCACACATCACATTGTTTAGCATGGAAATCAGATAACAGAATGCAGTCCAGATCCAGATATCTTTGATCAGTCAATGGTAAATTGCACTCTTCCTCTGAGGCTTTAGAGGTATTTACGATGCTCTTGGGTCTGTGGAAAGGTCAGTTAACTAAATTGTATTTTGCAGGGTCAGGCCTGGTTCGCACTTGGATGGGAGACCGCCTGGGACTACCAGGTGCTGTAGGCTTTTGCTTAGAAATTATATTTTGATATAAATTCCTTATCCCTGTTCAACCCACTACAAATTGCATTAAATTTTAACATTAATTTTAACTCCCATACCTTTCTGTCCCTCTGAGTGCAAAACAGTCCCATCAATACAGTTAATTTAATATCCTTGACACTGTGCCCATTTTGGCAAAAATGTTCTCCCACTGGTGTCTCTGTCTTTTTGTTATTAACACTGGATCTGTGGGAATTAAATCTCCTATGTAGTGCTTGTCCAGTTTCTCCCACATACAGAGCTGTTGGGCATTTTGCACACATGATAAGGTATATTACATTGGATGATTTACAGGTGAAGGTACCATTGATCTTATGGTGTAACTGGGTGTTTGGAATTGGTATGTTGTCCGTGGTGTAAATGTGTGCACACGTTTCACATCTCTTTTGTAGGCAGGGAGATGTGCCATTTTTTGTATTTTTACTCAGGGCACTCCTCACCATCAGTTGTTTCAAATTTGGAGGCTGTCTGAATGAGAGTAAGGGAGGCTGTGGGAATATGTTCTTGAGTCTTTCATCTGTATGTAATTTCATCCATAGTGGCCAGGATGGTGCTCTCTGGAATTGGCCCCAAGTCAGGGATTGGTACACTCACAGAGAATATATCTGGCTGGGTAGAAAATACCCTGAAACCCCTTGTAAAACAAACACCCAGCTTCCTTCAGGACACCACGGATCTTCTAAACAAATTAGCTGACTTGGGGCCAATTCCAGAGAGCACCATCCTGGCCACTATGGATGTAGAATCCCTTTACACCAACATTCCACACACAGATGGCATAGCAGCATGCCAGGGATATCTGGAACAAAATAACACACCCATGGAACCGGTAACAAAACTCATACAGTTTATTCTCACCCACAATTACTTCAAGTTTGGACAGGACCTCTACCTTCAGAAAATGGGGACTGCAATTGGTACCCGAATGGCACCACAATATGCCAATCTGTTTATGGCAAAATTGGAAGAGGACTTCCTGTCCACCTGCCAGATTAAACCCCTGGTCTACCTCCGCTACATAGATGATATTCTTATCATCTGGACCGCCAGTGAGGAGGAACTTCTCAAATTCCATGAGAATTACAATACATTCCACCCCAATATCAACCTAACACTCAGTCACTCACGCACAAGCATTAACTTCCTTGACACAACTATCAGTATTCAGAACAACTCCATCCACACATCCCTATACCGCAAACCAACAGACAGACCAACATACCTGAAAAGCAATAGCTTCCATCCAAAACACACAAAGAACTCCATCATATACAGCCAGGCCATCAGATACCACCGCATCTGTTCTGACAGGATGGACCGTGACAAACACCTCCAGGAACTCAGAGGAGACTTCATAAAACACGGTTACAGCGCAACTATTATTGACAGTCAGATACAGAAGGCTACCCAAATACCAAGAAAAAATCTGTTACACTACAAAGAACAACATAAGGGAAACCGGGTGCCACTGGTGGTCACTTACCACCCCCAGGTTGAGGTGCTACGCAAAATTTCAAGAGAACTTCAAAAGAAATTACATACAGATGAAAGACTCAAGAACATATTCCCACAGCCTCCCTTACTCTCATTCAGACAGCCTCCAAATTTGAAACAACTGATGGTGAGGAGTGCCCTGAGTAAAAATACAAAAAATGGCACATCTCCCTGCCTACAAAAGAGATGTGAAACGTGTGCACACATTTACACCACGGACAACATACCAATTCCAAACACCCAGTTACACCATAAGATCAATGGTACCTTCACCTGTAAATCATCCAATGTAATATACCTTATCATGTGTGCAAAATGCCCAACAGCTCTGTATGTGGGAGAAACTGGACAAGCACTACATAGGAGATTTAATTCCCACAGATCCAGTGTTAATAACAAAAAGACAGAGACACCAGTGGGAGAACATTTTTGCCAAAATGGGCACAGTGTCAAGGATATTAAATTAACTGTATTGATGGGACTGTTTCGCACTCAGAGGGACAGAAAGGTATGGGAGGTAAAATTAATGTTAAAATTTAATGCAATTTGTAGTGGGTTGAACAGGGATAAGGAATTTATATCAAAATATAATTTCTAAGCAAAAGCCTACAGCACCTGGTAGTCCCAGGCGGTCTCCCATCCAAGTGCGAACCAGGCCTGACCCTGCAAAATACAATTTAGTTAACTGACCTTTCCACAGACCCAAGAGCATCGTAAATACCTCTAAAGCCTCAGAGGAAGAGTGCAATTTACCATTGACTGATCAAAGATATCTGGATCTGGACTGCATTCTGTTATCTGATTTCCATGCTAAACAATGTGATGTGTGCTTGTATTTAAGAGAGATGTTTTCATATTTATCTGTATAACATGCCTGAGGAAGAGACCTAAGGTCTTGAAAGCCTGCATTTAAATCTGCTTAGTTAGCCAATAAAAGGTATCAAAAACTATATTTGCCTCCTGTGTACGTACTTACATACATATTTGTATATGTGTATATATACATACAAATACACACACATACAAAATCACAGATCAGTAGATAAACATTTCTGGGGGACATTTGTTCAAGGAAAACAGAGGATTTTATGATTTGTGTTCTTTTAAAGGAGTATATAACTTTTTTTTTTTTTAAATGAACCCTTTGCGTGCCAGAGAGGTATCCAACGCATTGTGTTTCAATGCATTGGTACCTCTCTGATAGTAAAAGCATTAAAATATGTTATAGAGCTTTTCCTGCCTGATTTTCCAGTAAAAAGTTATCTCAAAATTGTTTTTTGTTCTTTAATATTGCACTGTGTGTGTGAGCAGGAGTCATACACTGCAGCTCTTCATAGAAAATGTTGAGAACAGCACAACCTGGTGACCACAACAGAAAATTGCAGTAATAGTAATACTTGCACATTAAAAACATATATATATATATTGTAGGGATTTCCTGTAGAGTAAACCAAGGTACTCCCGGTGCTGAGAGATGCATCTTTTTAGAGTTATTGCCATTTAAACTCTTGTTCTTTTACATTAACAGTGCCCTCTAGTGGTCAGATTCCAGGTAATTATTCTGTTGCATTTTCTGACGGAGGCGAGTCGATGACAAATAGAAACTGCTGAGTTACTTCCTGTCCATTTAAACTTTTAGGAAGTAATCACACCAATTCATTTCCTGGCAATTTTAACGGTTATAACATTTGAATAAAAACAAAACAGCGGTGGAAGTACCCTTTTTTATTCAGCAGGAAATACTCAACAGCATACAGGTTTTCATCAACCCCTTAACAACCAATGACTTGCCAGGACCGTCACGGCTGTCCTGGCGTTAAGGACTGGTGACGATCCTGGCACGTAATGGAATTTTGTGATCCCACTGCGCTGGACCCTGCTGGGTGTGTGTGGTGTGTGTGTGTGTGTGTGGGTGTGTGTGTGTGTGTGTGTGTGTCCCAGAGCTAATGGTCTTTAAGGGGTTAAAAAGTTTACTGCTCCTTTAAAAGATTAATGGAATGAAATCACCCAGCAATGTGAGTACACTTGTTTCACTCACCAGGAAAAGTTCTATAACACTTTTTTCATTAAAAGAATAGACTGCTCCTTTAACCCCTTGGATGCTCAAATGCACTGCTTTGCGAAGGGTTGAATATCTCTCTGTAGGATCCAAGGTGATAAACAATCAAAACCAATGAGGCTAAAATCTAAAATTATCAAGTAGCAGTTAACCATTAATATTAACCCTTTGAATGCAAGAGGGGTATGGAATGCATTGCTTTGCAATGCATTCCATACCCCTCTGGCACTCAAAGGGTTAACAAAACAAACAAACAAAAAAAGTTATGGTACTTTCCCTGATGAGTAAAATACTGGCACTGGGGGAGATTTAACATTCAAAAGTTACTACAACTAAAACTTGCCTTTTTCAACATTAAACTGCAATTTCCTACGGTGGACACCAGGCGGTGATGTTCCTATCCAACTAAGGATTGCTGTTGTCACAGAGTCAAGTTCTCCAAAAGATGTATTTAACCCTTTGAGTGGCAGAGAGTTATCCAATGCATTGGATACCTCACTGGTATTCATTTAAGTACCAGAGATGTCAGCAATGCATTGCACTGGTTGTTAAAGGGATAGTAATACTTAAAAATTACTTATCCCTATTTTGTAGCCCTTAAATAAAGAGGAAAAATGCCCCCAGTGGCATCTCTCAAACCCTTATGGTTTGAGAGATAACTGCTTACAAAGTTCCCCCCTGCCTGACGTCAGCGTTCTAGCTGACAGCAGGGGAAGCCACTCCTGGGATCAGCCTGCGGCTCTGCAGCAGAGATGAGATCGTGTTAATGAAAAAGAAATCCTTCACTGAAAAGGTCTTCTACGTGTGCTTGGTTTGCACTCAACATTCACATTTTAATTAAAGTCTTTAGAGAAAACAAAGGGCACCCTAAGTGAATGTCCGCAGCACACCTAAGTGCCAGGGCACCCTAGGTGAGAATCACTGGCTTAGAGGATATTAAAGGGATACAAATGTCTCTTATAAATGCAGTTCGCCGAATATTCTTTATATTAAAAGTAACAGATTGCGCTCTGTGTAAGAGTTTACTTGTGTGTTATTTAAGGGATAGTAATGTCAGAAAAAAAGTATTAACTATATGGTAGATACAATTAAATGAGATTAATTGCACTTATTCGTATCTCTCAATCTGTTATGGTCTGAGAGATATAGGAAAATAAAGTTCTCTGGTCCCTCACCTTTCTGCTTGATGAGTTGTAAAGCTGTCAGAAGCAGATTCTGGTTCCTGGATCAGACGCAGCTCTTCAGGAGAGCCGAAATAGCAGGCACACTTTGTAGACCGTTCCGATGAAGTATTTATTTTTAGGTATCACTATGTCTGCGCTGCTGAAGAGCCACCGTCTGATCCAGGAACCAGAATCTGCGTCTGACAGCTTTACAGCTCGTCAAACAGAAAGGGGAGGGAGCGGAGAACTTTATTTTCCTATATCTCTCAAACCGTAACGGTTTGAGAGATACGAATAAGTGCTAGTAATCTCTTTTAATTGTATCTACCATATAGTTAATACTTCTTTTCTGACATTACTATTGCTGTAAGTGATAAAGATCGCCCGCCCCTTCTCCCCACGTCACACAGAAGATGCAGGTTGGTCAGGACGGCTGCAGCGAGGGGCAATCTTCAGTAAGCAAAGGGAAATCCTGTCCTCTTTCATCAAGGAGTGCAGCATTTCCCTTATATTACTGACTGAAGTTTGCCCTTTGCTGCAGCCGTCGAGTCGCACGACCCGATTACAGATCCAGAGGGGGGCGGGTGTGTGTGGGGGGGCTTTATCGCTTAATAACAGACAAGTAAACTCTTACACATAGCGCAGTATGTTACTTTTAATATAAAGAAAACTCGGCGAACTACTTTTATAAGACATTACTATCCCTTTAATGCATTATAAGCATACTAGTGTAAAAGCCCGTGTACACGGGCCAAGGTCCGGGTGATATTAACTATCCCTTTAACCCTTTGAGCACCAGAGGGGTATGCAACACATACCCCTCTGGCACTCAAAGGGTTAAGAGGCCAGTCCTGCTCTGCGTCCTGCCAGTCATGCACTGTAGAGACTGCCCGAAAGCACAGAATGCTCCCAGCACAGAACTCCCAGCATTCCATGCTCCCAAAATTCCTACACCTATCAGCATTCCGTGCATTTGGGCAGTCTCTCCCGCGCATGACGGCTTCTAACAAACATCCTAGAGAATTATTATATATGATGGTGCCATACTCAGAGATCACCATACAGAAATAAAGGTATCAATATCTCCTAAATGATGTATCTGTGGGTCTTTTGTTTAACCCTTTGAGTGCCAGAGGGGTATTAACACAATACATAGGCAATTTTTAAAGCGGAACTTTCACATGATTAAAAACGCTCTGCAGAGCATAGTTACATAAGCGATATTGACAGATTTATGCTACAAAATAAAACAAATTGCTTCATTAATGAAAAAAAAAAATGTATATATATATATATATATATATATATATATATATATATATATATATATATCTATATATATATATATATATAAAAGAAGACTTTGTGCCTGCCAAAACACACCCAGGGGAGGCATAAAGCAGGAGTTACTACTCCTATTGGGTGATTCAGTCATGCAGGGAGTTGGCCCGCCCCCACTATGCAGCCCGCCCACCACTATCAAATTCAGAAAAAAATAAAATGGCCGCCACTTGCTCCTACACCACAGACAAACACACATGCCCCACTCACACAGCACCAAACACACATGTCCCACTCACACACACAGACCACACACATGTCCCACTCACACACACACACACGTCCCACTCACACACACAGACCACACACACACATGTCCCACTCACAGACCACCAAACACACATGCCCCCACTTACACACACAGCACCACATACACCACATACACACACAAAGCCAGAAATAAATATGGCTGACACACACACACAGTCACTCACCCTGACTCCCAGTGGCCTCAGCAGGACCTGTAGTGCAGCACCAGGGGAACAAAATGGCACTCAAAGGGTTAAGGTAGGCCCTCTGCTGAATTATTTCTTCACTGTCATCATTTGCCATGCAAGACACAGGACAGACAACCATCAGGTACACACTTAACCCACTGACTGCCACAGGGTTGGGTATCAAGTTTAACCCCTCAGGGAGTGTGTTCAAACCCCTCACACTGTAAACTTGCATTCCCCTCCCACTTCTCCTCCTTCCCCAGCCTATTACTAACACTTTTCCACATTTATGTTAAGCCCCGCCCCCTACTCGCAATTAAGCCCCACCCACTTTTAACCCAGATTGCCCCATTTGTCTCTCCACATCAGGACCACATCAGTCCCCTCTAGGGATTCCACAAATCAATGTTCACAGGTATGAATACACTTCCCACTGCTATTTAACTCTCACATGCCTCTCTATACCTTAACCATTTGAGTGCCAGAGGGGTACACAACTCATGCACGCATGTGTTTCTGCTCATATATGTTGTGTGTGTGTGTGTACATCTCTGTTACATATGTGTGTCCATCTCCAGTGTGTCTGTGTGTGTGTGCGTGTCTTTTGCATGTCTCTGCCGCTCACTGTGTGTATGTGCATACCTCCCAACATTTCACATGGCCAAAGAGGGACACTTTACTTTTAGGTGATATTGTTGGGGGCGTGGCTGGTGGGCAGGGCATTAGTAAGAATTTTTAGGTTATTTCATGACCTATTACTGGCTATTTATGTAACTTAATAAATGATTTAGTGCAACACCAAAGTATTTTATTTGCACAGACTAATGTATAAACACATATACTGAAGTTCATTGCTTTATTGCTGTAAGGCAAAGTAATACACACCACACAGTCAGGGCTGGTGCAAGGATTTTTGCCACCCTAGGCAAAACCTAATTTTGCTGCCCATTTCTCTCCGCCCCTTGTGTCCCACCCCTTTATACCCCGCCTACTTATACCCCACCTCTTTTCATGATTGTCCTCTCTCTGCCCCCTGGGCCAGTCTGCCCCTGGTCTGGAGATGCCCCCCACCAGCTCCAACTTGCCCCTTATCAGCTCCACTTTGGCCCTATCAGCTGCACTTTGCCCCCCATCAACTCCAACTTGCCCCCATCAACTCCAACTTGCCCCCATCAACTCCACTTTGCCCCCCACCAGCTCCACTTTGCCCCCCACCAGCTCCACTTTGCCCCCCACCAGCTCTACTTTGCCCCCCACCAGCTCCACTTTGCCCCCCACCAGCTCCAACTTGCCCCCACCGGCTCCACTTTGCCCCCCATCAGCTCCACTATGGCCCCAGCAGCTCCAACTTGCCCCCATCAGCTCCACTTTGCCCATCATCCGCTCCAACTTGCCCCCATCAGCTCCACTTTGCTCCCCATCCACTCTAACTTGCCCCCACCAGCTCCACTTTTGCCCCCCCTTCAGCTCCACTATGCCCCCTCAGCTCCAACTTGCCCCTATCAGGTCCAACTTACCCCCATCGGCTCCACTTTGCCTCCCAGCAGCTCCACTATGCCCCCAGCAGCTCCAACTTGCCCCTATCAGCTCTAACTTGCCACCAACAGCTCTAACTTGCCACCAACAGCTCCACTTTGCCCCCCATCCGCTCCAACTTGCCCCCATCAGCTCCACTTTGACCTCCATCCGCTCCAACTTACCCCTATCAGCTTCAACTTGCCCCCAGCAGCTCCACTATGCCCCCTCAGCTCCAACTTGCCCCCATCATCTCCACTTTGCCCCACATCTGCTCCAACTTGCCCCCTCAGCTCCACTATGCCCCCTCAGCTCCAACTTGCCCCCCATCACATACCTGTATCTCCCGCGCAGTCTTCTCTTCAGTAATGCAGAGCGCGGCGGGAGATCATGACTCCCAGCGTGCTCTGCATTACTAAAGATCCGACCACATGAGGGAGCGCTGTAGCAACACAGACCTGACTGTGTTGTGGTTCCCGGAGTGGTGAGTGTGGGCGCAGCTCTTCTCCGCTGCATGCCCGCGTCCCCAGTACGTGTGCGCCCTAGGCCGGCGCCTACCTCGCCTATAGGTGGAGCCGGCCCTGCACACAGTCTGACCTCCTAAAAAGAGGGACAACAGGGTGGGAAAGAGGGACAGAGGGATTTGGCCCTCAAAGAGGGACTGTCCCTCCTAAAGAGGGACACTTGGGATGTATGGTATGTGTCTTCCTGTATGCTGCATATGTCTGTGTTTATCAGTGTGTCTGCATTTCAAACACGTGCGCCCAATGGTCATAACATGACGGGCAACGCCGTCCCATGTTGCTAGTATATATATATATAAACACCTTTTAACTAGGCAGGCACCGGGGAAAGCGCAGACATCTTGCAGAGCCGGCATCTCTGCGCCTGTGCTGTCCGTCCCCTTCAATTCCAGGATTGGCAGTTGACTGTCACTGTGCCATATGGTACAGGAAGGGACTGACACAGCAGGCACAGAGAGCTCTTCCTGTAAGATCCCAGACGGTGTCTTCCTGGTTAAAAGGTGATTTTTTTCATTAATGAAGCAATTTGTTTTATTTTGAACCACAAATCTGTCTATATTGCTAATGTAACGATGCTCTGCGGCACTTTTTTATTCATGTGAAAGTTCCGCTTTAATGAAGCTTTCAAACATGGAAACGTGAATTCAAGGTACCAGATCCACTTAAAGGGGAACATTCACCTCTTAAGAAGTTTTTACCATAGGTTTAGTTATTATAGTACTATTAGGAAACGTGTTTTTTTTCCTCATTTACAAACTTTTAAAGATATTTCATCTTCAAACTGTGCACTTCCACATAATGCGGCACGCTGAATCTTCGGCACAGCTCTTCATGACTTCCTAGTGCTGCTTAAGTCTCCTCCCACCTCCCTCCCAGCTGCCCCAGGGAGTGCGTTCACGCTTCCCTTCAGTGTGTGTGAATGTCTTCTATCTTTACATCAAGCTCCGGTTAGCATTATACTGCAACCTCACTATAATGCTAACCGGAGCTTGATGTAACGATAGAAGCCATTCACACCACACCAAAGGGAAGCATGAAAGCGCTCCCTGGGGCAGCTGGGAGGAGAAGAAGAGCTGTGCCACATTACGCGGAAGTGCATAGCTTGAAGATTAAGTAGCTTTAAAAGTTCATAAATGAGGAAAAAAAAAACACATTTCCGAATAGTACTTTAATAACTAAACCTATGGTTAAAAACTTATTAAGAAGTGAACGTTCCCCTTTAAAGGAGCTGTAAACTTTTTATATGAAAAAATATATATTGTAGGGATTTTCCTATTGAGTAAAATAAGGGTACTACAACTGCGGAGAGATTTATATTTCCAGAGTTATTACAGTTTAAACCCATGTTTTTTTACATTAGCAGTGCCCTCTAGTGGTCAAATCCTAATTAGATTTCCTGTTAGATTCTAATGGAGAGGAAAGTCAGAGACATACAGTTCTCCATAGAATGTGATAGAAACTGCCTGTCACTTCCTGTCAGTTAGATCTATCAGGAAGTAAACACAGTAAATTCACTTCCTGTCAGTTAGAACTATCAGGAAGTAAACTACAGTAAATTCACTTCCTGTCAGTTAGAACTATCAGGAAGTAAACACAGTAAATTCACTTCCTGATTATTTGAACGGATATAAATTTTGAATAAAACATCTGACAGCGATGGGAGTGACCTTGTTTTATTCAGCAGGAAATGCTCTATAAAATATGTTTTCACAAATAAAAGTTTACTGCTCCTTTAAGTGTGAACTGTGACAAAGTTTAAGTAAAAAAATCTCCCAGCAGTGGGGCTACCCTTGTTGTTCTCAGTAGGGAAAGCATTGCAATTAAAAATGTACAGTTTATTAACCCCTTAAGGAACATTGGGGTGCGCAACGCGTTGCTACACAATGCGTTGCACACCCCTCTGGTCCTTAACCCCTTAGCGACCGTCCGTGCGTTGCGGTCACTAAAGGACTACGGAGCATTTTATTTATTTTTTTATTCGGATTCCGGAGCCCGGAATTCCATAACGGACATAGTACGTCATGGGTCATTAACTCAGATCTACCCATGACGTACTATGACCGTCAAGGGTCATTAAGGGGTTGAGAGTTTAAAGTCAAAAAAAGAAGAACAAAAAAAACAAACAAACACAAAAAGTCTTCAACAGATAATTTACTGCAGTTTCTCCGGAGACTTGTCTTCTTCAAAAACATCAACATTTCTGTAGGATTTATAGGCTTTTAAATTGCATATTTTCAGGATTGACCCCAGCTGTCTTCCTGGTCCCGCTTCAAAGGTTTTAGGGAAATTCATCCCCTTTTTCCGCTCATAAATCTCATGCATAATTTGCTCCCATTTAACGGGTGAGACCAGTTGTTTCGCCAGTAGCCGGTGAATTACAGAGGCGTTTCTATACCTCTTTCCGTCTACATTGCAGTATACGGGTACGTATGGCTGCTTGAAGTCTAATGTTTTCAGCACCTTCTCCAGTGACTCAGTGGCCGGATTCATTAATCTGGTGTGAAAAGCTCCACTGACCGGTAACATTTTGGTGCGTAGGAAATGGTACTTCCGAGAATTATTCTGTAAATACTGCAAAGCCTGAAAGTTAAAGCAATAAAAACATCTTCTATGACAAAAGGAAAAAACAGATATGTACAGAAAACAATGCTTATAAAGGTTTTATTTGTAGAGATACAATTATTTCTATATTGCTGGAAAACAAAATTATATTTAAAGGGATAGTAATGTTTCACAATAAAAGCAGCTCCAATTAATCTTCATAGTATTTGGGTCATGGACAGCATTATTTCAATTCTGTCAGAGTTGTAGTACAAGAGTAATTGAATGATAAAGTATCCCCCTCCTGCCCCTTTTACTAATGTAACACTGCTCACCTCAGAGCAGCAAGACTGTCCAGATGGATCTCAGAGATGGACACTTCAGTGAGCATAAGGAAAAACCTATTAAGCAGGACAGGGTTTTCCTTATACTCACAGTAAGAAGATTGTCCCTTGCTGTGATCTGTCCGGTCAAGAGACCAGATTCCACATCTGAGGGGAAGTGGCTTACACTAGGTAAAAGGGGTGGGAGGGGGATACTTTATCATTCAATTACTCTTGAACCACAACTCTGACAGTACTGAAATAAGAGATAAGAGTTGGTACCGTGTTAGCCGTAGAAATACAGAAGGCAAATATAGTATTCAGGAGGCAAGTATAGTACAGTACTGAAATAACACTCTCCATGGGCCAAATACTATGAAAATTAATTAGAGCTGCTTTTTTTTGTGAAACATTACTATCCCTTTTAAAGGATTAATATCTATGAAAAACATCACAAATGCACAAGTTTTGTTTCACTTAGCTGTCACAATGTATATTGAAGATAAAATAAAAAAAACATTGAAAAATAGACACAGAACGATGACACTTTATGTGCATTTCTTTTAGTAGCTTGGCCATATTTTTCCTTTGTAATTTTCTGGGGAAAAAGTTTCATTTATCTCCTTCAGTGCTAGAGATGTCACCAATGCAATGTGTCAGCGATATCAGTAGCATCTAAGAGGTTAAAAACATTCTGAAAGCAGACTATAATAAAATTATAACATTCAAGTGTCTATTTTAGTTTAAGACATGATGTATTTCAGTTCAACTCACTGGAGACCTCTGTACTGTCCAATCAGAGGAAGCAGCAAGATATATATATCCTGCATCACACTAGAATTAAGAGATGGTGCACTGCAACACTCACCTCTACGTGTCCTGCAATAACTCTGCCATCTGGGAACAGGTAATTTGCCACCTCGCAGACAGGCTCTTCCAGGCCTAGAGATTTGCAGTGCTCCCGGGCTTCTAGACAAGCAAAGTTGTACCTAGAATGTGGACGCCCAATTACTGACAGCATGCCACTAGGTACTGCCTCAGATGCCTGCTGCATGGTCTCCGCCCGGACCTTAACTGCGTATAGCGCTAGAACACAAAACAGAACAGAGCTAGAACACAGAAAGAACACTGAATAATAACAAAGCAGATGTACGCTGCATACACACACACATGCAGACCACTGAATACTAAGTGCAGAGTTAGATCACAGTAATCACTGAATACTAACTGTGCAGAACTAGGACACAGTATTGCACACAGGGACCACTGAATACCAATGGTGCAAAGGTAAAACAGGGTAGCACACACATGGACCACTGAATATTAACCATGCTGAGCTAGAACAGGGTAACGGCGCAGAGCTAGAACAGGGTAACGCACACAGGGATCTCTGAATACGAACAGCGCAGAACTAGGACAGGATAACGCACACAAAGGAACCCCTGAATACTAACAGCGCAGAGCTAGAACAGGGTAATGCACACGCAGGGATCACTGAATACTAACAGCGCAGAGCAAGAACAGGGTAATGCACACAGGTACCACTGAATACTAACAGCGCAGAGCTAGAACAGGGTAATGCACACAGGTACCACTGAATACTAACAGCGCAGAGCAAGAACAGGGTAATGCACACAGGTACCACTGAATACTAACAGCGCAGAGCTAGAACAGGGTAATGCACACAGGTACCACTGAATACTAACAGCGCAGAGCTAGAACAGGGTAATGCACACAGGGATCACTGAATACTAACAGTGCAGAGCTAGAACAGGGTAATGCACACAGGTACCACTGAATACTAACAGCGCAGAGCAAGAACAGGGTAATGCACACAGGTACCACTGAATACTAACAGCATAGAGCTAGAACAGGGTAATGCACACAGGTACCACTGAATACTAACAGCACAGAGCTAGAACAGGGTAATGCACACAGGGATCACTGAATACTAACAGTGCAGAGCTAGAACAGGGTAATGCACACAGGTACCACTGAATACTAACAGAGCAGAGCAAGAACAGGGTAATGCACACAGGTACCACTGAATACTAACAGTGCAGAGCTAGAACAGGGTAATGCACACAGGTACCACTGAATACTAACAGCGCAGAGCTAGAACAGGGTACAGCACACAGGTACCACTGAATACTAACAGCGCAGAGCAAGAACAGGGTAATGCACACAGGTACCACTGAATACTAACAGCGCAGAGCTAGAACAGGGTAATGCACACAGGTACCACTGAATACTAACAGCGCAGAGCTAGAACAGGGTAATGCACACAGGGATCACTGAATACTAACAGTGCAGAGCTAGAACAGGGTAATGCACACAGGTACCACTGAATACTAACAGCATAAAGCTAGAACAGGGTAATGCACACAGGTACCACTGAATACTAACAGCACAGAGCTAGAACAGGGTAATGCACACAGGGATCACTGAATACTAACAGTGCAGAGCTAGAACAGGGTAATGCACACAGGTACCACTGAATACTAACAGCGCAGAGCAAGAACAGGGTAATGCACACAGGTACCACTGAATACTAACAGAGCAGAGCAAGAACAGGGTAATGCACACAGGTACCACTGAATACTAACAGTGCAGAGCTAGAACAGGGTAATGCACACGCAGGGATCACTGAATACTAACAGAGCAGAGCTAGAACAGGGTAATGCACACAGGGATCACTGAATACTAACAGAGCAGAGCTAGAACAGGGTAATGCACACAGGTACCACTGAATACTAACAGCATAAAGCTAGAACAGGGTACAGCACACGGATCACTGAATACTAACAGCATAAAGCTAGAACAGGGTACAGCACACGCAGGGATCACTGAATACTAACAGCATAGAGCTAGAACAGGGTACAGCACACACGGATCACTGAATACTAACAGCATAAAGCTAGAACAGGGTACAGCACACGGATCACTGAATACTAACAGCATAGAGCTAGAACAGGGTACAGCACACGCAGGGATCACTGAATACTAACAGCATAGAGCTAGAACAGGGTACAGCACACGGATCACTGAATACTAACAGCATATAGCTAGAACAGGGTACAGCACACACGGATCACTGAATACTAACAGCATAGAGCTAGAACAGGGTACAGCACACGCAGGGATCACTGAATACTAACAGCGCGGAACTAGAACAGGGTACAGCACACGCAGGGATCACTGAATACTAACAGCGCGGAACTAGAACAGGGTACAGCACACGCAGGGATCACTGAATACTAACAGCATAGAGCTAGAACAGGGTAATGCACACGCAGGGATCACTGAATACTAACAGTGCAGAGCTAGAACAGGGTAATGCACACGCAGGGATCACTGAATACTAACAGTGCAGAGCTAGAACAGGGTACAGCACACGCAGGGATCACTGAATACTAACAGTGCAGAGCTAGAACAGGGTACAGCACACGCAGGGATCACTGAATACTAACAGCACAGAACTAGAACAGGGTACAGCACACGCAGGGATCACTGAATACTAACAGCACAGAACTAGAACAGGGTACAGCACACGCAGGGATCACTGAATACTAACAGCACAGAACTAGAACAGGGTACAGCACACGCAGGGATCACTGAATACTAACAGCGCAGAACTAGAACAGGGTAATGCACACAGGGATCACTGAATACTAACAGCGCAGAGCTAGAACAGGGTAATGCACACAGGTACCACTGAATACTAACAGCATAGAGCTAGAACAGGGTACAGCACACGCAGGGATCACTGAATACTAACAGCACAGAACTAGAACAGGGTACAGCACACGCAGGGATCACTGAATACTAACAGCACAGAACTAGAACAGGGTAATGCACACGCAGGGATCACTGAATACTAACAGTGCAGAGCAAGAACAGGGTAATGCACACGCAGGGATCACTGAATACTAACAGCGCAGAGCTAGAACAGGGTACAGCACACAGGGATCACTGAATACTAACAGTGCAGAACTAGAACAGGGTAACATACACAGGGATCACTGAATACTAACAGCGCAGAGCTAGAACAGGGTACAGCACACGCAGGGATCACTGAATACTAACAGTGCAGAGCTAGAACAGGGTAATGCACACAGGGATCACTGAATACTAACAGCGCAGAGCTAGAACAGGGTAATGCACACAGGTACCACTGAATACTAACAGCGCAGAGCTAGAACAGGGTAATGCACACAGGGATCACTGAATACTAACAGTGCAGAGCTAGAACAGGGTAATGCACACAGGTACCACTGAATACTAACAGCATAGAGCTAGAACAGGGTACAGCACACAGGGATCACTGAATACTAACAGTGCAGAACTAGAACAGGGTACAGCACACGCAGGGATCACTGAATACTAACAGCACAGAACTAGAACAGGGTAATGCACACGCAGGGATCACTGAATACTAACAGTGCAGAGCTAGAACAGGGTAATGCACACGCAGGGATCACTGAATACTAACAGCGCAGAGCTAGAACAGGGTAATGCACACAGGGATCACTGAATACTAACAGTGCAGAGCAAGAACAGGGTAATGCACACGCAGGGATCACTGAATACTAACAGCGCAGAGCTAGAACAGGGTACAGCACACAGGGATCACTGAATACTAACAGTGCAGAACTAGAACAGGGTAACATACACAGGGATCACTGAATACTAACAGCGCAGAGCTAGAACAGGGTACAGCACACGCAGGGATCACTGAATACTAACAGTGCAGAGCTAGAACAGGGTAATGCACACAGGGATCACTGAATACTAACAGTGCAGAGCTAGAACAGGGTAATGCACACAGGTACCACTGAATACTAACAGAGCAGAGCAAGAACAGGGTAATGCACACAGGTACCACTGAATACTAACAGTGCAGAGCTAGAACAGGGTAATGCACACGCAGGGATCACTGAATACTAACAGAGCAGAGCTAGAACAGGGTAATGCACACAGGGATCACTGAATACTAACAGAGCAGAGCTAGAACAGGGTAATGCACACAGGTACCACTGAATACTAACAGCATAAAGCTAGAACAGGGTACAGCACACGGATCACTGAATACTAACAGCATAAAGCTAGAACAGGGTACAGCACACGCAGGGATCACTGAATACTAACAGCATAGAGCTAGAACAGGGTACAGCACACACGGATCACTGAATACTAACAGCATAGAGCTAGAACAGGGTACAGCACACGGATCACTGAATACTAACAGCATAGAGCTAGAACAGGGTACAGCACACGCAGGGATCACTGAATACTAACAGCATAGAGCTAGAACAGGGTACAGCACACGGATCACTGAATACTAACAGCATAGAGCTAGAACAGGGTACAGCACACGCAGGGATCACTGAATACTAACAGTGCAGAGCTAGAACAGGGTACAGCACACACGGATCACTGAATACTAACAGCATAGAGCTAGAACAGGGTACAGCACACGCAGGGATCACTGAATACTAACAGCGCGGAACTAGAACAGGGTACAGCACACGCAGGGATCACTGAATACTAACAGCGCGGAACTAGAACAGGGTACAGCACACGCAGGGATCACTGAATACTAACAGCATAGAGCTAGAACAGGGTAATGCACACGCAGGGATCACTGAATACTAACAGTGCAGAGCTAGAACAGGGTACAGCACACGCAGGGATCACTGAATACTAACAGCACAGAGCTAGAACAGGGTAATGCACACGCAGGGATCACTGAATACTAACAGTGCAGAGCTAGAACAGGGTACAGCACACGCAGGGATCACTGAATACTAACAGTGCAGAGCTAGAACAGGGTACAGCACACGCAGGGATCACTGAATACTAACAGCACAGAACTAGAACAGGGTACAGCACACGCAGGGATCACTGAATACTAACAGCACAGAACTAGAACAGGGTACAGCACACGCAGGGATCACTGAATACTAACAGCACAGAACTAGAACAGGGTACAGCACACAGGGATCACTGAATACTAACAGCGCAGAGCTAGAACAGGGTAATGCACACGCAGGGATCACTGAATACTAACAGCACAGAACTAGAACAGGGTACAGCACACAGGGATCACTGAATACTAACAGCGCAGAGCTAGAACAGGGTACAGCACACGCAGGGATCACTGAATACTAACAGCACAGAACTAGAACAGGGTACAGCACACGCAGGGATCACTGAATACTAACAGCACAGAACTAGAACAGGGTACAGCACACGCAGGGATCACTGAATACTAACAGCGCAGAACTAGAACAGGGTAATGCACACAGGGATCACTGAATACTAACAGCGCAGAGCTAGAACAGGGTAATGCACACGCAGGGATCACTGAATACTAACAGCGCAGAGCTAGAACAGGGTAATGCACACAGGGATCACTGAATACTAACAGTGCAGAACTAGAACAGGGTAACATACACAGGGATCACTGAATACTAACAGCGCAGAGCTAGAACAGGGTACAGCACACGCAGGGATCACTGAATACTAACAGTGCAGAGCTAGAACAGGGTAATGCACACAGGGATCACTGAATACTAACAGCGCAGAGCTAGAACAGGGTAATGCACACAGGTACCACTGAATATTAACAGCACAGAACTAGAACAGGGTAATGCACACAGGGATCACTGAATACTAACAGCGCAGAGCAAGAACAGGGTACAGCACACGCAGGGATCACTGAATACTAACAGTGCAGAGCTAGAACAGGGTAATGCACACAGGGATCACTGAATACTAACAGCGCAGAGCAAGAACAGGGTACAGCACACGCAGGGATCACTGAATACTAACAGCACAGAACTAGAACAGGGTAATGCACACAGGTACCACTGAATATTAACAGCACAGAACTAGAACAGGGTAATGCACACAGGGATCACTGAATACTAACAGCGCAGAACTAGAACAGGGTAATGCACACAGGTACCACTGAATATTAACAGCACAGAACTAGAACAGGGTAATGCACACAGGGATCACTGAATACTAACAGCGCAGAGCAAGAACAGGGTACAGCACACGCAGGGATCACTGAATACTAACAGCACAGAACTAGAACAGGGTAATGCACACAGGTACCACTGAATATTAACAGCACAGAACTAGAACAGGGTAATGCACACAGGGATCACTGAATACTAACAGCGCAGAGCTAGAACAGGGTAATGCACACAGGTACCACTGAATATTAACAGCACAGAACTAGAACAGGGTAATGCACACAGGGATCACTGAATACTAACAGCGCAGAACTAGAACAGGGTACAGCACACGCAGGGATCACTGAATACTAACAGCGCAGAGCTAGAACAGGGTACAGCACACACGGATCACTGAATACTAACAGCACAGAGCTAGAACAGGGTAATGCACACAGGGATCACTGAATACTAACAGTGCAGAACTAGAACAGGGTAATGCACACAGGGATCACTGAATACTAACAGCGCAGAGCTAGAACAGGGTAATGCACACAGGGATCACTGAATACTAACAGTGCAGAACTAGAACAGGGTAACATACACAGGGATCACTGAATACTAACAGCGCAGAGCTAGAACAGGGTACAGCACACGCAGGGATCACTGAATACTAACAGTGCAGAACTAGAACAGGGTAACATACACAGGGATCACTGAATACTAACAGCGCAGAGCTAGAACAGGGTACAGCACACGCAGGGATCACTGAATACTAACAGTGCAGAGCTAGAACAGGGTAATGCACACAGGGATCACTGAATACTAACAGCGCAGAGCTAGAACAGGGTAATGCACACAGGTACCACTGAATATTAACAGCACAGAACTAGAACAGGGTACAGCACACACAGATCACTGAATACTAACAGCATAGAGCTAGAACAGGGTACAGCACACACGGATCACTGAATACTAACAGCATAGAGCTAGAACAGGGTACAGCACACACGGATCACTGAATACTAACAGCATAAAGCTAGAACAGGGTACAGCACACACGGATCACTGAATACTAACAGCGCGGAACTAGAACAGGGTACAGCACACGCAGGGATCACTGAATACTAACAGCGCGGAACTAGAACAGGGTACAGCACACGCCTGGATCACTGAATACTAACAGCACAGAGCTAGAACAGTGTAACCCACACAGGGATCACTTAAAGGGGAACTTTCACCTGAAAAAAACTTCTTACCATCTGTTGAAACACATAACCAGTATCAGGAAACGGTATGCTTAGGTTTTATTTTCCAGTGCTATTAAAGATATTTGATTTTCCAAGACGAGCACTTCCGCATTCAGCGGCACAGTGCATCTTCGGCACAGCTCTCAGGACTTCCCAGCACTATTACAGCCTCCTCCCACCCAGCTGCCCCAGCGAGCGCGTTCACATTTCACTTCGGTGTGGTGTGAACGGCTCCTACCGTTATAGCAAGCTACAATTCGCATTATAATGAGGTTGCAACGTCATTATAATGCCAATTGTAGCTTGCTATAACGGTAGGAGCCGTTCACACCACACCGAAGTGAAATGTGAACGCGCTCGCTGGGGTAGCTGGGAGGGAGGTGGGAGGAGGCTGTAATAGTGCTGGGAAGTCCTGAGAGCTGTGCCGAAGATGCACTGTGCCGCTGAATGCGGAAGTGCTCGTCTTGGAAAATCAAATATCTTTAATAGCACTGGAAAATAAAACCTAAGCATACCGTTTCCTGATACTGGTTATGTGTTTCAACAGATGGTAAAAAGTTTTTTTCAGGTGAAAGTTCCCCTTTAATACTAACAGTGCAGAGCTAGAACACGGTAACACACACATTGATCACTGAATACTAAGCGTACACAGACACATGTATACTATTCCTTATCCTGTCACATCTAGTGCCAACTGTCACACCACTCTGAGTCACTCTGGTCCCACTGTTGGCTTATTGTCTAGATGAAATGTGCACACAAACATGGCCTTATACATAACAGAATAGGGAAGCAATTCTCGTACAAACCAACTGCACCATAGGGAACAAATGAAAATTCCCCAAATGTTTACTTTTTTAAATGGGACTTGTAACTCCTTGAACGATACAAAGTTCTCCAAAGCACGGAAAAGCAACGTGTTGGAGACCTCTATGGCATTTAACCCTTTTAGTGCCAGAGAGGTATCTAACACATTGCAACCTCTCTGGTACTCGTAGGGTTAAGGGGTTAAAAAAAAAAAAACAAACCTCAATTTAGACCAATGAGAATTTTTCCTCACGTGGTTCAGATGGTTTGGTCCAATGTTCTTTGATAAATTTGTGATATATATATATATTATATATAAAAATCTAAGTATATGTCTTACAGTAATAAAATCACGATAAGACTGGGAACCTTCCCACAGTTACCTTCTGTAAAATCCAAAGAACCGGCAAATACAAGAGCAGCAAATTCCCCAACGCTGAACCCCGCAGTGGCCACGCACCTCTCAATGGCCTGAGGGGAAATGAATACAAAGAGACACACAGTGACTTCTGGCACTTCATGCTAATTACTGGCACAGTATACCAATTTGTTCCGTTTGAGGTCAAACTTAGCTCTCACTTTGCTATTAGGAATGCCCCTACAGGTGAGTATGCCGAGATTCATTGCACAGTGTGCGATAAATGACACTGACTCAACGCAAACAAATTAGCATTCAGACTGTAAGCTCCTTGGGGAAGGGATCTCTTTTCGATCATTTCAATGACTGCGACACTTATTTTATCCCCATGTATTTATTGTAACATTCTACTGTTGTAAGCCACTGTGTAGACTATGTAGCGACATATAAATAAAGATATGCATAGTACTAACATTGGTCCAACACAAACCAGTTAACATAAAGCACCAGACTATGCCACAACACATAATGAAAGGGACTGATATTAAGGAAGGACCCCATGGGGTTGGGGTTTCCCTCCTTGGTTTTAATTTAAACTTTAATAAAGGTTTTAAATATGATACAATTATAGAGTTAAATGTTAGAGTTTTTCTGTTCTTTCCCACCAACAGCTAGCGCCCTCCCCCCCCCCAAAAAAAAAAGAGGGGGTTTTAAATAATTTTGGTGATTTATTGTATTTAATATTGTTAAGTATATACAATCGTTATAATGTCGCAGTTTAGGAGGTTTTATAAGAAAATAGTATTCAAGTGTTATAATTTTTGGGCTCCTGGCTGTTAGGGTGGAGCAAGTTTACATGTTGTAAGATATCAATTGGGCCTTATCAGGCTGTTACGGCTGATAAGAGATGTTTTTTGTATTTGGTGTTTTATTTAAAATAAAATCCATTTAATAAACTGCGGCCTTACCACCATTTGCAACGTGTCTTGTGTTTTATTTGTTTAATTATTTTAATTATTTTATTATTGGTTAAGAGAGTGAAACATCCAACACCCATGCTTATTTTCTGAAGAATGATTTACATAACAAAATTACATATAGGCAGCTTTTAATTCTTTGTAATAGTAACACGCTCATCTTAGGGTGAGATGGGCAACTCTTCGATATGCAGAACCAGTTGGTTCTTAAAGTGTTAAAAGAGTTCTGTATTAAAAACTCATTTTTAGAACCACTGCTCTAGTTTACACTCTAACTTGTTATTAAACAGGAGAGGTAAGAAAGCGGTCCCAGTTCTGCAGACAGCATGGCATGTGATCATACCTGCATACCTCCCAAGTGTCCCTCTTTAGGAGGGACAGTCCCTCTTTTAGACCTAAATCCCTCCGTCCCTCTTTCCCACCCTGATGTCCCTCTTTTTAGGAGATCAGATTGTGTGATGTGTATATAAGTGTATAATACTGCTCTACAGCAATAAAACTCACATTATTGTTTGTTTAAATGCCAGTATATGTGTTTATAAATTAATATGTGTAAATAAATTACTTTGGTCTTGTTCTAAATAATTTATTAGGTTACACAAGGAAGTGACACTAGGTCATGAAATACCTTAAAAAATCCTAGTAATGCCCCGCCCACCAGCCACACCCCCAGAAACACCCCCTAAAACACAAGTGTCCCTCTTTGGCAATTTGAAATGTTGGGAGGTATGTACCTGGGAACTTTCCAGATGAGCTGACCCTGAGATCTTTGAAAAATTAACCCTTAAAGCTTCCCATAATGTAGATTTTATGCGATATGTGCCTGCTTGCTCTAACACAGAGGTGTTCCGGTCCATGTGCGAGGGACCTTTAACATGCTACAGTTTGGATAACTCACTGCCTGAACACAAACAAGATAAGCAGGACATCTCCCACTGTCTTTCTGGTACTAATGGCACCAGTTTAGAGGCTAAGGAAACATTCAGTTGGGGAAATTCATATAGTAGGTGACACAGACCTCTCTCACCCTGAGAATTTGGCCCTTCACCCTGAGATTTGGGTCAAAACCCTGAGAGTTCCCAGGTATGCATGTGATGAGTACACTTACTTCAGGGTTCTCTTGGCTGAGTTTTTCAGTTGCTGCCATTGATGTCACAAACAATGCTGGCTGGCAATGCACAGTCTTATTTAGCATTTCCTCTGGACCATGGAGACACAGATCCAACAAGTCATAGCCCAGCACTTTGTGTGCAGCATTGAACATCGTCCTGACATTGGGATACTTCAGAAGTCCTCTGGCCATGCCCACCACTTGGCTACCCTGCCCAGGGAAAAGCACCACCGTACTTTCTGCAGGGTCTCTCCGAGGTGGTCTGGGCGGTTTATCCTCTGCACCCTCTACTTCTGATTCTTCTAACAACTTCGAGACATCATCCCCTTTCTCTCCAACCCCAGATGTCCCTGAACTCCATCTATGACACTGACCAGAGCTCAGAACATGATATAATAACAATGCAGACCCCGAGCCCAAGCGCTGGTACTGTCCAGTCACATTCCTGTTGCATAGAAACCTTCTGTACAGCAGCGCACCACTAAGAGATGTGCCCTTCATCATAGGAGATAATTAAGGCTTCTGAGATTGTGTAGAGCTACCCAGGGGGTGTGAGCTCAGATTGTTAATGGCACAGAGATGCCCGGGTGCCAATAATTACATATATAATCCGCCGGCCATGATTTTGGGTGTCTACAACAGTGAAGAAGGTTATCGCCTGATCACACGCATTAGCTCACTTTCAGACTAATTCACGTGGATCTCCTTGAACCCCACTTGACACTTCCTGGTTATTGTGCACTGCGAAATACTTCCGTCTGGGAACACTAGAATGTGAACGAAAGTTCCAGCAGCTCTTGTTACATTCCAGTAAGGAACTTCAGTAAATTATGTTCTCCCCGGTGTTTTATGCACAAAAATCATACCTCCTCGCGTTTTAAATGGACAAACAGGAACACATTTGTTTTTGGTGGTGTTGCCGGAGGTGTGGCAGGTGATGGAGCAGATATTATTTTGCAGATATTATTTTATTTTATTTCATGGCTTACTGACCGCTCATTATGCAACTGAATAGTGTCCCTTTTTAGGAGATATTAGGGCTGTATCCCTTTGAGTGCCAGAGGGGTATGCAACGCATTGGTGTTCCCCTCTGGCACTCAAAGAGCTATACATCCCCAGTGTCCCTCTTTAGGAGATATGAGGGGTCCGTACCTCCCGGGGATCCCTTTTTAGGAGATATAAGAAGTCCATACCTCACCAGTGTCCCTCTTTAGAATATATGAGGGGTTTATGCCTCCCCAGTGTCCCTCTTTAGAATATATTAGGGCCTGATGCCTCCCCAGTGTCCATTTTTAGAATATATTAGGAGTTGATACCTCCCCAGTGTCCCTCTTTAGAATATATGAGGGGTTTATGCCTCCCCAGTGTCCCTCTTTAGAATATATTAGGGCCTGATGCCTCCCCAGTGTCCATTTTTAGAATATATTAGGAGTTGATACCTCCCCAGTGTCCCTCTTTAGGAGATATTAGGGTACAAACCTCCCAAGTGTCCCTTTTAAGAGATATTAAGGATCCATTTATCCCAAGTGTCCCTCTTTAGAAGATATTAGGGTTCAATACCTCCCCAGTGTCCCTCTTTAGTAGATATTAGGGGCTCTGTACCTCCCAAGTTTCCGTCTTTAAGAGCTATTAGGGCTGCATACCTTATGTGTACCTTATCCTGGAGAACTGAATGAAGATTCATAAAAGGCATAAATGAGAGCTTCCTTCTGCTGTCTCCCCACTGTGCATGTATAGACTGGCTCTTTTCCTCCATTAACCATTTCAGCGTCATTGGGTTGTGGAATGCATTATGCAGTGTACGCCTTAAAGGGATAGTAATACTTAAAATGTAAAAAAAAATGTGTTGTAGGGTTTATCCCCCTGAGTAAAACAAGAGTACTCCCACTGCTGAAAGGTGTTTCATTCAAAAGTTATTAATTTTCAAAGTTGAATTTTTTAGGTGCAATATCACAGTGGCCTGGAATTGTACAGTGGCGCTGTTGCTACACCATCCTATGGAGATTTATGGTCCTGGGACCAGAGCTGTAAATAGGCTCGCGTAGCAACAGCGCCATTGTGCAATTTCAGGCCACTGTGATATTGCACCTAAAAAATTCAAATTTGAAAATTAATAACTTTTGAATGAAACACCTTTCAGCAGTGGGAGTACTCTTGTTTTACTCAGGGGGATAAACCCTACAACATATTTTTTTTTACATTTTAAGTATTACTATCCCTTTAATGGCTCTGAAAGGGTTAAATAAAGAATTAGGGTCCTGTTGTGTTAGAGATATGATTCCCGGACCATAGGTAGTTATCCCCACTGAACTAAATGTTACTGGCCCCCAATGTGCACACTGCGTGGGGGGGGAGTCATGCCCCTCGGCTTCCTTATCAAAAAAGGAGGTACCGTGTTAGCCAGTAGAGTAGATGGGATTCAATTGTACTTTTACAGCATAAAACTCCCAAAAGTGATATAAAGGTGATACCGTTTAACTAGGGTGACCAGACCTCACCTTTAACCGGGGACGCATAGGAAAATGCATACTGCAGGACTGTATTGATTTCAGTGAAGCACTGAAATATGTCTGTTTCGTATGTGTCCCTGGTTAAAGATGAGATCTGGTCAGCCTACGTTTAACCCTTTGAGTGCCAGAGGTGTACACAACGCATTGCAAAGCATTTTCCCTTTGTTAAATCAGTGTATATTTTAGCTGTTAACCCCTTGTGGACTAGAGAGTTGCACAATGCATTGCAAAACAATCCAAATCACAGCCCTATGGTCATTCAGAAGTTAAATGGTTTGTTTATGTAGGTGTGATTTGTATATATTCACATTTAGAACATTATGAACTATATGCATTACTGCAAAATGCAATGATTTATAAAGATATATATACTCTGCATGGCTGGATAAGAACCAATACTGTACCGTTTGCCCAACTCAGAAATGGCCTCATCTGCTTCCTGCTCACAATGGGTCACAAAATCTGGGAGGCACTGAGTGTGAAGACCCTCCTCCAGAGGTCACATGATCTCCACGCCAAACTTTCATAAGAAGTGAGACAGAAGAGCTTTAACAGAAAGTCAAGTCCTGGGCCTTTTTAATGCTTGAAGTGCAATAGAGGTATACAGTGTATTGCAACGTAATGCTATAGCTTGCTGTCTGCCTAACATAGGGCTATTTGCAGTTAGTGCCAGGTGTGTCTGTCTGTGCACATCTGTATTATGTTTGTGTGTGTTTGCATCTTCATACCTCCTAACATTTCAAATAGACAAAGTGGGACACTTTTGCTTCAGCTGGTGTTGCTGGGGGCGTGGCTGGTGGGTGGGGCATTACTGAGAATTTTTAGGTTATTTTACGACCTATTGACACCTCTTTGTGTAAATTAATAAATAATTTAGAACAAAACCAAAGTATTTTATTTACACAGATTAATTTATAAAAACATATACTGAAGTTTAAACGCTTAATGACTTCATGACGTGCTATGACCGTCACACAGTTTTTGCGTTAAGGACAGGTCATATCACGTCACATACATTTTACTTACAGCTCTCCTCTGGGAGAGCTATACGTAAAAACTAGGTCTGAAATTGACCGCTCCAAGACCGGAGTGTTTATCTCAGGCCCCAACGTGGAGCGCCAGGGTACGTGTAACAGGTTACGTGTACCTGCTCGTCAGGATCAAAGCGGTTCTTAACCCTTTGAGTGCCAGAGGTTAAAGTATGGTAATTTCCCAGGACCACTGGCCCTTAAGGAGTTAAACAAACATTAAAGGGATAGTAATACTTCATTTTTTCTTTATTTTATTTTGTAGGCATTAAAAAAACATGAATAATGATATAAGTCTTATCTCTCAAACCTTTATGATTTATGAGATATTCAAAAGCAAAGTTTCCCCTCCCGCCCCTTTTACCTAGTGTAAGCCATCTCTTCTCAGATGTGGAATGCAGTCCATAGACCAGACAGATAACAGCAGGGGACAATCTTCTTCCTATGAGAACAATGAAAGCCCTGCCCCCCTTGACAAGTTTTTCAGGTTTTTCCCTTATCTTAATTGAAGATTGTCCCTCTCTGCAGTCTATCTGGGCACCTCCCTTCTGCTCTGGCTGAGCAGTGTTACATCAGTAAAAGGGGCGGGAGGGGGATACTTTATCATTCAGTTACTCTTGAACTACAACTCTGACAGAATTGATATAACACTCTCCAAAGTCCAAATCCTATGATGATTAATTAGAGCTGCTTTTATTATGAAACATTACTATCCCTTTAATGCGTTGCGTACTCCTCTTGCACTCAGAGGGTTAACCACTTAAATGCTAGTGTGGTCTCCAACACGTTACCTAACAAAGGGTTGGAGGCTTCTGTAGCAGTCAAGGGGTTAAACGACACATTTGTAGCCACGGGATTTGTATTTGCCCCCTCTGGTGCTGAAGGTTTTCCCCAGAATTGGACCTCTGTTTTTTTATGCAAATGGCCATACATTTTAACCCTTTGCGTGGTTGCGTACCCCTCTTGCATGCAAAGGGTTAACAAGCCGAGGATAATACCCAAGTTCTGTATGATCTGCGTAATTATCAGTTCAGAAAATTGCTCTGACCACGCTTCAAAGGATTAACCCTTTGCATGTCAGAGAGGTATCCATAGCATTGCAAAACAACTTGTTACACATGCCTCTGGTACTCAGAGTTATTATAGGACTTTCTTTTTGCCTTCTAGAATAACCTTTCCCCCTGTAACGGAAGCTGGAAAGGGACCGCGTCGCCTTCCGCCGTCGTTCCTGGGTCTCTCCTTCTCGACACAGATAAGCGCCGTCAGGTGCACCGGTTGGAGTATGGACAGTCACTGGAAACAGCCGCAGGATCGCTGGAAGCAGGGAAGAGTCCACGTCGCCACCTGACAGTCCACGAAGTTGGGTCGCAGGAAACTGGCAGCAGGCGGTCGGCGATTCAGGATACTTGGCGCAGATGGGTATCAGAGTGGATACTTTAGACCATAAGCAATACAAGACTCCAGGACTCCTTGTTCACTCCAAAACAGAACTCTTTATTACAACAAACCACAGCATATTTATACAGTTTCAAACCACACTAACTTGGAGCACAGTACAGGAGACTTAATTCAATCACAGTTCATCAATAGGACACAGCAAATGGTAGGGCAGAATACAATGGGGTAGTCACAGGGATAATTCAGTCACCACAAAGGGTCCAAGAACCAACAACAAATGATTCAGGGAAACATAATAGGGCAGACATGATTGGATTAATCACACAGCAGGGGGCCACAAGACAGTGCTCAATACAATGACTTGAGTAATTAAGCAAAAGGCTTGGGGGACTACAATACATATTGAAAGTAAATATGCTCAAACTCAAATGATTAACCTTTTGCAGGTCAGAAGAGTTTGCAGCACCCAAGCCTTGAATTGTTCTTTCCTCTGGTACAGCTGCCTATCCACATAAGGCTAGCCAAAGTCTCTTAGTCCAGGATAAGGGCTTGAGAGATCGTATGCCAGGGCACAAAGGAGTGTCCAATATCCATAATCCTTGGGCCCAGGGATGAATAAATGCCATGCCCAGACAAGAGCTCCCAGTAACGGGTAGGATCTGTTACATTTCTCCCCCTTTTTTGTACCAAGCCAGCGGTTGCAATAGTAAATGCTGGCTTGGCGTTGTAAGAGAGCATTGCTGTTGTGAGCCCCTTGTCTGGACAGTTCATTAGTCTGGAGGCCTTGGTCCTAGGCCAGTCTCAAATGGGAAGCCCCTTGTCCTGGGCCAGGGAAACAATGAGCAGTCCTTTTGTCCTGGGCCTGTAGAAAACATGAGCCCCTTGTCCGGGCCTGGTAATAGAAACAAGTCCCTTGTCCTGAACCAGGGGTACAGTCTTGGTTCTTAATCCTGGGCCAGAGATATTGGTGCCTGCTGGCCCTGGCAATCACCAAATTGGGCGGCCTCTCCTGGGCTATACTCCACTCAGAGCTGGAGTCCAATGTTGGGGTTAGACCCTCCTGGGTCTGGGGCCAGGGGCTCAGGGTCCAGAGCCAGTACATACGGTGGATCTCCCTGGGGCAATTGTGTCTCTGGATCCTCAGGGACCTGGGAATCAAAGTGTGGGGAGAGGGGCACATCTCCCCCTTTTAGTTGGGCAAGTGCCCCAGAGGGACAGGAGAGGATGTTTGTCCCACTCCCCTGTGCTGGGGCAACGTTCTGGGGCACATTCCCTCCCCCCATGCAGAACTCAGGGAATTCAGGGGGCACAATCGTTGGGCTGGGGATGAGGACTGTTGTCCCATTCATCCCAGCCAGAGTTTCACAGGGCCTGGTGCACGCGCTCCCACGCACCACGCCAGGGGTTACAAGGGTGCTGATGGGGAACGCATTCCCACCCATCAGTTCACAGTTCAAATCCACAGGAGGAAATGGGGTCTTGGGGCAACATCCAGGGTTTCCAGGGGCAGTAGCAGCACTGCAGAGTGGCAGCCTGCTGTACCCCTCTTCTTCTTGGCCCCTCACATCAGGGCCATCTCTTGTCTTCTGGAGGAGGGCAGTCTCAATCCTCCTCGCAATCTTAGTCACATACCTGGAGAAGACACTCTTCCCCTTCTCCAGGGCAGTAGCAACAGGGGACGGACTGGGGCTGCTGGTGGGGACCTGCATCTCCTTCACCACAGCATGGGTTTCCCAGACCCTGGTGAGCTCGCTCCCACTCACCAGGTCAGGGTTTACAGGGGGGCTGATGGGGCACTCTTCTCCACCCATCAGTTCACACAACATATCCTCAGGAGGGCCAGCAGCACTGCTCTCTTCCAGTCCGCTGGGGTCCTCCTCTTGTAGGCCATCACTTTCCAGGGCCTTCTCTGCCTTGAGGGAGACCGCAGTCCCATCCCCCAAGGCGGCATTATCTGTGACCCTGGGGAGCACACACTGCTCTGCTCCCAGGGCATTCTCCAATAGAACAGGGGGCATCTTTCTGGGGCTGCTGGTGAGCTCTTCTCCCCTCACCACAGCAGGGGGTTCACAGGGACTGATGAGCTCTCTCCCACCCATCAGTTGGGGCATACAATTGCTGCTGGTGGGGACCTGCGTCTCATCCACCGCAGCTGGGAACACAGGGGAAGGGGCAATATGCCTATCAGGGGAGACGTCCGTCCCATCCCCTGATGCAGAGGCATTCTCTTCACTGAGGGGGAACGAATTCCCACCCCTCAGCTCAGGCAACAAATAGTCCAGGGGCAAAGGGGTATCAGGCAGGGCAATTTTCCCACTTCCTGATGCAGGGGCAACAACAGGGGCACTGGTGAGGAACGAATTCCCACTCACCAGTGTGGAGTGAACAGGGGTAACACAATCCTGGCCCTCAATGTCGCTGAAGTCCTCCTCAGATGCGTTACCCCCCCATTCTTCTTCCTCTTTTTGGAATTCCCGGACCTCTCAAATGAACCCAGCATATAGTTGCTCCAGGTCCCATTCACATCCTGCCAGAATATCCAAATTTCCCTGGCAGTCCGCAGGAATGTATCCACCAAAACGGTCCTCTCTTTTGTCCCGGATCTCCCAGTATCTGCTGGAGTCAGGGCACCCAAAAGTAGAGTCCATGTGGT
Source organism: Rhinophrynus dorsalis (assembly GCA_037306005.1). Classification (NCBI taxonomy): domain Eukaryota; kingdom Metazoa; phylum Chordata; class Amphibia; order Anura; family Rhinophrynidae; genus Rhinophrynus; species Rhinophrynus dorsalis. Next base: position 26,793,124 of record CM074721.1, on the reverse strand, counting down.
AGGCGTTCCATACCAGCCCTTGGATGTCCCATCGCAAGCGGGATGGGCACCAGTCAAAAAGGCCCTCGGATCCATATTCCTGGTCCAGGTATTTAACAAAGTCCCAGTACTCCTCCTGTACTCTGAGCTCCTCTGTAATGCACGCATCCAACTCTGGAACGAAGTCGTAGATAACATCACCCAGGTGGGTCCACCACTGTATTCGGATGGCGCTGTAGCGATCCTCGTATGCTCCCAGAGTGTCTGCCAGTACTGTTTCATCTGCCATGCCTCAATTGCTGCACCCAATATGAAGGAGAAATCCCACCGCTGCCACCAATGTAACGGATGCTGAGAAGGGACCGCGTCGCCTTCCGCCGTCGTTCCTGGGTCTCTCCTTCTCGACACAGATAAGCGCCGTCAGGTGCACCGGTTGGAGTATGGACAGTCACTGGAAACAGCCGCAGGATCGCTGGAAGCAGGGAAGAGTCCACGTCGCCACCTGACAGTCCACGAAGTTGGGTCGCAGGAAACTGGCAGCAGGCGGTCGGCGATTCAGGATACTTGGCGCAGATGGGTATCAGAGTGGATACTTTAGACCATAAGCAATACAAGACTCCAGGACTCCTTGTTCACTCCAAAACAGAACTCTTTATTACAACAAACCACAGCATATTTATACAGTTTCAAACCACACTAACTTGGAGCACAGTACAGGAGACTTAATTCAATCACAGTTCATCAATAGGACACAGCAAATGGTAGGGCAGAATACAATGGGGTAGTCACAGGGATAATTCAGTCACCACAAAGGGTCCAAGAACCAACAACAAATGATTCAGGGAAACATAATAGGGCAGACATGATTGGATTAATCACACAGCAGGGGGCCACAAGACAGTGCTCAATACAATGACTTGAGTAATTAAGCAAAAGGCTTGGGGGACTACAATACATATTGAAAGTAAATATGCTCAAACTCAAATGATTAACCTTTTGCAGGTCAGAAGAGTTTGCAGCACCCAAGCCTTGAATTGTTCTTTCCTCTGGTACAGCTGCCTATCCACATAAGGCTAGCCAAAGTCTCTTAGTCCAGGATAAGGGCTTGAGAGATCGTATGCCAGGGCACAAAGGAGTGTCCAATATCCATAATCCTTGGGCCCAGGGGTGAATAAATGCCATGCCCAGACAAGAGCTCCCAGTAACGGGTAGGATCCGTTACACCCCCTCTTAATCATTTTAGGATTTATTTCCAGAATGACCTCCTGGGTACCCGCTGTCAGTCTCACCCTCCTGCCCCACGTGGGGGGAATACTTGGGGGTCTTATAACCAGTAAAGAGGTCAAGACTTGGTACATGACCCTGGTGGTACCATCCTGGCAGCCACCTAATTGGATATTCGCACTGGTGTGGACGGTTTTGTACACGTCTATGGGGTATGTGGGACACAATAATCTAAAATTTATAACATAGTAACAGTAAATTACGTTGAAAAAAGACCCAAGTCCATCAAGTTAAACCCTTGGCTCATTACCCAGAAACATGAGGATTATATAGCTTTCCTGCTGACAGATAAATTAGTCTTTATCAGACCTTCCTGTTTTGCCTACTAATACACAGTATAACCCTGTATGTTCCCTTTTGAAAGAAATGTATCTAATCTTCTCTTAAAAGTATACATTGTATATGCCATTACCACATCCTTGGGCAAGGAATTCCATAATTTAACAGATGTTACTGTAAATACCTTTTCCTCTGCTGAAGCTGAAACCTCCTTTCCTCTAATCTAATCTCAGACTTTCGCTACCCAGTTGTTAGGTGAAACAAAAATTGCCTAATCCAGGCCTCATCTGATCACTGCATAAAAGAAGACAAAATCACTAATATAATTTTAATATTACATAATATATCAGGTTCAGGGGACAATGACTCATACTTCAGCAGAACTTGGGAATGAGGACAATATGATTGCTGATCATCACAGTGTTGATGGATTTTAAAACAAATCTAGTGTAACCCATGATTGAACTCACAAGAAATTATCGACAGACAATGAATCCAGAGATAATCTGAGTAGGGCTGAATGAATAGCAATAAAATAATTAGTAGCGGACAAATCAATTATGTTATGAAATGCAGACAAAGGAGGCAGTATAATGGTGTTCTATTCTAGTAATTATCATCAAAAGTCATTGGGGGTTATGCACTAAGGAGTGATAAATAGGTGATAAAGCGGAGATGACTTCTCCAGTGTTATTACTTCTCCAGTTCCTGTGTTATTCTATAGAACCAATGCAAAGTTGGAGAAATCTTAGTGCATTAAAAGATGAAGACTCATATTTGATAATTACCAGGGATCACAGTAAATGTTAATCAAGTTTGTTGCAAAGTAGGTGGAGGATGGTGTTTCCTTTGGAATATTAACAAAAAGGGGGGATGCATTTTTGATTGTTCTCCAATTAAATTGAGATTAGGGATACTTCTTCAAGGGGGTTCAATGACTGTCACCTCGCTTTATTCAGCGATACATCATTATAATGGATTACAGGTCATTAAATACCATCTGAATACGTATAGGTCATATTCTTCAGATTTGAAAATGTTTCTGTTGATGCACATCAATTATTTATTGATGGTAGCTTCCATCTACAAAGGCGTGGTATGTCAACGAGAATTAAATTTGCCCCTTTGTTTCCAACCTCTATATGGGATGGTTTGAGGTGTCCCATTTCTTTAGAGCAGGAATCAGTTTCTGTAATATATGGAGCTGTCTAGAAGATATATCGATGACTTTCTCCTTATTTGGATAGGGTCCCATGAAATGTTTTGCTTATTTGGGGCATATATGAAGTCTAGCTTCATCTAGTTTACATATGAGTTCCAGAAGCTCAAAATAACATTTCTGGATCTACAGCAAACCATGTGCAGGCAATGCATTATTACATGCCAAGGCATGTTATCAGAGGGGCCCCTATGGGACAGTTTCTATGTATCTATAGATACTGCTCTACTGAGGAAGAATTTTCGACTCAGTCCGCTATTCAGAGGGACTGGTTTCTTCATAAAGGCTACTTCTTGGTATTTGTAGCCTATTTTCAAGCAGCCAACACAGGCAGGAACAGTTGGCTTAAAGGGATAGTAATACTTCGTTTTATCTTTATTTTATTTTGTAGGCATTAAAAAAAACATTAAGAACTATATGAGTCTTATCTCTCACCCTTTATGGTTTGAGAGATATTCACAAGAAAAGTTTCTCCTCCCACCTCTTTTACCTAGTGTAAGCCATCTCTTCTCAGATGTGGAATCCAGTCCATAGACCAGACAGATAACAGAAGGGGACAATCTTCTTCATGAGAACAATGAATGGACAACCAAGTTTGGTCTTTGTGATTGAATAGAGCACTGAATTCAATCAAATCTCGAAAAGGGCTTCCACCTTAGCCAATTTTCTATAGTACAAAAATGGGAATTTACAATATGTGACAATGTATCAGTTGTATGACCCATGTTGTGTATCTTACTACTTGTTTGCAGTGTAAAATGCAATATGTTGGTTGTACTGAAGACATTATAGCCTTTATAAACAATAAGAATGTAAATAAACTAGTGGTTCATCATGTCATAGATTGTTCTGATTCTGATATTTCCGTTCACTTTTCAAGGCATAGAAAGGTTACTTCTGTCAGAATGGAGAAGAGACCACATTACCCAGTTAGATGTGAAGATAAATTGATCTTTCATATAGGCACCAGATTACCCAAGGGTATCAATTCTAGGCATGACATCTCTCTTCATTCATCACTACATTGCCTTATGTAGTCAGAGAATAACATTTTATATTATGTCCTATACAGAATCAACAAGTTATATTACTCCAGGGCTCAAAATTTCCACTCACCACTAGCCAATGGCGAGTGAAAATTTAGCCCTGGCGAGTAGAAATTCAGCCCTGGTGGATATGTTATGGCTTGCAGTGGCGAGTAACTTTTCAGGTCTGGCTAGTAGCAAAGGACTTCAAATTATAAGCCCTGATTACTCTATACACTTTTTTTTATTAAAAAAAAGTCCCATAGTACCATTAAAATATATGAATATACACAGGTGGAATTTAGAGTTTCGTAACATGTCTATACTGTCTGATTTTACATTTATACTCAACCTTATATGCCCATATAAATGAAATGTATTTTCTATTCCTTTTTCATGCCTTTGTATAAAAAAAACATTTTATGCACAGTAACAGTCATAATATTGTCAATCTATATTTGATTGACATTAAGGACACAATCATTCTCTCCTGTTTGGAGAACTGAAAAGAATGCACCTGGGAGCCGCCTTTGAATTGAGAAATATATTTTTGTCCAGAGAGTTTTTCCATAGATGAAGTAGTGAGGAAGAGGGAGTAACTGGTCCCTCGTTCACGGTAAGCACTCAGCGATCTGCTCACAAAGAGCATGAGTCAGATCTTGTTTTGTTCTCTTCTTTATTCCAATATGTTGCCTCCATAATATTTTTTGTTTTTAAAGGGATAGTAATACCTAAAATGTAAAAAAAAATATGTTGTAGGGTTTATCCCCCTGAGTAAAACAAGAGTACTCCCACTGCTGAAAGATGTTTCATTCAAAAGTTATTAATTTTCAAAGTTGAATTTTTTAGGTGCAATATCACAGTGGCCTGAAATTTTACAGTGGCGCTGTTGCTACACCATCCTATGGAGATTTATGGTCCTGAGACCAGAGCTGTCCATAGGATCGTGTAGCAACAGCGCCACTGTACAATTTCAGGCCACTGTGATATTGCACCTAAAAAATTCAACTTTGAAAATTAATAACTTTTGAATGAAACATCTTTCAGCAGTGGGCGTACTCTTGTTTTACTCAGGGGGATAAACCCTACAACATATTTTTTTTTACATTTTAGGTATTACTATCCCTTTAATGAGGAATAATAAAGATGGATACATTTTATTGGAATCAACTGATTGGCCATTGTGAAAGGTAGTTCCGTTGAGTGCTCCCTTCCTGTGTCATCCTATAATCATTGTATTTACTTTTCTTCATTATAGTCTACATTTAATTCACACCTTCTCACAGCAGACAATGGCCTTCAATAGTCTCAGAATTTCTCATAGAGAAAAGCCCCACCCCTGGTTCTGTAGAACACAAAGCGTTTCTTATTAATGTCCTTGTGCATCTATAGAGTAGAAAACAGTTTAAATGCAAAAATGTATACAATATACCAAACTGCCTACTTAGGTAAGTCCTCCTGTTACACACAGTAATTATATAGATACACCTGACTGCTGTATGATGGACACCTACCTAGGTAAGTGCTTCTGTTACACACAGTAATTATATATATACACCTGACTGCTGTATGATGGACTCCTACCTAGGTAAGTGCTTCTGTTACACACAGTAAGTATATAGATACACCTGACTGCTGTGTGATGGACTCCAACCTAGGTAAGTGCTTCTGTTACACACAGTAATTATATAGATACACCTGTCTGCTGTATGATGGACTCCAACCTAGGTAAGTGCTTCTGTTACACACAGTAATTATATAGATACACCTGTCTGCTGTATGATGGACTCCTACCTAGGTAAGTGCTTCTGTTACACACAGTAATTATATAGATACACCTGACTGCTGTGTGATGGACTCCAACCTAGTTAAGTGCTTCTGTTACACACAGTAATTTTATAGCAGAACGGAGGCTTCATATTATGCATCAACTTTCTCCACTGCTTCCTTCTAGCAGCAAAGGGTACTTTATTAAAATACAAAGAAAAACTTGCAGTAACCATAACAACCATCAACCAATGGAATAGAGTCCCATAGTATAAATAAGGCTGTCCCTCCAAACTCCGCCTCTTTCTTTGCTGCTTCCTCACACAGCTAGGTACATTTCCTTACTTAATAATAAATGTATGATTTGATGTTTGATTTTTGCATTGTTGGTCTTCTATTTGTTTGGATGCTCTGTCACGTCCCATCTGGCTGTTGGTCTGTGGGTCATCACTGGGCATCGTTCTGGGTCTGGTATATATTTATTTGTTGTTTTGGTCTCTATTGGTTGGGCTTGGCCGTTTGCCTTTTGTCTGGTATATATTTGTTTTTGTCTTGGTCTCTCTTGGTTGGGCTTAGCTGTTTGCCTTGTTTTCTACCTGGCCTTATTTTGGCCGTTTTTACCTTTAGTGCCCTCTCTGTTTCTGTATCTTGCTGGCTCTCTTCCAGCCTTTTTTGTCTCTCGACGGGGAACGGGTCTCTGCCTCGCTTCCCGCCACGTCCGTGAATCGGCTCGCGCCTCGAGGCGCCTTTGCACTTCCGGATTTTCGGCGCGCATGCACTGTGACATCACCGCCGCCACCATCTTGCTACTCCCATTCGGAGCTTCATTCCGGTTAGGAGGTGCTCTTGGCTGGCGGCGTTGGCGTGCAAGTTACTCCGTTTTTGTTTTGGGGTGCAACTGGATGTTCTGGGCTTCTTTCCTGATAGGCTAGGGGTTTGGTTTTCCATTCCTGCTTATTTCTGCCTGCTGCTCATTTTCTGTCTATTACTTTTCCTTACCGGGAAAAGTTGCTATGTCTCTGTCCAGCTCTGAGGACGAATGTCCTGAGCTTTTGGCCACTATTGTCCATGATCAATCTCAAGGGGCTAGTAATCCCCCTCCTCCTCAATCCCTAGGGGATCTTAATCTTGGGGCCCTCCCTGTCACTTCACAGGCTCCTTCCCAGTTCCAAAGAATTATTGAGCTTTCCATGCAGACTGCCATGAAAAAATTGTCTTCTTCCCTAGCTGAATCTTTTGCCATGGCTTTTCAGGGTCAGGTCCCATCTGGGCCTGCCCCTGTTATTTCACCCTCTCTACCTTTGAACCTTGGTGCGGGTCATGACACCGTGTTACTGTTACGGTTTTTATGACACTCAGACCAATAAGTGAAAATAAAACACACTTTATTAAAGTGAATAATGACACTTACGCCCGCTAGAGGCGGTAGGTAATATACAGATAATGTAAACTGAGGAAATACCAGGAAAACAGTATTATGGACATAAATACAAGGCAGTATGCCCTAGGATGGTATAGGCCCCAAAGGGGTTAAAGTCCAAATATGCTCAGTCTCAGATGTGGAAGTTTGACACGCCCTTGATGTTAAATAGGCTGCGCTGTACAGATGAAGTTCATCAGGAACAGAGGAACGAGCTGCCTTGCCTAGGTGGTAAATGATAAGCAGAAAGGGTAACAGCTTAACCCCCACGGGCGTAGCTACAAGAACTGCTTAGTATGTGCAAGTGCGAATAGCCCCTTAGGACAATATGGAAACCGGCCTGCAATGCAAGAGCTAAGAGCCTCCTCAAGAGTGATCGAATGCAGTAATGCTAGAGCCAGAACCACTAACCTCCACGGGCTAGACCGAATAGCCAACACTGAACCTCTCTGCCACACTCTGGATATACGATCTCGACAGTAACCAACACCGGATAGCCTTAGCGCCCAAACGGCCCAAGCTTCGTGAACACTCTGCAACGTAAGACTAGAGTTGCCGACGGAGAGCGGCCAACTCAGCAGCAGTGTCACTTGTAACAAGGCTTGTACTGGAGATATAGAGAGTGAATATGAGGCAGCACTGCGAGAGTTAAAGTGCACGTTTACTCGAGGCTTCAGCACTACTACAAGGCTCTGTAACGTTACTCAGGCTATAACGCTACGGTCAGGCTCTGCAAGGAGAGGAAGGCCCGCAGAATACACACAGCTCTGCACTAGAACGAGACACAGCACTTTAGCAGGAATCACCAGGCTAGGCAGTGGCACACTCGTGGGCAGCAAGGACTGGAAAATGTCGCGACGGCGACAACTGAAACGCAGGTCACTGGAACAAGCTGGAAGTCGATCTTCGGAGCAGGAAGTCAGCCGGACCGGGTCATACACAGGCAGGAACGTCAGACTAGCCGGGTCAGGATCCAAGGGTGGTCCGCAGACGAGCCGAGTCATACACAGGCAGGAACGCTGGAGAGTAGTCTGGACAAGCCGAATCATACACAGGCAGGAACGCTGGAGAGTAGTCTGGACAAGCCGAATCGGTACACAGGAACTCAGAACACAGGAACACAGCAAAAGCACTACTGGCTCAGGAACACCACGAAAGGGCACTGACCAGAGAGATAGCCAGGTATAAAAAGGTCATCAGGAGGCGGGTCAAACTCAGTCAGCAAATCAGTGACATCCACAACAGAGAGTGACAGGAATCACAGGCACTGTGATAGTACCCCCCTCTCAAAGACCCCCTCTCCTAGCCTGAGGTTTGGGTTTCAAAGGATATTTAGAGTGAAAGCTGCGTACTAATCTTGAAGCATGGAGATCCCCCTGATCAATCCAAGAGCGTTCCTCAGGGCCATAGCCCTTCCAATGAACCAAATATTGCAGCTTTCCTCTAAATCTCCTGGAGTCAACAATACTCTGGACTTCATATTCCTCTTGGCCCTGGACGTCCACCGGCCCAGGAATCACTGGCGTAGTAGTATATCGATTGCACACCAAGGGTTTCAGAAGAGAGACATGGAACACATTATGAATGTGCATAGAGGGTGGAAGCTCCAGAGCATAAGAAACCGGATTAATCTTGCGGATAATCCTAAATGGACCAATGAACCGGGGAGCCAGTTTATTGGATGGGACTTGTAGGTTGAGGTTTCTGGATGACAGCCATACCCTGTCCCCAACTTGAAATGAGACCGCTGGAAGGCGTCTGCGATTAGCGTGCCGTTGCTGCCGTCTGAAAGACTGACTGAGGGACCTCTGAACCTGTGCCCAAGTGGAATGAAGTCGTGCCAAATGCTCGTCAAGAGCAGGGATCTGCTGTGCCTGAAAGGAGTCCGGGAGCAGACAAGGCTGGAAACCATAATTCACGAAAAATGGGGAGCTCCCGGACGATGAGTTAACCGCACAGTTCCTGGCAAACTCTGCCCATGGCAACAGGTCAGCCCAATTATCATGATGATCGGAGACAAAACAGCGCAGGAACTGTTCCAGTCCCTGATTGGCACGCTCAGCGGCCCCATTCGTCTGGGGATGGTAGGCGGAGGAGAATGATAATTGAATGCCCATCTGACCACAAAATGCCCTCCAGAACCTAGAAACGAACTGGCTCCCACGGTCTGAGACAATTACTCTGGGCACTCCGTGCAGACGGAACACCTCTCTGGCAAAAACTATCGCCAACTCCTGAGCCGATGGAAGGCCAGTCAGAGGCACAAAATGTGCCATCTTAGAGAATCTGTCGACCACCATAAGAATGAATTTGTAACCTCTAGATGCCGGTAATTCTCCCAGAAAGTCAATGGATATATGAGACCATGGACGGTCTCCGTTAGGCACAGGTTGTAATAAGCCCACAGGGAGATGTCTAGGGGTCTTGGCACGGGCACATGTGGTACAAGCTGCCGTGAAAGCAGCGCAGTCAGCTCTCAATGTAGGCCACCAAAATAATTGCGAAAGAGACCATACTAATTGGTCTCTACCAATATGCCCAGCTGCCTTAGAGGCGTGATAGGTCTCCAAGAGACGGGTACGGAAAGACTCTTCTACAAAACACTTCCCCACTGGGGTTCCTGGAGGTGCCCGTGATTGTGATGCCAGTATCTCCTCCCCCAGTGGCGAGGTTATAGTAGTGCGAATAGTAGCCAGGATCCGATCTGGCTGAATGATGGGTACCGGGACTTCCTCCCTCTCAGTGTCAGAAGCGAACTGACGTGACAACGCATCGGCCTTGATATTCTTAGAACCAGGGAGATAGGATACTAAGAAATTGAACCGGGACAGAAACAGCGCCCACCTGGCCTGTCGGGAAGACAGTCTTTTGGCCTCAGAGAGATAGGTTAGATTCTTATGGTCAGTAAGAATTAGTACTGGAGTCTGAGTGCCCTCCAGGAGATGTCGCCACTCCTTAAGTGCCAGTATGATGGCCAACAGTTCCCTGTCACCAATCTCGTAATGACTCTGGGCGCTGGACAATTTCTTAGAAAAGAATCCACACGGCATCAAAGCTCCACCTCCCACAGGACGTTGGGAGAGCACCGCCCCAACCCCAACATCTGAAGCGTCAACCTCCAAAGTAAACGGCAGGGAGGGATTAGGGTGGGACAGTACAGGAGCAGATGCAAAGACAGATTTCAGGGTACGAAATGCGTTTTCAGCAGCCTCAGACCACTGAGAGGGAGAAGCGCCCTTGTGAGTTAAGTCCGACAATGGCCTTACAATTGTGGAAAAGTTCTTGATGAACTTCCTATAATAATTCGCAAAGCCTAGGAATCTTTGAATGGCTTTTAATCCCTTAGGCCGAGGCCATTGCAGAACTGCAGCCAACTTCTCCTGATCCATGGCAATGCCATCTTTGGATATAATGAACCCCAGGAATGGTACTTGAGAAGTATGGAATTCGCATTTTTCCAATTTACAGAATAACTTGTGCTTGCGAAGTCGGAGCAAGACTTCTGAGACATCTTTAATGTGTTGGGTGAGGTTAGCAGAATGAATTAGTATATCATCTAGATACACAACCACACAGGACTGAAGCAAGTCACGTAAAATATCGTTAATCAGTTCCTGAAAAACTGCAGGCGCATTGCATAGGCCGAATGGCATCACCAGGTATTCATAATGCCCTGTCCTGGTATTAAACGCCGTTTTCCACTCGTCACCTTCTTTAATTCTGACTAGATTATAGGCGGCTCGTAAGTCAAGTTTGGTAAAGATCGAAGAGCCCTTTAATCTGTCAAATAATTCCGTAATAAGTGGAATGGGATAGGCGTTTTTAGGCATCAGCTTATTCAACCCACGGTAGTCAATGCAAGGCCTGAGTTCCCCACTTTTCTTTTTTACAAAAAAGAATCCAGCACCAGCCGGAGATGTAGATTTTCGAATGATACCCCTCTCCAGGGCATCGGCTATATACTCCTCCATTGCCCTATTTTCCTCACAGGACAGTGGGTAAGTACGCCCCCTAGGAGGCACGGCCCCTGGAGACAAATCAATGGCGCAATCATATGGCCTATGGTCAGGTAATGCGCTGGCCTCTCCTTTGCTAAACACGTCACTGAATTGACCATATTCTGTTGGCACAGCTGGAGAGGTACACATAATCTTAACAGGGAGAGAAAGACAATTCTTGTTACAATACTCCGACCAAGAGTTAACTTCACACCTTTGCCAGTCAAATTGGGGATTGTGTGTCTGCAACCATGGGAACCCCAAAATAACTGAATGATGTGGGGACCGAATGATCTGAAATTGTATCTGCTCCCTGTGACAAGCCCCCACAGTCATAGACACAGGAATAGTCTCGAATGTAATGAAAGCAGGATCCAGGGGTCTGCCATCAATGGCCTCTATAGCCACAGGAGAGTCCTTTTTACATAACGGAATGCCTTGCAACTCAGCAAAGGACTGATCCATGAAGTATCCGGCTGCCCCGGAGTCCACCAATGCTAAGACTTCTATGACCTTGTCAGTCCAGGCAAAAGCCACCTGGATGGTGGGTTTAGAGGTGCAAGTCTCTAGGGACTGTTCAACACCACCTAGGGCCTGTCCCCCAAGGTACCCTAGGTGCGTTCGTTTCCCGGCCTTACAGGACAATTGCGTAATATATGACCTGGTTTGCCACAATATAGGCATAAGCCTTGCCTTCTGCGATACAGCTTCTGCTCTTTCGTGAGCCTAGTAAAACCTAATTGCATAGGTTCAGTGCCATCAGCTGTCTGCTCAAGCAGCACGGGTGGAGTGGGTGGGTTAAGGAACTGGTTCTGACCATAACTCTTTGCTTTGGTCCTTTTAGCCAAGCGTCTCTCTCGGATGCGAGAATCTATTAGCATGACATAGTCAATGTACTCGTCCAGCTCGCTGGGTACATCTCGAGCTGCTATCTCGTCCTTGATCTGTTCAGCCAGGCCCTGAGAAAAAGCAGCAAGTAAGGCCTCATCGTTCCAGCCAACCTCTGCTGCCAAAGTCCGGAATTCAATAGCGTATTCGCCCAGAGTGCGTTCGCCCTGCTGAATCTCCATCAGCCTTTTGGCAGCAAAGGCAGACCTACCAGGAACCTCAAACACACGTCTGAACTTTGCCACAAATTCTCTAAAGTTCAGTGTGCAGGGTCTGGCACTCTCCCATATCGGATTTGCCCATGCCAAAGCTTTGCCCGTCAACAGAGATATCATAAAGCCGACCTTGCTACGGTCGTTAGGAAATGCCTGAGGTGCCAATTCCAAAAATATCTCCAACTGGTTAATGAAACCTCTGCATAAGGAGGGTTCGCCATCATATCTGAGGGGTAACGGTACTGCTGCCGATAACCCTCTTGTGTTAGTACTAATGGGTACCGAGGGATTCTCCGGTGTCACGACTGGGGGAACCACCGGATTTGGACCAGACTTGTCCAAATGTACTGTACGTTCAAGCAACGTTTGTAGAGCCAGTGCCAATTGGTCCAGGCGCTGCTCTTGGGCATCCATTCTCCAGTGGATGTTCAGCGGATTACTTTCACCCTTACCGTCTGAGGTCATGGCCCTTTCGTACTGTTACGGTTTTTATGACACTCAGACCAATAAGTGAAAATAAAACACACTTTATTAAAGTGAATAATGACACTTACGCCCGCTAGAGGCGGTAGGTAATATACAGATAATGTAAACTGAGGAAATACCAGGAAAACAGTATTATGGACATAAATACAAGGCAGTATGCCCTAGGATGGTATAGGCCCCAAAGGGGTTAAAGTCCAAATATGCTCAGTCTCAGATGTGGAAGTTTGACACGCCCTTGATGTTAAATAGGCTGCGCTGTACAGATGAAGTTCATCAGGAACAGAGGAACGAGCTGCCTTGCCTAGGTGGTAAATGATAAGCAGAAAGGGTAACAGCTTAACCCCCACGGGCGTAGCTACAAGAACTGCTTAGTATGTGCAAGTGCGAATAGCCCCTTAGGACAATATGGAAACCGGCCTGCAATGCAAGAGCTAAGAGCCTCCTCAAGAGTGATCGAATGCAGTAATGCTAGAGCCAGAACCACTAACCTCCACGGGCTAGACCGAATAGCCAACACTGAACCTCTCTGCCACACTCTGGATATACGATCTCGACAGTAACCAACACCGGATAGCCTTAGCGCCCAAACGGCCCAAGCTTCGTGAACACTCTGCAACGTAAGACTAGAGTTGCCGACGGAGAGCGGCCAACTCAGCAGCAGTGTCACTTGTAACAAGGCTTGTACTGGAGATATAGAGAGTGAATATGAGGCAGCACTGCGAGAGTTAAAGTGCACGTTTACTCGAGGCTTCAGCACTACTACAAGGCTCTGTAACGTTACTCAGGCTATAACGCTACGGTCAGGCTCTGCAAGGAGAGGAAGGCCCGCAGAATACACACAGCTCTGCACTAGAACGAGACACAGCACTTTAGCAGGAATCACCAGGCTAGGCAGTGGCACACTCGTGGGCAGCAAGGACTGGAAAATGTCGCGACGGCGACAACTGAAACGCAGGTCACTGGAACAAGCTGGAAGTCGATCTTCGGAGCAGGAAGTCAGCCGGACCGGGTCATACACAGGCAGGAACGTCAGACTAGCCGGGTCAGGATCCAAGGGTGGTCCGCAGACGAGCCGAGTCATACACAGGCAGGAACGCTGGAGAGTAGTCTGGACAAGCCGAATCATACACAGGCAGGAACGCTGGAGAGTAGTCTGGACAAGCCGAATCGGTACACAGGAACTCAGAACACAGGAACACAGCAAAAGCACTACTGGCTCAGGAACACCACGAAAGGGCACTGACCAGAGAGATAGCCAGGTATAAAAAGGTCATCAGGAGGCGGGTCAAACTCAGTCAGCAAATCAGTGACATCCACAACAGAGAGTGACAGGAATCACAGGCACTGTGATAGTTACCCCAGGTAGAGTCTGAGATTGCCGCGAGCTCCTCGCAGGCTCCCTTATAATCTGGTGGCAAATGTCTCCGTAAGAGACGGCATATATCCACTATTGACCCTAAAGGGCATGCTATGGGTGCTATCTATAACCCTACTGAATCGCTCCCCTCCAGAGGACACCAATGTGAGGTGTAAGAACTTGAGGAGGTCAAAACCTAACTCCTATACATCTGATACTGGGGATTCTTCTGATGAGGACTGGGCCCCGTCTTATACTGACGACAGGGATTCTGATGGCTCGCCACCAGTCAAGGTGAAGCCGCAGCCTGTTTCTGCTGCCAATTCCTCTTCCGTCTCGTCCATCCCTGTACTTTTAGACGCTGAGGGCACTCCCCTTTTTGATCCTGAGGGAATAAAGCACCCCCGGTCCTCTGAATGGACCCCTAGACCCCATATTGCCCAGTATTTAGAAGCTTGGGTCAGTAAGTCTATCAGCAAGTCCACTAGATCTAAGCTGCGGGCTGAATGCCCCCATCCTGTGGTGGCTAATCAGGTGTGTGATACACCAGAGGTGGAGTCTAAAATGGTCTAATTTCTGTCCAAATCGGGCAAAGACCCTAGGAAGGGCCTGGATCAAGCCTTGAAATCTTGCCAGGATAAACTCCTGGATTCCCTGGGCCTTCTTACTAAGATTTTCGAATTATCTGAGGAGGCTCTGGCCACCAACGCCCCTGTGGACATTCGTGTTTTACGGGTCTGGGTTCAGAGGGCCATTTGTATGATCGGCAATGCCAACTGTGCACTGGCTTCTGAATGTCGTCGGGATCTCCTCTTGAAGATTGACTCAAAGTTGGCTGATTTGGCTACTACCGAACCTGGCCCGTCGGCCAAGGGGCAGCTGTTCGGCGAGTCATTTATCATAGACTTGGGGAAATTTGTCTCCTTTTTTACTCCTTTGGACAAAGCCCAGACTTCTATGCGGAAGGTTTTTCACTCTAAGGTTTTTGACAGGGCCGGGAGAGGTAGGGGCCGCTCCCCCGGCTGCGCGCGTCAACGCCAACAGCAGTTCCAAGGGCCCTCCTATCCTAGCTTTCTGGGTCAACCCCCACAGGAATCTCGAGTCCAGAGCCCTTTCTTTCCTTCACGTGGCAGATCCTGGGCGACGAGATCTGGCAGGGGCCAATCCCGCGGACGTTCCTACTCAGATATGTATACCTCTGTTGACCCCTTCTTTCCCAGGGTTAGTGGGGGGCAGACTGGTGCGTTTTTTCCCTCATTGGTGCGGTTTAACCACGGACCCTTGGGTCCTGCAGACAGTCAGGGGCTTTCGAATAGAATTTGCCACTCCTCCTCGTCAGGGGCTGCCGCCTCCTCCTCTCCATTTCTCCACTGCGGACGCAGCTTTGGTGGATGCCGAAATTTCCGCTTTATGGCTCCCGCGTCCGATGCCTACGAGAGTTTCATCAGCAATATCTTTTTAGTCCGGAAGAAGGATTCTGTATATCGTCTGGTAATCAATCTTCGGGCTTTAAACGAATATGTCCTTTACAGACACTTCAAGATGGAAGGGATCCATCTCCTGCGGGACTTACTCCTCCTGTCAGATTGGCTGGTGAAAATCGACCTCCAGGACGCGTACCTCATGGTACCTATGGCTCCATCCTCTCAGGTCTTCCTGCGTTTCCGCTGGCAGGGTCGCCTTATCATTTACCTGGACGACATGTTGATCATGTTGCAGGATCGGGCTCTTCTGTCCACTCACGTCGGTTGGACCGTCCGGCTCCTGACGGATTTGGGGTTTTTGATCAACTGGACGAAATCTCAGTTGATTCCTTCCCAATGCTTGGAGTTCCTGGGTTTGTGGTGGACTCCTGGAAGGCTTCATTGAGCCTTCCGGCGGCAAAAATCCACGCAATTCGCAAGGAGATTTGCTCTGTCCTCAAACAGGAGCGAATCTCCTTGCGGTTGCTGGCGTGTGTTGTGGGCCTTCTGGCTGCCTCGATTCAAGCAATTTTTCCAGGGCCCCTTCATTATCGGGCCCTTCAGCTCCTCAAGGCGCTCCATCTGCGTCGAGGTCTTGGTTACGCCGAACTGATCAATCTCTCGCCCGAGGCTCGGGTAGAGCTTGTCTGGTGGCTCAGACACTCGGATTCCTGGAATGGTCGGGCCATTTTCGGCGTGGTGCCGGACATCGTTATAGAATCCGACGCCAGCCTCCTTGGTTGGGGCGTCCAGATGGGTGCTATATCTACCGGCGGCAAGTGGTCTCAGGATGAGGCTTCCCTGCACATCAGTTGCTTGGAACTGTTGGCCGGGTCCTTTGCTCTGCAGAGCTTGGTCAAGGATTGCGTTCGATGCTGCATTTTGCTGAGGATGGACAACATCTCGGCGGTGCAGTATATCAATCGGCTGGGAGGCACGAGATCCAAGCCCTTGGCTGATCTGGCGAAGGATTTCTGGCATTTTTGCCTGGACCGCAATATTTCAGTGATCGCTGAGCATTTACCTGGTCTTTCCAACGTCCTGGAGGATTGGAATTCCAGGTATCTTCCTGATCGCAGCAACTGGATGCTTCATACGGAAGTGTTCGCTCGTTTGCACGGTCTGTGGGGTCCTTTTTGCATAGATCTCTTTGCCTCCCGTTTAAATTGGCAGCTTCCACGTTTCTTCAGTTGGCGTCCGGATCCTGAAGCTCTTGCTACCGATGTGTTTCTTCAAGCCTGGACTCCGGGGACAAACTATGCGTTCCCTCCGTTCTCCATGATTCCTCGGACTCTGTTGACGGTTCGTCACCAGGCGGCGACTGTGGTGGTGGTGACTCCCTTTTGGCCATTGCAGCCATGGTTCCCTCCACTTCTGGAACTGTCGGACGATTGACTTCGCCTCCTCCCCTCGTTTCCGCTCCTGTTGTCCGACCCCTCCGGTGCTCCACACGCGTTGCTGGTGTCCGAGGAGCTCTCTTTTCTTGCATGGTTTCTTTTGGGAGTACCTCAGGTTTCGGCTGATTTTCGACGTCGGCTCAGACTTTATTGGCAGAATCATGGGCTCCGGGTACCCGAGCCATGTATGGATCCGCCTGGGCGGTTTGGAGTCGTCGGTGCGTGGAACGGGATTTGGATCCCATTTCTGCCTCTCCGGTGAACGTGGTTAATTTTCTATCCTGTTTGTTCGATTCTAGGAAGGCCTATCGTACGATCAATTCTTATCGTTCTGCCATTTCTGCGGGCCATGTTCCGGTTGATGGGGTTCCGATTGGCCAATCGGTCCTGGTTTGTCGTCTTATGAGGGGTATTCGTTTTTCACGTCCTCCTCGTTCTCGGTATCAATCTGTTTGGAACGTTAATGCTGTTCTCGGTTTGTTAGAAGGTTGGCCTTCCAATGAGCTTCTGTCCTTGAAGCAACTGTCAGTGAAACTGACGATGCTTCTTTGTTTAGTGTAGTTCAAACGGGTTTCGGATGTCCGGGCTCTTGATCTGCATTCCCGTTCCTTTACGCCTCAGGGTGTCCAGTTCCAGGTCTCCCGTCGTACTAAGACGGCGGTTTGGCTCGTTTTTTATCCGGCTTTTCCTGCTCAGCCTCAGTTTTGCGTGGTCCGTTGTTTTACGCTAGTATGAACTTCGGACGGCTTCACTTAGGCATGCTGATTATCTGCAATTATTGGTTTCTTTTCATAGACCGTTTCTGCCGCTTTCGGCTGCCACTTTGGCCCGGTGGGTTCGCTGGGTGATGCAGCTGGCTGGCATTGATGTCTCTTTGTTTGGGGTGTATTCTGCCAGGGGTGCGATGGCTTCTATGGCTCTGCACGCTGGGGGTAGGTTGGAGGATATCCTTCGGGCCGTGGACTGGTCCAGAGAATCTACATTTCGCGATTTCTATTGCAAGCCCATTGACCATGTTTCTTCTATTGTGTTGAATTCACTGTAATATGTTTGTATAATGTTTGGTATGTTCTTTATGGTGCTTTAAACTTGCATAATATGAAGCCTCCGTTCTGCCATAAAATTTGTGGATTTTCCTAACTAGATGTGAAGGAAAGTCAGAATTTTATTAAGACACGGAGGCGAATATTATCCCTCCCTGTTTTACCTCCCTTTTACATATTTTTTCTGTTTCCTTCAGGTTGAATCTCCTGGGATGTCCTGTAGTTCTCTACCTGTTTCTTCATTACTTCATTGGCTGGTCTATTGATGTTCCAGTGGTGGTTCCTGGTTTGCGATGATTAGTTGATCCTGTGGCGGCTGGCAGTGTTTGAGTTGGTTGTCTGCTAGCAAGAAAGAGGCAGAGTTTGGAGGGACAGCCTTATTTATACTATGGGACTCCATTGGTTGATGGTTGTTATGATTACTGCAAGTTTTTCTTTGTATTTTAATAAAGTACCCTTTGCTGCTAGAAGGAAGCAGTGGGGAAAGTTGATGCATAATATTCGCCTCCGTGTCTTAATAAAATTCTGACTTTCCTTTGCATCTAGTTAGGAAAATCCATGAATTATATAGATACACCTGACATCTGTATGATGGACACCTACCTAGATAAGTCCTTTTGCTAAACAAAATGCAATCCTCATATTACTTGGTTGTACAGTACTTTCCTTTTTAGAAACAACCAATTTACTTTTGAGTTGTAGCAGGAACAAATTATGTCTGAGACAACTGTGTTTCTCCTTGTTGGTAGGTATGGATCATATCTGATCTATAGAGAGTTGGGAGGACTCAATGAAGATTCCATGGTTCCACTTGGCCTTTATTCAGGACAGCTAGTGCTCAACTGGGCCTGGTCCCCTATTTTCTTTGGCGCCCACAAAATTGGATGGGTAAGTAACAAACACAAGACATGAAAAGGGAGATGAAATGTATAAATCTGTCACCTCTTATTAATGTAAAGACTAGCAGTATATAATAATACCAGTTCACTAATTTAGATCTTCCATGAATATGTGAACATTTCACCTGTTTTGCAGGTGCCAATAAAATGGATTGGGGGACTACTACCCCTTTCTGTTTCTTGGCCTAGAATTGCCATCATTCTCATCTGGCCAACAAGGAACCACTTTTTTAATAGTAAACCACTCTGTTCCTTTAATTATGTGTTCTTCATTTAAAGTGGACCTGTCACCTTGATTCAAGTTTGCATATTTGAAAACGTAATTAAAAACTGTGTATTTGTCATGTTATCCAAAAGACCAGCAAATATGCAGTTAAGGAGATATTCATACTAGGTATTGTATAGTAATGTATGCTAATTGAGGTACCCGTGCAGGATCAGGGATGTTTCAAATGCTAATTAAGCCTTTTCAATGACATTTCATATGCTAAAGAAACTCTGTGCTGTACTAGGAGACTTTCACTTTTCCCTGAAAGAAAAGTGTTAATATCTTAAACTATACATCTGCTGGGTATTTGATTAACATGACACATAGGCAGTTTTGAATGCCGTTTTAAAATATGTAAAAAAAATTCAAGGTGACAGGTCCATTTTAAAAAGTGTCCACCGAAACGTTGACCTTCTTTCAATAAACACAAGCTCTTACGGAAATGTTCGGTGAGCACTGTTTTTTGTACATACATATATACAGTACCGGTACAAAGTTGTAGGACACCTCAATTTTTGCTACTTTTAGTTATTGCCATATAAGTTGGTAAAAACATGTAAACATTGGCTATTTCTAAACTCAAGACAAATATAATATATTTAGCAAAAGATTTTTCGTGTAAAAGTTATAAAAGTGCTTTGGTTATATTTTTTCATCATATTTTATAATTTTTTTATAGTAAATTATATGGTACTAGTTGAAGAGCCCGTTACACGGGCCACAGTGCCACTGCCAGCCGGTCGCAGGGCAGTCATACACAGTAGAGACTGCCCACGCCGCGGCTGATACAGTGCCAGCCGGTTGCGGTGCAGTCATTTGCAGTAGAGACTGCCCACGCCGCGGCTGATAACAGTGCCAGCCGGTCGCGGTGCAGTCATGTGCAGTAGAGACTGCCTGCGACGTGGCTGTATCAGACTCTACTGCACATGACTGCGTTGTTACACAAGTTTTAGTGAATTATTATGTAGGATGATGAAAATAATGGTATTTTTAGAAAGCCTAGCTTATGGCAAGAAAAACAGTGTATAATATATGTGGTTACTTTAAAAAAAAAAAAGAAATGAATCATTTTAACCCCTGAATGACCCGAGGTTTGGAACATTTTTTGACTTTCTGGACAATGGCTGTTTTAACACGTCTACTGTGTTTGTGTTTAGCTGTAATGTTCCTCTCACTCACTTAATGTACCCACCACGTATATTATATACTGTTTTTCTTGCCATAAGATGGGCTTTCTAAAGATACCATTATTTTCATCATATCATATAATTTACTATAAAAAATAATAAGATATGATGAAAAAAAATTAACAAAAGCACTTTTATTAGCTTTTAAACGAAAAATCTTTTACACATCTACAAACGCGCTAAAACCCCCTCTGCTAAATAGATTATAATATTTGTCTTGAGTTTAGAAATAACCAAATGTTTACATGTAGTTCTAATGTTTTTGCCAAGTTATATGGCAATAACTAAAAGTAGCAAAAATTGAAGTGTTCTAAAACTTTTGACTGGTAGTGTACATATGTAGGTGTTTAAATGTATGTGTATATATGTATGTATGTGTGTGTGTGTGTATATATATATATACACACAGCAAGAATTGTCAGTGGCACTCTCTCATAACAATATCAAGCAATATAGTGGTGCACGTCCCTTATCCTATATAATAATTTGCTAAAACGTGTGTAACAATGCAGTCATGCGCAGTACAGACTGCCAGTGCCGAGGCATCAGCTGCGGCGCGGGCAATCTCTACTGAGCATGACTGCACCGCTACCGGCTGGCACTGTATCAGCAACGGCACGGGCAGTCTCTACAATGCATGACTGCCCCGCGACCGGCTGGCACTGTATCAGCCACGGGGTGGGCAGTCTCTACTATGCATGACTGCCCCACGACCGGCTGGCACTGTATCAGCCACGGGGTGAGCAGTCTCTACAATGCATGACTGCCCTGCGACCAGCTGGCACTGTATCAGCCACAGGTTGGGCAGTCTCTACAATATATATTATAATGGCATTTGTTTTCCCCCATAATGAATCAGCTATACGTTTTAAAGACAGTCCATGTTTTTACATGTATTCTTTTATTTAAAACCTCACACATTTATAAGAATTTATCTTTAAACTTTACTATTGTTTTTAATGCCCTTTTGCTTTTCTTTCTTTTTTTTTTTGTTTCAGGGCTTTGTTGAAATACTTGCCCTCACAGGGGCAGTAGCGGCTACAACCATTTCCTGGTTCCCAATCCATAGGACGGCTGCATATCTGATGTTCCCCTACATGGCGTGGCAATTATTTGTCTCTGCTCTGTGCTATTGTATCTGGAGGGATAATAAGGAGAAAAAGGAATAGGTCTTCTTGTTTTATCTATAAATAAGTTAAAGGGATAGTAATGTTTCAAAATAAAAGGAGTTCCAATTATTCTTCATAGTATTTGAGCCATGGAGAGTGTTATTTCAATACTGTCAGAGTTGTAGTACAAGAGTAATTGAATGATAAAGTATCCCCCTCCAGCCCCTTTTACTGATGTAACACTGCTCACCTCAGAGCAGCAAGACTGTCCGGATGGATCACAGAGAGGGACAATCTTCAGTCACCATAAGGAAAAACCTGGAAAACCTATCAAGGGGGGCAGGATTTTTCTTATGATCACAGTAAGAAGATTGTTCCTTGCTGTGATCTGTCCGGCCAAGAGACCCGATTCCACATCTGAGGGGAGGCGGCTTACTCCAGGTAAAATGCGCGGGAGGGGGATACTTTATCATTCAATTACTCTTGTACTACAACTCTGACAGTATTGAAATAACACTCTCCGCGACCCAAATACTATGAAGATTAATTGGAGCTGCTTTTATTTTGCAACATTACTATCCATTTAAGAAGAAATCAAGTGTATGTGCCCACTTAAACATTTAAGGACCAGATCGTTACTTACCACATTGTAGAGCAATGCAATGCACATATTCTAGTACTTAAAGCAGTAAACTTTTTTTATGAAAACAAATATGTTATAGAGATTTTTCTTCTGAGTAAAACAAGATCCTTCCCACTGCTGTCAGTTGCTGTATTCAAATGATATAGCAGTTCAGATAATCAGGAAGTTAATTTACTGTGCGTTTACTTCCTGAAAGTTCTAATTGACAGGAAGTGACTTAGCTATTTCTATCACATTCTATGGAGAACTGTTTGACACTGACTTTCCTCTTCATTAGATTATAACACAACTAGTTGAAGAGCCCGTTACATGGGCCACAGTGCCACTACCACTCGGTCGAGGGGCAGTCACGCGCGGTATAGACTGCCCGCGCCTCTGCTGATACAGATGTATCAGCCGTGGTGCAGCCAGTCTCTACTGCGCATGACTGCAGCACACGCAGCAGTGTCTACTGCACATGTCGCGGCGTTACACACATTTTAGCGAATTATTATATAGGATAGCAAAATAGAATCTGTCCACTAGGGGGCACTGTTGATATATAAAAAAAAAACCCACAGGTTTAAACAGTAATAACTCTGGAAATACGCATCTCTCAGCAGTGGGAGTACTCTTGTTTTACTCAACATGAAACATCCTGCAACATATATTTTTTCATAAAAAACGGTTTACTACTCCTGCGATGAGAAGTGTTTGAGTTCCTATGATTTTGCTAATAGCTGTCATGTCTGCTTCCATTGACATCACATCCAGGATTGATGGGAAATGCTCTTTGAACAAAGGTACAAGGGCAAAATCCATAGGGGCAATTTGAATTTTCTACCCATAGCAATGTGAACAAGGGTTTATTATTAGATGTTGCTTCACCTTTAAGCCACTACTGAACTATTGGCAAAGAATAATATACCAAATATCCTTAAAGGGACAGTAATGTCCCATAAAAATGCTTATAGTTATGTAGAGGTTAAAAAAATTAAACTATATGCCACAAATCCTATCACTCAAACTGCTATGGTTTGAGAGATATTCCCATTCAAAGTTCCCCCCTCCCTCCCCTTCTCCTGACGTCAGCACTGTGCTGACAGCAGGAGATCCCGGTCTGGAGACCAGCCAGCGGCTCTGCAGCAAAGCTGAAATTGTGTTACTGTAAAATAATTACTTAATTGGAAAGATATACAAAGTGTGCCTGGTTTGCAAGCACACTTTGTAGACCGTTCCAATGAAGTAGTTCTTTTCCAATATCTCTAATGCAACTCTGCTGAAAAGCCTCCTCGTGTCGGCTGACATGGATCTCCTGCTGTCAGCACAGCGTTGACGTCAGGAGAAGGGGACGGAGGACTTTGAATGAGAATATCTCTCAAACCATAGCGGTTTGAGAGATAGGATTTGTAGCATATCGTTTATTTTTTTACCTCTACAAAACTATAAGCATTTTTATGGGACATTACTGTCCCTTTAAAGCGGACCTATCACGTTAAGAACACTTTTGCCTGCTGATTAAAAATTAAGGCTACACTTATTTTTCATTGTTTCTTTATTTTTTAATTTTACAAATTGAACTTGGTTGACCTTTTTCATATTGTTGTCTGTAGTCGAGAATGCTCAGTAACACAACTTGGTGTTTTATTAAAAGTATAAAAATAAAAGTGTTCTTGCGCTCTGACCCTCCGATCTCTATGGTACCAGTCAGCTGATGTAAACAGAAGGCAGAACAGCAACATACAAGACAAACTGCGTTCCTCCATACCAATGTGTGAATGTGTGCCCTGACTTAGGCATATATAATAAGACTAGCTGAACAGCCCGTTACACGGGCCACAGTGCCACTGCCACCCGGTCACGGGGCAGTCACGCGCAGTAGAGACTGCCCGCTCCACGGCTGATGCAGAGCTGGACGCTCCTTCGGAGCGTCCAGCTCTGTATCAGCTGTGGCCCGGGCAGTCTCTACTGCACATGACTGCAGCACGCGCAGCAGTGTCTACTGCGCATGTCGCGGCGTTACACACGAATTAGCGAATTATTATATAGGATAATGTATAAATATTAGGGTTGCACCGATACTGGTATCGGTATCGGTGCCGATACCAGCATTTGCGCGAGTACTTGTACTCGCGCAAATGCGGCCGATGCCAGCACCGATACCCTGTGTCAGGGTCGGTGCTGCAGAGAGGGAGCCAGGGGAGCTGCTCACAATACTCCCCGGTCACCTCTCTCACTCCTGCAGCGTCGGAGCGTTGCCGCGGGTTACCGTGGCAACGCTCCGACGCTGACCTCTGCCTGGGCTCACGAGAGAACAGCGAGCACCAGGCAGAGGAGGGTAAGGGAGGGAAGATAGATGTGGCAGCTGGTGGTGAAAGAGGCAGAGAGTGGGGTCAAGAGGCAAAAGGAGGAAGGATCAGGAGACAGAAGGAGGGGGGACAAGATGAGGCAAAAGGAGGGAGGATCAGGAGAGAGAGAGAGGCAAAAGGGTGGGATCAAGAGTCAAGGAGAAGGAGGGGGAGAAAGGGGGATCAAAAGGGAGAGAAAAAGCCAAGGTAAAAGAAGGGGCTCAAGATGGGGAGAATGAAGCAAAAGGTGGGAATCAAGAGGGGGAGAAAGAGTCAAAAAAGGGAGAATCAAGAGGTGGTGTGTGTATGTATATGTGTGTGTGTGTGTGTGTGTGTGTGTGTATATATATATTTCAAGTACTCACCGATACCAATTACCTATACTTTTTTTTGCAGTCAAATGACCGCAAAAAAAAGTATCGGTAATTGGTATCGGTGAGTACTTGAAAAAAGTATCGGTACTTGTACTCGGTCTTCAAAAATCGGTATCGGAGCATCTCTAATAAATATGTGCCCTGACTTAGGCATATATAATAAATATGTGTATATATGTGTCCTAATTTGGGTATATATACTAAACTATTAAAGACTGAGAATTTAGTCCATCATTTGGCCAAAGAATGTAAGCTTGCCAACCCCGTCAAGGTATCTCAAGTTCTGGCAAGTACCTACTCTACTGCACCTTTAAAGGGATGGTAATACTTAAAATGTAAAAAAAATTATGTTGTAGGGTTTATCCCCCCGAGTAAAACAAGAGTACTCCCACTGCTGAAAGATGTTTCATTCAAAAGTTATTCATTTTGAAAGTTGAATTTTTTAGGTGCAATATCACAGTGGCCTGAAATTGTACAGTGGCGCTGTTGCTACACCATCCTATGGAGATTTATGGTCCCAGGACCAGAGCTGTCCATAGGATCGTGTAGAAACAGCACCACTGTACAATTTCAGGCCACTGTGATATTGCACCTAAAAAAATTCAACTTTGAAAATTAATAACTTTTGAATGAAACACCTTTTAGCAGTGGGAGTACTCTTGTTTTACTCAGGGGGATAAACCCTACAACATATATTTTTTTACATTTTAAGTATTACTATCCCTTTAATTCCTATCTAACATTAAAATAACTTAAAATTATCGGTTTGAAGAAACAGCTAGTGATATTGTAAATCAACGCATACCTAATTATGTAACACATTGGTATGGAGGAGCGCAGGTCTGTTCTTTGTCTTGTATGTGCACTTTGGGTTTCGGCCCAGTGTTTTTTGGGGGTACTGGAGAACCCTCTCACTCCTTGCCGCTATCTAGATGCCAGTTATTTAACACTTTTTTATTTATTCACTACATGTATTTATTAATGGTGACCTAGCGCTGTGGGCTTTTTCTGTTTCTGCTTTTGCCAGAACAGCAACATGTAGGGGGAGATTCATTAAGTGGAATTAAAATATAAAAAAAAATAAAGAAAACAATGGCCTGGATGCACTAAAGGTCGAAGACGGCTCTGAATGTCGATGGTCTGTCTGAGCTAGGGGTGCACCGAATTGAAAATTCTGAGCCGAAACCGAAACCGAAATGTCAGGTTGCACTTGGCCGAAAACCGAAACCGACTTTTTTTCTACCCAACTTTTTTTTAAAATAGTTTGTTTGTGTAAGTACATAAATAATTTAGGGCAAGATGGTAGTGTTTCACTTACTAACTTATGAACACAGTGCCGAAATGGAAAAACAAATATTACTGAGTGCTATTGGTGTGGAGCAATGTGATACAGGCAACAGAGTGTGATTTGGGAATGCTGTGGTCAGGCACTTAACCCTGTGAGTGCAAGAGTGTTATGCAACGCACTGCAATGCATTGTGTATGTCTCTGGCACTCAAAGAGTTAAACGTGGCAGGAGACAGAAAAAGTGAGTAATTACAATTGTAGCGAGGAAACGGGTGGCTTGGGGAACTCATCAGAGTTCCTTATAGAGAGTGCTAGTTAGGTGGTATGTAGCCAAATCTCAGATCACTCCCGTGTGAATAGCTGAGTTTGGGCACATCACATTGGACAGCATGTTGCCACTGCGGGTCACGGTAGCTGGACCTGCGGGGCAGGTGGAAGGTGCTTATTGGCAGAAATGGTTGTGAAGGCAATCTGTTGTGGAGTGTGCACAATACACCACTGTGAAGCTCTGTGTCCGGACTCCTCCTTACTTGAACACAGACTACAACAGAGTGTGGAGGCAGAGCAGGGTGAGGCTGCAATGGCACTGCCTTTCATGGGTGATGAGCGATGTGTGTGCTGACATGAAAGGTAGGGAAGTGGAGTTTAAGCGTTTGAGTGGCAGATGGATATGCAAAGCATTGGTTTACGAAGCGTATCCCTCTGGCACTCAAAGTGTTACTATCCTGCGCATTCAATCCTTGACAAGCGTAGTGCAGGGGATACAGCCACTGTGTGTGTGGTAGGAGAAGGAATACGAGAGGCACAGGTATATGTTGGTGTAAGACGCGCTGAGTTGGCCATTAGCAGCGTTGAGAGTTTAGCCCTCCCGTCTGGATAATTTTTCGTCACGTGACCACGTTCTCCTTTCAAAACTCAAAAAAAGAAAGAAGAAGCGCCCAATGGTGAAATACGTTCACTTGAATATTCAATTCAATAAACAAACGCCATTGTACTCACAATTGCTCCAGGTCAGCAGAGGGGATATTCCAATGCTGACAAAACAGCTAGTGGAGATATTACACCGTCTCCACTCGGTGACCAAGGATACTGCTGCTCCAAAATAACTCCTTCCACTCAAATACTTCGATATAAAATTTATTAAAACTGCGTATATTAGCAAAAAATAGCAAGGCAACGTTTCGCGATTTCAAACCGCTTTCTCAAGCCAAGAACAGCTAATGATAATACAGCACAGAATTTAAACTTCCCTGTCAGCGTCACAATTGGGTGCAAACTGAACGCTCGTAAAAAATATAACCAATCATATCCACATATGTCTAATGATAGTCACGTGATGACACTCATGCGTATTGAAGAGTAAAAACTCCCCACTCCATATTGTATAAGGGCAATAAACCCACGATAGATGTAATCACATAAGACATATGAAAGATGTAAAATGTAAAAGATGTGAAAAAACACATCTATACTCCATATTACACTTACCTGATCATCACAACTCTCAAAAACCACTACGTATGCAACCACTCTCTTAGAGATCAAAATGTCTATGATCCCGATAAACATAGCATCATCGGAGTATAGCACATGCGCAGATAATAACCAATGAAAACAATGAAAACTACCGCATGCGCATCAACCCCGATGAGGCTAAACGTCAATAGAATGGGCAACCGTTCAAAATGCCAATCACAAGAAGTCTCCACACAAAACATCATCAGACACATATATAAACAATCACAAAAGGAAACTAACATGCGCACCACCTCCAATGGATCCGAACGTCACCATATGGATAACCACCGATACTCCATATACACAACATCACCAGAGCTCGGCGCATGCGCAAACAACATCCAATGGAAATACCCGCATGCGCACTAATTCCAACGAAGTCAAGCATCAATGGAATGGGTGCACACTCAAAGACTGGAAGTCTCCACAGACACAACATCAACAAACACCTACACAAAACGATCACAAAATGAGAACTAACAAACACACCAATTAACTAAAATATAACTGCAATGAATAAACATCAATAAGAATGATCACATACATAATCCAACCAAAGATGGAAAAAATTAGTATGCTCACTACACAGTGAACATACCATAATGAATGGGTTGGACACTCACACAAATCACCCAAAAAAAAAATAAAAAAAAAAAAATAAATAAATAAAATAAAATAAAATACCCAAAAATCATATACCATATCACATTAATACAAAGACACTATCATATACTCATTCTATATCAATTATAAAAAGAACAGTCAAACACCCAACTGCCGCCAACATGAAGCTTACATAAACAATATATAAAAATAAACAAGCGTAGTGTGGAAGTGAAAATATATGTATACATACCAAAATGCACATAAACATATATTACAAATGAAAAAAATAAAATAAAAAATAAAAATTAAAAAATATATATATAATATAAAGAAGCAGCAAAAATTCCCTGGATTTTTATATTAAAGGAGTCTCAATATTCTCATTTAATCCCATTGGAGTTAAGGTATTCAACTTGAATATCCAAAAAGATTCCCTATTTATTAATTTTTGTAGTCTATCTCCAAACATAGACGGACTGATCCGTTCTATAGGGGTTAAAATTAACCCCTGTGGATTACTTTGATGAAATTGGGCATAATGTCGAGATACTCCATGTAAATTATACCCCTTAATAATATTTCTCCTATGTTGTCCGAACCTCTCCCGGATTTTCTGAGAAGTCCTTCCTACATACTGCAGACCACACGTACAAGTTAGGAGATAGACCACAAAATCAGAATTACAGTTTAAAAAAATCTTTAATATGAAACCTATCCCCTGTCACTGTCGAGTGAAAAAACTTAACCCTATGTGAAATGTGCAAGCAGGTATAACACTTAGAACTACCACATTTATAAGAGCCTAAAATACTATCTTTAATAGACCCATCACTAGCCAAAGTATATTGACCAAAATTTGTCTTATCTTTTTGCTTAGTCACAAAATGACTTGGTGCAATAATGTTTTTCAGTGTACGTGCTCTACGATAAACTAATCTAGGCATAGGCGTGCGCAGCCAATTGCATTAGGGTGTGCACCCAAAAGCACAAACACACACTTGCGTTCGCGTATGTAATAAATATACACATACATATATATATATATATATATATATATACACACACACACATATATATATATATATGTATATGTATTACATACGCGAACGCACGTATATATATATATATATATATATATATATATATATATATGTATATGTGTGTTTGTGTGCTAAATAAATGATTGCCCCCCATCTGCTCCATATTGCCCCCATCAGCTCCAACTTATCCCCCATCAAATCCATATTGCCCTCACATTGCCCCCATCAGCTCCAACTTGCCCCCATCAGCTCCAACTTGCCCTAACATTGCCCCCATAATCTCCACATTGCCCTCAGCTCCGACTTGCCCCATCAGCTCCATCTTGTCCCCATCAGCTCGAACTTGCCCTAACATTGCCCCCATCAGCTCTAACTTGCCCTCAACTCCAACTTGCCCTAACATTGCCCCCATCAGCTCCAACTTGCCCTAACATTGCCCCCATCAGCTCCAACTTGCCCTCAGCTCCAACTTGCCCCCATCAGCTCCAACTTGCCCCAACATTGCCCCCATCAGCTCTAACTTGCCTTCATCTCCAACTTGCCCCCATCAGCTCCAACTTGCCCTCACATTGCCCCCATCAGCTCCAACTTGCCCTCAGCTCCAACTTGCCCC
The DNA here is from genome assembly GCA_037306005.1 of Rhinophrynus dorsalis. Lineage (NCBI taxonomy): Eukaryota > Metazoa > Chordata > Amphibia > Anura > Rhinophrynidae > Rhinophrynus > Rhinophrynus dorsalis. Next base: position 26,763,433 of record CM074721.1, on the reverse strand, counting down.
CATCAGCTCCAACTTGCCCCAACACTGCCCCCATCAGCTCTAACTTGCCCTCACATTGCCCCCATCAGCTCCAACTTGACCTAACATTGCCCCCATCAGCTCCAACTTGCCCTCAGCTCCAACTTGCCCCAACATTGCCCCCATCAGCTCTAACTTGCCCTCAACTCCAACTTGCCCCCATCAGGTCCAACTTGCCCTCACATTGCCCCCATCAGCTCCAACTTGCCCTGACATTGCCCCCATCAGCTCCAACTTGCCCCAACATTGCCCCCATCAGCTCTAACTTGCCTTCATCTCCAACTTGCCCCCATCAGCTCCACCTTGCCCTCACATTGCCCCCATCAGCTCCAACTTGCCCTAACATTGCCCCCATCAGCTCTAACTTGCCCTCAGCTCCAACTTGCCCCCATCAGCTCCAACTTGCCCTCACATTGCCCCCTTCAGCTCCAACCTGCCCCCATCATCTTCACATTGCCCCCTTCCATAATGCCCCTTCATCTGCACAATGACCCATTCTTCTCCAAATTGCCCCTTCATCCCTTACCTTCAGTCTCTGGTGGTCTAGCGGCGTGTCAAGAGGGAGCTCTGTGCCTCCTTCGGCACAAAGCTGAAGCTCCCGTGCGCTGCTCTCAGTAATGTAGAGCGCTGGGAGATGATGTCATCTCCCAGCGCTCTGTATTACTACAGAGCCTGGGTCTCTCTGCAGCGTCAGGGTCACCTAGACGCCGCGAGGGAGCGCTTGGTAGTGTAAATCAGCGCTCCCTCGCGGCAGATTTATTTTAAAAAAAAAAAAAAATTTCCAGCTTCCCTGGCCGGTGCGCACGGGGCCGATTAGGGTGTGCCTGGGCACACCCGGCACACCCCGTGCGCACGCCTATGAATCTAGGTTTTTCCGAAATATAATCTTTAAGAAAAGGATCCATTTTTAATATATTCCAATGTTTTTGGAAAACATTCCTAATTTCACCCGTCTTATTGTTAAACTTTGTGATAAATAATGGTACTTCTAATTCACTCTCCTTTTTCTTAATTGTTTTCAATTTATATTCAATCCTTCTAGCTCGTTCATAAGAATCCTGAATTAAATCATCTGGATATAACTTATCTTTAAATCTTTTGCTCAGAATGGCAGACTGTTCATCATAATCAGCCAATGTTGAACAGTTACGTCTTATTCTACGAAACTGACTATATGGTATATTTCTCAACCATTTTTTGTGATGAGAACTATTGAAATTCAAATAACTATTTCTATCCACATTCTTAAAAAATGTACGAGTACAAACCTCTAAAACAGGAGTTCCCATTAGCTCCAAATCTAAAAATTGTATCATAGAATGGTGATAATTCATCGTAAAAATTAAATTCCAAGGATTATTATTCATATATTTGGTAAATTATAATTATAATTATAATTGATATAGAATGAGTATATGATAGTGTCTTTGTATACATGTGATATGGTATATGATTTTTGGGTATTTTTTTTTTTATTTTTTTTTTGGGTGATTTGTGTGAGTGTCCAACCCATTCATTATGGTATGTTCACTGTGTAGTGAGCATACTAATTTTTTCCATCTTTGGTTGGATTATGTATGTGATCATTCTTATTGATGTTTATTCATTGCAGTTATATTTTAGTTAATTGGTGTGTTTGTTAGTTCTCATTTTGTGATCGTTTTGTGTAGGTGTTTGTTGATGTTGTGTCTGTGGAGACTTCCAGTCTTTGAGTGTGCACCCATTCCATTGATGCTTGACTTCGTTGGAATTAGTGCGCATGCGGGTATTTCCATTGGATGTTGTTTGCGCATGCGCCGAGCTCTGGTGATGTTGTGTATATGGAGTATCGGTGGTTATCCATATGGTGACGTTCGGATCCATTGGAGGTGGTGCGCATGTTAGTTTCCTTTTGTGATTGTTTATATATGTGTCTGATGATGTTTTGTGTGGAGACTTCTTGTGATTGGCATTTTGAACGGTTGCCCATTCTATTGACGTTTAGCCTCATCAGGGTTGATGCGCATGCGGTAGTTTTCATTGTTTTCATTGGTTATTATTTGCGCATGTGCTATACTCCGATGATGCTATGTTTATCGGGATCATAGACATTTTGATCTCTAAGAGAGTGGTTGCATACGTAGTGGTTTTTGAGAGTTGTGATGATCAGGTAAGTGTAATTTGGAGTATAGATGTGTTTTTTCACATCTTTTACATTTTACATCTTTCATATGTCTTATGTGATTACATCTATCGTGGGTTTATTGCCCTTATACAATATGGAGTGGGGAGTTTTTACTCTTCAATACGCATGAGTGTCATCACGTGACTATCATTAGACATATGTGGATATGATTGGTTATATTTTTTACGAGCGTTCAGTTTGCACCCAATTGTGACGCTGACAGGGAAGTTTAAATTCTGTGCTGTATTATCATTAGCTGTTCTTGGCTTGAGAAAGCGGTTTGAAATCGCGAAACGTTGCCTTGCTATTTTTTGCTAATATACGCAGTTTTAATAAATTTTATATCGAAGTATTTGAGTGGAAGGAGTTATTTTGGAGCAGCAGTATCCTTGGTCACCGAGTGGAGACGGTGTAATATCTCCACTAGCTGTTTTGTCAGCATTGGAATATCCCCTCTGCTGACCTGGAGCAATTGTGAGTACAATGGCGTTTGTTTATTGAATTGAATATTCAAGTGAACGTATTTCACCATTGGGCGCTTCTTCTTTCTTTTTTTGAGTTTTGAAAATTTTCCTGGACCGCTTGGAGAGAGCGTGTAAAGAAGAAGCAGCCCTCTAAACGTGATTCCTGTGCTGAATCAGGATATTTATTCAGCAAGTGTGTGAGCTGTTTTTTCATATATATGATCTAACAGCCAATAGTTTTGTAAGTACCCACGTGTGGGGTGTATTGGTGGCGGTGATTCTATTTACAATCTGAATTGCACTAGGGTGCTTCCCTGTTGCTCTCCTTTTTTGTCATTTCACGTTCTCCTTTCGGCCATTTTTTTTATTTCGGCTTGTTGCTGAAAATGCCATTTTCGGCCGAAACATTTCGGCCACCCCTAGTCTGAGCAGTAGGCACATCCATAGTATTCAAAAAGTGTCTACGACATCACTTCACCAGAACTCTGACAAAAAAGTACCCACATCGACATCAATCCGACATGCCTTCACCACGTCTATGAAGTCTCTGGAAATGAAGCATAATCAGATACATTCATATGCAAGGGGGTGTGCTGATATTATAATGTGACCGACTCATTCAGGAAACTCTGGTAGCAGCCTTTGCTGTCGGAGTTCACTGTCTCCACTTCACCTAACTCAGGCTGTCATAGCTGGGATCTCCCCTGTACCCTCCTATGGAGTAACAGCAGGGAGAGCTACGACAGTCTGAACAGCATTCTCAGTGCTTCCCTACCCAGCCAGTAGGGGAATACAGAGAAGGCTTTCAGCACCATGGACAGCATTGAATGCCACAGGGATGTGCATTGCTCACCCCTGTGGCATTCAAAGGGTAACCCTTTGAGTGCCAGAGGGGTACGGAATGCATTGCTTTGCAATGCATTCCGTACCCCTGTGGCACTCAAAGGGTTAAGAGCCAGCTGCAGTTTGCTTATAAACATTGATGGGAGATGTAAGGGTAGGCATACACTAAAAAAGTTTTCTAATAGGTAAAGACATAACTCTGGTAACATACAGACAAATGGGGGGGGGGGGGTTGAAGCATGGAAAGCCTAGCTCAATATCATTGTCATCTCTCTAAGGAAAACTTGCTTCCTGTGCATCAGGCAACAACATTACATTGCACATTCTATGATGCAGGAACACTACCTCAAAATTCTGTACAGTACTGCATTCAATGGCAACACTGTAAAAGAATGAAAAATAAAACTATACAACAAAATTAGCTTTATTTCCGAACAAATCACACTACTGGAATTTCAAAGTCAGGATCAGCAAAACAAAAAGTTCTAACCTGATCCAGAGCCTGCCTCAGGGGCATTTACATTTAAAGGGATAGTAATACTTCGTTTTCTCTTTATTTTATTTTGTAGGCATTAAAAAAACATGAAGAACGATATAAGTCTTATCTCTCAAACCTTTATGGTTTAAGAGATATTCACAAGCAAAGTTTCCCCTCCTGTTCAGTCAGATCAGAAGGGAGGTGCCCAGGTAGACTGCAGAGAGGGACAATCTTCAATTAAGATAAGGGAAAAAGCTGAAAAACTTGTCAAGGGGGGAAGGGCTTTCATTGTTCTCATAGGAAGAAGATTGTCCACTGCTGTTATCTGTCTGGTCTATGGACTGGATTCCACATTTGAGAAGAGATGGCTTACACTAGGTAAAAGGGGCGGGAGGGGAAACTTTGCTTGTGAATATCTCTTAAACTATAAAGGTTTGAGAGTAGGGTGACCACGGGTCCCGGAATGTCCGGGACTGTCCCTTATTTGAAGCCTATGTCCCGCGTCCCGGGTCATCTCCCACCGGGACAATGAAGTGTCCCGGAATGAAGCCAAGCCACCCACACAGCAGCACAAACAGTCACTCACTGACTCTCCCTCAGCCCTATTCTGCCAACTGGGACTATGAGCGCATGCGCGCTGCTTCTAGGCCGGGGACAGGAGGTGCGGGGAGGGGAGCAAACATGGCGGCGTCTAGCAGATAAACGGTACCGTTAGAGAGCACAGTGGGGAGAACTGACTCACTTGGACTCTTCCACCAAAAAGGCTTTAGCAGTGGCCAGAGGAGGAGGAAGAGTCGAGCGCAACTGTTACTGAGCTCGTGAGAATAGGGGGGGCAGGAGCCCCGGATATAGCGCTGCTCCAGTGAGGTAACGTGCTGATTCGGCTGGTCAGTATTCTTTGAATGTAATATGTGTATGTGTTATTTAGGGTGACCACATGTCCCGGAATGGCAGAACAGAAATGTGGTCACCCTATTTGAGAGATAAGACTTATATCGTTCTTCATGTTTTTTAATGCCTACAAAATAAAATAAAGATAAAACAAAGTATTACTATCCCTTTAAGAGTCAGGTGGCGTGTTTCCAGTGTTGGTGTATATAGTCATAAGCTTGTTTTTTGGTTTCCTGCTTCTTTCCCGTGTAATGCTGCTGTGCCATCTGGGGGTGGTTGAAGGTGGCACGACACAGCTTACAGAACTTGTCAGGGTCAGACAGATCAAAATGTGGCGGGTTTTCTTTAAAACTCTACCCACTTCAGCTTCTTCCCACCCAGTTCCTCCCATTTTTCCTCCTTCCCCACCCAGTTCCACCCACTTGTGTGTGATGCCCAGGAAAGCTCTGCCCCCACTCTTGGGTAAACCCCACCCCCTTTTGCAGAGATTTGTGGCAGTTATACCTCCCTGCGGCATCAGAAGTGTCCACTCCGGGAACTCCACAAATGCAAGTTCCCAGGTATGAAAATATGTTCATACAGTGGTTTTTACTATCTCCCTGTTATTAAAAAAAAAATTTAATTAAGGCCCAGGATTCCATGTAAAAATCTGGTCACCAGTGGTGTCCGTAGACATTTTTCCAGGGGGGGGGGGGGCAAAGTCATAATATGACCCCCAGGCCAGCCCATCTAGCCCCTTTATTTATATGGAGGGGGGTAATTGTAGGGGGGGCAAGTGCCTCCCTTGCCCCCCCCCCTCCGGACGCCCATGCTGGTTACCTTACTGACCCTTCCTGATGCCGGCCAGCCACAGCTGGATCATGGGCATGGCGACCTAGGCTCTTGCCTAGGGCCAGATGACTCGGGGGGGCCCGCCGGTACAGCCAATATTTGTACTACTACTCCCTCCCTGCATGCCCGCAGTCCTAGCATCCTGTCACACGAATAGCACCGGCTAAACACTGGGCCTCTCAGCCTGACCATACCTGGGAACGTTTTGTCCGGTGTCTCCGGGTACACACTGTCATTCTCCAGTTTCCAAAGAGCACTACAACATTTCGCAGCCAAGTGGGGAGATGACTAATGACTGTCCAATGAAAAATGGGTCCCAATCTATAGAAGGCGGTCTCACGCTGTTTCTTTAGACTGAACAACATCATCACCAGTCAGAAGAACAGCGTAGTTAACGTCGCTCCATCCCAAAGGTGCTGCAGGAGCGGGAGCAACTTGGTGAGTCTGAGTGAGATATGACTAAACGTAATGTTATAAAGTACGGAGAATATAAATAGCAGCTTGTTAATGGAGTAATGGATGCACAACATCACCGCTGTTTATATTTAATGATTTTAACCCCTTATGTGCCTCACCACAATATATAATTTCTTCTGGCTTTGCACTCTCCACTTTATTTATCTCTTTGAGTGGCAGAGGATACACAGTGCAATGCGTTGCATACCCATCTGGCAAACAAAGGGTTAACTATTGCTGCTTGCGTATTGTGGACACAAAATTGACTCCTCTTCTTGTAAGCTGTAAATAACATAAAGGCCAGGGAAGGGCTGGGAACTCGTGGCCTGGAGGGCAGCTCCAATCAAGTGGCCCAATTCTACTATAGTTCCAGCCCACTGTCCCAGCCCACCTCCTTTTGTTAATTTTAAAATTGCCATTAATCCTGTGAGCACCAGTGGGGTACACCTCTGGCGCTCAAAGGGTTAGTGCTGTGAAGGCAAGCAATACCACGAAGCTTACAATTGAAATGGGGTCACACTGGTGCAACTACAGAGCTTACAATGTAAGTAACACTGCACTATTGATACCATAGAGCTTACAATTGAAATGGGGTCACACTGGTGCAACTACTGAGCTTACAATGTAAGTAACACTGCACTACTGATACCATAGAGCTTACAAGAGAAATGTGTTATGCTACTAGTGTAGCTCCACTTGGATTGTAGCTCCATTTCAATTGTAAGCTCTGTGGTATCACTAGTGTAGCTACATTTGCAGCAACTAGCAGGAGTGGCCCACCAGCTCAGGCATATGACTGGCCCAGGGGGAAACTGCCCCTGTCCCCCAGGTCAGCCCTCCCCTGATAAAGGCTAACAGTTAGGGCTGGTGCAAGGATTTTTGCCATCCTAGGCAAAACCTAATTTTGCCGCACATTGGCTACACCCCTTGTGTCCCACCCCTTTATACCCAGCCTACTTATACCCCACCTCTTTTCATGATTGTTACCCCTTTTCATGATTGTCCTTTCTCTGCCCCCTGGGCCAGTCTGCCCCTGGTCTGGAGATGCCTGTAAGAGGTGCCCTCCACCAGCTCCAACTTGCCCCCACCAGCTCCACTTTGCCCCATCATCTCCAACTTGGCCCCCATCAGCTTCACTTTGCCTCAATCAGTTCCAACTTGCCCCTACCAGCTCCACTTTGCCCCATCAGCTCCAACTTGCCTCCATCACAGACCTGTAGCTGCTGGAGCTCCCTCGCAGTCTTCTCTTCAGTAATGCAGAGCGCTCCGGGAGATGTTGACTCCCAGCTCGCTCTACATTACTAAAGAGTCGACGGTGATGAGGGAGCACAGTAGCTAAACAGACCTGACTGTGTTGCAGTGCCCGGCGTGGCGCATCTTTTCTGTGCTGTATGCCTGCGCCCTCAGTACGTGTGCCCTAGGCCGGCGCCTACAGGTGGTGCTGGCCCTGCTAACAGTCTACAATCCCATGGAGCATTTTAGACTAACTTTTGAACTTTGTGCTGCTTTAACCCTTTGAGTGCCAGAGTGGTACGGAATGCATTGCTTTGCAATGCATTCTGTACCACTCTGGCACTCAAAGGGTTAACATTAATGCTGCTATTGTTTTCAGAAGATTTTTTATTAGCATGTACAGAGACTTTTGCTATTATTTAGCGATCTGTGCGTATTATTTAATTCACAGTTGCTGCTATTCAGTGGGGCTGGGTGACTGTCTGTTTATTTTATTTTTTAAAACTTATGCCTCTAGTTTATCCAGATTACTGAGGAGGGGTTAAGGAGTTTTTAAGAACTCCACAAAATCTCAACACAAGGTCTGACTTTTAATAAAATGTAACCCTTTTGAGTGCCACAGAGGAATTCAACGTAAAGGGTTAAAACAAAAAAGGCTGATTACACAGGAGAAGCAGTGCCACATGACAGCTTGTTTGTTCATATAATTTAGTCTGTGTAAATAAAATACTCTGGTCTTGCTCTAAATCATTTATGCAGTTACATAAAGAGATGTCAGTAAGTCATGCAATAACCTAACCCTTATCGGTAATGGCCAACCCACACCAACACCCATAAAACACAAGTGTCCCGCTGTGGCCATTGGAATGTTGGGTGTAAGCACCTGGGGTCCCCTGAAAGTTAAACAATATACACATGTGCGACTCGTATATATTCAAATCTAGAACATTATGGAATAAGTGCAATACAATACAATGTTTTTATATATAATATATATCCCCTTCATGCCTGATAGGATGCATTACACTCATACAGCAACTTTTGCCCAATTCAAAAATGTCCACCACCGCCTGCATCCTGCTCACACTGGTTAACTGTAGGAGGAGCCTCTGAATACAAAGGTCCGCCTCCTCTGGTCACATGATCTTCTCACACCCGTGTTTTGTAAGATCTGAAGCAGGGATCACTTTAATAGTAAGTCAGAGCTTAGCAGGAGCAGTAAAGGTGAGTCCTGGGTCACTTTAATTAAGCGAGTGCCAGTTCTGTGTCTCTGTGGTCATATGAATTATACATGCATGTGTGGGTTTATATATTATAATTGGTTTTAGTGTCCATTAACCCCTTCTGGCATTCAAAGGGTTAAGTAAAATAATGGACATTTGTTAACTCTTTCAATGCATATTGGTTGCCTTCCTCCCTGGCACTCAAAGTTTAACCCTCTGAGTGCAAGAGAGGTATCCAACGCATACCTCTCTGGCACTCAAAGGATTAAACACTAAATATTATTAGTAGTATATATAATTTATAAAGCACAAGCTTATACTGATGTTCTGTACAATAGGTAATAGGTGTTGGAGACTTGGAGTTAATGTACCAGTATATATAACACAGTATAATTAAAGGGCTAGTAATGATTAACCCTTTCAGTGCCAGAGGGGTACACAACGCATTGCAAAGCAATGAAAGGGTTAACAGCTCTTACAGGATAGAGCTTTATTTTCTAACTTCACATACTGTATCTTGATAGAATTTAAAGTTTTAATAACCAAGAGAATATGCAACATATTGCTTGTCAAACACCATGCGCATCCCCCTGGTCCTTGAATATGTGTATGTGTGTGTATATATATATATATATATATATATATATATATATATATATATAATATCTGTGTGAAATTGTCCTTGCTGTGTCTCAGCAGGTTGGGGGAATACATTTAACCCCTGAAGGAAGAGAGGAGTGGGTTTTGCACACACTTTTTGTCCATAAGGGGTTAGATAGACACCGTTCCCTTCCTGACTGATCTATGACCAGAGAATGTGATAGAGAGTGATTGGTACAACAGCCTGCCGTTCTATACATGAATGTGTACAGTAATTTCTCCTAACAAGGTACAAACACGTCCCCTTTTTTCCTGTGGTGTCAGTGACACAAATGTGTGCCACTTAAAAGAAACAGAGCTTAATCTTTTCTGAAATCCCCTCTGTATTTTACTACATAATCATATTTCTTGATTCCCCCCCCCCCATGCACAGACAGTCTGTGAGTTTTCAGAGATCTTTATATTGCTTAATTCCTAATACCGTTTAGCAGAATAATAACCGTTTGTCTTGGGAGGTGCATTGAATAGGAAAGAATGAAAGGCAAGAATGGAAAGAACCTCCCATTTGAAGTTGCTGGTTATGCAAGTTGCTGTTCTGGTTACACAACCATCTACAGAACTTGTGCTTCAACAGAGGTGTGGGGGGGAGCCTTTAAACATTTAGGGTGGGGATAGTCAATACTTGGCTCTCCAGTTTGTGAGGTCTGCAATTCCCATCATACCTAACCAGACGATGGCTGAAGAGCCAAAGGTTGTTTACCACCGATTTAGGGCCTTATAGGGTTCAAAATTTAATGTAGATTTATCCCACGCCACCAAAGATGGGAACATTTAAAATCCCAATTGACACAAAATAAGAATTTGACCTACTGTGTTTCTTTGTAACGCTTTGGAGACCTTTTATAGCATTCATGTAGTTAAAGGGATAGTAATGTTTCATAATAAAAGCATCTCTAATTAATCATTATAGTATTTGGACTTTGGAGAGTGTTATTTCAATTATGTCAGAGTTGTAGTTCCAGAGTAATTCAATGACAAAGTGTCCCCCTCCCGCCCCTTATACTGATGTAACACTGTTCAGCCAGAGCAGAAGGGAGGTGCCCAGGTAGATTGCAGAGAGGGACAATCTTCAGTTAATATAAGGGAAAAACCTGAAAAGCTTGTCAAGGGGGCAGGGCTTTCATTGTTCTCATAGGAAGAAGATTGTCCCCTGCTGTTATCTGTCTGGTCTATGGACTGGATTCCACATCTGAGAAGAGATGGCTTACACTAGGTAAAAGGGGCAGGAGGGGAAAATTTACTTGTGAATATCTCTCAAACCATAAAGGTCTGAGAGATAAGACTAATATCGTTCTTCATGTTTTTTTAATGCCTACAAAATAAAATAAAGTTAAAACGAAGTATTACTATCCCTTTAAAGGGATAGTAAAGTCCCAAAAAAGTATCCTCTAAATGGTAGCTGCAATAAAAAAAACACTTAAAGCACTTAATCCTTTCTCTCAAACCATTACGGTTTGAGAGATATAATAAAATAAAGTCCTCCGTTCCCTCCCCTTTCTGCCTGATGAGCTGTAAAGCTGTCAGAGGCAGAATCCAGTCACCCGACTGTGGGCGGCTCTTCAGGAGCTCTGACATTGGGATATCTAAGTATAATTATTTCATCGGTGTGGTCTACACCGTGTGCCTGGCTTGCAAACACATGTTGTAGACCATTCTGATGAAGTAATTATACTTAGATATCCCAATGACAGCTCTCCTGAAGAGCCGCCTTCTGGTCCCAGAATTAGGATCTCATGACGTCCGCTGTACAGCGGACGCATGAGAAGTGGGAGGGAGCGGAGGACTTTATTTTCTTACATTTCTCAAACCATAACGGTTTGAGAGAAAGGATTAAGTGCATTAAATTAATTTAGAAGATACTTTTTTTGGGGGACATTACAATCCCTTTAAATGTCATTATAAAATGATGGGAATTTTGCAAACCTGTATGTGTCCGTTTGCCAATTGAATTCATTTTTTTCCCTTCCTCAAGGCATCGCTGTCACACACTCAGAATTTTTCAGGGCATCTCTGGCAATTTATAGGTCACTTGTCAAAGGAGTAATGAAGAGTACGAATACATAAATATATAGTTATTATTGGGTCTTGAAATCACAGTAACAAAAACATGTTATACTTGGTACTTTTCATAAATATACATTTCAAATTAAAAAAATGTAATTTTTTTTGTCAGATTGTTCATAGAAAGCACACGGCACCCTAAGTCAGTGGTTTGTAACCTTTTGAGTGCCAGAGAGGTATCGTGTTGGATGCCCCTCAGGTACTCAAAAGGTTAATTCTTTGCTTAATGTACCAATAACACGCAGCCTGGAATGTTGAGGGCACACCTAATATTTTAAAGGCCGTTTGTCAAGGGCTTATGAAGGTTACAAACATAAATATCTTACAATCCTAATTAAAAAAAAAAATAAATAAAAAATATATATAGTGTATAACAATTTCCACAAATATTTATATTTGAAATGTAGAATTCACATTTTTGTTAGCCTTTCTAGAAAAGGAGGGACAGCGTAAGTGGATGTCCACAACATTCCAAAGCGTCACAATCCCCTGGTTGAGAACCACTCACCTAGAATTCTTTACTGTTCTTATGGACACTGTGCCTTAGAATCCTATATAATAATTCACCAAAACGTGTGTAACGACGCAGTCATGCTCAGTAGAGACTGCCAGTGACAAGGCTGATGCAGAGCTGGGCGCTCCGAAGGAGCGTCCAGCTCTGTATCAGCCGCGGTGCTGGCAGTCTCTACTGAACATGACTGCACCGTGACCAGCTGGCACTGTATCAGCCGCGGCGTGGGCAGTTTCTACTGGCCATGACTGCCCCGCGACCAGCTGGCAGTGGCACTGTGGCCCATGTAACGGGCTCTTCAACTAGTAACTACATAAAAAAATAATTCTATATAAGTAGAGACTGCTGCGCATGCTGCAGTCATGCTCAGTAGAGACTACCCGCGCCGCCGTGGCACAGGCAGCCTCTACTGCGCATGACTGCAGCATGCACAGGACTTAAGGACCATGGCCGGCACTGAAGGACCACAGACCATTTTTTAAAATGAAATCCATGACAGTCCTGGCACACCATGGGTCGCATGTTGGACCCATGACTTGCCAGGACCGTCATGGGTCCTTAAGGGGTTAATCTCATTTGGTTTGCTCTCAGATCTGGAGCAGTTCCTGAGCTGTTTAGAAAGTCTGTTTCCACAGGAAACTCCATAGGAACAGACCCAGAAAAAAAATTGATAATCACCCTTTAACCGTTTGAGTGCCAGAGAGGTATCGAATGCATTGTGTTGGATACCTCTCTGACACTCAAAGGGTTAAACATAATCTTCTTTTATCCAGAGCATTCATTGTTCTATTGTGACAGGAGCCCTAGAATCACACGCTACATGAACGTGTTGGCAGACAGGCATGGCCGGATTTGTTATCAAGTGTGATAATCAAACAAACTGCTAAGATGCGGAACCGGCCTTACTGTGAGATTAGAGGTCTCCCACTGTCCTCTTCTTTACACAGAGCCTCTTCTGTTTACCAGTTCTCATTCATTGTGACATACATTGCACTTTCTCAATAGGAGCTTGCATAAGCAATTAAACGTTAAATGGCTATACACTTTCCAGGAATAGCTGCAGACATATATTCGTAGGAAGAACTTGTTCATTGTAAATCGGTGGTGGGCAACAGATGGGGCGTCCTAATGGCCCTCGAGGGTTCATTTCTGTCCCCAAGCGCTTGGTACAGTGGGAATAGGAAATAATTGGTCTGCCATAACACACACACCACACACTTATGATGCAAAATAGCAGCATGAATCCCCCTTTCTTTTGCTGCGGTGCATATCTCCCTGTACACGTGCACAGTTCCACCTTAAATGGATAGTAATACTTTATTATTACTATCCCTCATATTGTAGATATTTGCAAAATAAGTTAATAGCCCCCAGGTTCATTTCTCAAACTTTTATGGTTTGACTGATAACCGAAGGCAAAGTCCCCCCCCCCCTTCTTTGAAGTCAGCGTTGTACTGACTGCAGGGATTTCTGGTCTGTCTTTCATCATGTGGCTCTGCAGCAGAGCCGCGATCGCTTTAGAGACAAATAATTATTTTACTGAAACGGTCTTCTACATGTGCTTGCAAACCAAGCACAAACCAATCACATGTAGAAGACCATTTCAGTGAAATAATTCTTCTTCACTAACGGGATCTCGGCTCAGCTGCAGAGCCGCAAGCCTGTCGTACGACAGACTTCCCCTGCAGTCACTACAACGCTGACTTCAGGGGAGGGGGGGGACTTTGTCTTTGATTATCTCTCAAACCATAAAGGTTTGCTAGATGAACCTGGGGGCTATTAACTTATTTTGCAAATACATACAATATGAGGGATAGTAATAATAAAGTATTACTATCCCTTTAAAGCAGATCTACCACCTCCACTAAAGTCGCCCTGCAATACTTATGCAGGTGGTGACTAGCTTACTGATCATTATTTTACCTCTCAAAAGTGCCCACAAATAAAGTAATCCTTAAGCTTCGGAGACCGGAAGCCAGGCATCACCGCGGACATCTTGAATGCGCGCTTGCACTGTCAGTCTCTTCCGGAGCCGTCCGGGCCAGTGCAGTGCCTGTGAACGGTGAAGAGGACTGACAGGTGCACAGGCTTCAGTAACCTGGCGTCAGTCTCGGAAGCTTAAGGATAACTTTATTTGTGGGCGCTTTTGAGAGGTAAAATAATGATCAGTAAGCTAGTCACCACCTGCCTAAGTATTGCAGGGTGACTTTAGTGGAGGTGGTAGTTCCGCTTTAAGGTGGAACTGTGCGCGTGTACAGGGAGATATGCACTGCAGCAAAACAAAGGGGGATTCATGCTGCTATTTTGCATCATAATTTTGTGTGTGTGATATAGTAGACCAATTATTTCCTCTTCTCGCTGTACCAAACACTTGGGGCAGAAATGAACCCTCGAGGGCCATCATGACGCCCCATGGACATGTGTTGCCCACCACAGATTTACAATGGAGTGGAGGTGGTGGTTACACTTTAACCCTTTGCGTGCCAGAGGGGTACGGAGCACTCAAAGGGTTAACTCTTTCGATACTTCATAATGTGTTGGAGGCTTCTCTACTGTCCAAGACGTCAATCTACCTTTTATCACCGCCTACTTAGAATTCTGTGTACAGCACGGTGTATAAATTGGTAGTGCTGTCTAAGACTAGAGTTATATATTTGTCTCTAAACAACGCTGTGTTTGTGTTTAGTCAGCTAACAACACCTGATGAGCACAGACAGTCAGCCCCCAGGCAGTCTCTGGCTCACCTCTGCTCTACATCAACAAAAACAAGGGTGGTATGGAAAAAAGGTTGAACTCTTTCAACCTCATAAATTACTATGTAGTTAAAGGGATAGTAACACAATATACATTTTACTATATATTAATGTTTATCCTCCTGAGTAAAATGAGGGTACACCCACTACTGAGAGGTGCTCTATTCAAAGGTTATTGCAGCTTAAACCTGAATTTTTTTAGGTGCAGTATCTAAGTGGCCTGAAATTGTACAGTGGGGCTGTTGCTACACCATCCTATGGAGGTTTATTATCAACTGACCAGAGCTGTTAATAGGATGGTAAAACAACAGCACCACTGTTTAATTTGCAATAACTTTTGAATAAAACACAGCAGCAGAGGGAGTAACCTTGTTTTACTCAGGAAGATAAACCCAACAGTGTATATATTTTTTATATATTAAGTGATACTATCCCTTTAAATGAATAGTAATCCTTTCTTTTGACTTTATTTATTCTGAATGTTTATAATATGCAAAGTCTAACTACGTATAGTTTATTTATATATATATTTTTTAATTATGTCCTTTATATACACTTTAAAGGGGAACATTCATATACAGAAAACTTTTGAGCATTTGTTTAACCCCTTAGTGATCGGCAGCGCGCGCACGTGGCCGGCGCTTAATGACAATGTTGTTTTTTTTTCCCCATTATAGCGAATGACTTCCTGGACTTACCAGGTAAGTCGTCTGTCACTAAGTGACATTTTTTCATGACTTACCTGGTAAGTCCTTTGTCACTAAGGGGTTAATTATGTAAGAAATATTAGTAAAGGTGCTCTCTCTCTCGTTTTATACTTAATTATTAACCCTTTGAGTGCCAGAGGGGTATGCAACGCATTGCTTTGCAATGCGTTGCCTACCCCTCTGGCACTCAAAGGGTTAAGATATTACACTTCAAAGTTATCCACTTCTGCATAATGTAGCTGCGGCACGGCTCTCAGGACTTCCCAGCAGTCTGTCATTCTCCTCCCACCTCCCTCCCAGGTGCCCCCGGGATCGCGATCACGCTTCACTTCGGTGTGGCATTCATGCTTCACTTCGGTGTGGTGTGAACGGCTCCTAGCGTTACAGGAAGCGGCGATTAGCATTATACTGAGGTTGCAATCTCCATAATACTACTACTGCAACCTCAGTATAATGCTAATCGCCGCTTCCTGTAACGCTAGGAGCCGTTCACACCACACCGAAGTGAAGCGTGAACGCGATCCCTGGGGCAGCTGGTAGGGAGGTGGGAGGAGAATGACAGGCAGCTGGAAAGACCTGACAGCCGTGCCGCAGTATGCGGAAGTGGATAACTTTGAAGTGTAATATCTTATTAATTAAGTTTAAAAAAAAAAGAACACTTTTCCTCATGTTTCTTATGTAATTAACCCTTTGAGTGCCAGAGGGGTACACAACGCATTGCAAAGCAATGCGTTGCATACCCCTCTGGCACTCAGAGGGTTAAACAAATGCTCAAAAGTTTTCTGTACGTGAATGTTCCCCTTTAATGCCCATGACAGACTATTTTATTATATCCTTTATATACACTTTAAAGGGATAGTAATACTTAAAATGTAAAAAAAAGATATGTTGTAGGGTTTGTCCCCCTGAGTAAAACAAGAGTACTCCCACTGCTGAAAGGTGTTTCATTCAAAAGTTATCAATTTTCAAAGTTGAATTTTTTAGGTGCAATATCACAGTGGCATGAAATTGTACAGTGGCGCTGTTGCTACACCATCCTATGGAGATTTATGGTCCCAGGACCAGACCTGTCCATAGGATGGTGTAGCAACAGCGTCACTGTACAATTTCAGGCCACTGTGATATTGTACCTAAAAAATTCAACTTTGAAAATTAATAACTTTTGAATGAAACACCTTTCAGCAGTGGGAGTACTCTTGTTTTACTCAGGGGGATAAACCCTACAACATATTTTTTTGACATTTTAAGTATTACTATCCCTTTAATGCTATCTGAATTTGGTTTTCAGAAAGCATTTTTTTGTAAGACTATGAAAACAGACAGAGTGAAACAATGGAGAAAAGCTGCCTCTGCAGCATACAGAGAAGTCTGTATTGCAGGGAGACTGCAACACTGTATAAATATATTATTCTTTATTTATATAGCGCCACCTAATTCACACGCTTCCCTGTTGGACAGAAAACAGCCCGAGTTCAGTGAATTATCTGTAAGGGACAAAAAGTGTTAACAAAAAAAAAAAAAAAAAAAAAAAGATGGAACAAGGTATAGGCAGTGTGACTTTACATATTAGGCACTATCAGAATTTGTAAAGTCAAAAGAAATGCTACTATCTTTTTGATGGGGGTGTGAACCAGAGATATGGGGCAGTGGGTATTCCTAAAGACCTCTGCACAGTAAGGAAAAAAGCCACTTCAAAGTGTGCGGTATCTGAATGGTCGGTACCAGTTCAAAGACTGCAAGATAACAGCACGGTAAGCACATGCCCAACCCATGGCTGATGGCTGCAGTTCACAGATAAAGGCAGGCAGGTCAGTCTTGGGGAGTGGGGCAGTGGGGAGGTGCATTTATATGTAACTGTTATATGACCATACTCTTACTTGTCTTACTTTTTAGTTTTTATCACTTTTTTTATTGGGAAATGCTCACTGCTACACATTCTGCTATTACAGAATTTCAAACTGAGGCCATATGTACAAATAGGGTTGCCACCTTTTCCTCAAAAAAATACCGGCCATAGTTGTGGGTCAGTGAGTCCGCGTGTGCACATGCCGGGCCTTAAGGGGTTATGACCCTGACATGCCAGGACAGCAACCGTTTATTCACTTAAAGGGATAGTAATGTTTCACAATAAAAGCAGCTCCGATTAATCTTCATAGTATTTGGACTTTGGAGAGTGTTATATCAATTCTGTCAGAGTTGTAGTTCAAGAGTAATTCAATGACAAAGTATCCCCCTCCCGCCCCTTTTACTGATGTAACACTGCTCAGCCAGATCAGAAGGGAGGTGCCCAGGTAGACTGCAGAGAGGGACAATCTTCAATTAAGATAAGGGAAAAAGCTGAAAATCTTGTCAAGGGGGAAAGGACTTTCATTGTTCTCATAGGAAGAAGATTGTCCCCTGCTGTTATCTGTCTGGTCTATGGACTGGATTCCACATCTGAGAAGAGATGGCTTACACTAGGTAAAAGGGGCGGGAGGGGAAACTTTGCTTGTGAATATCTCATAAACCATAAAGGTTTGAGACATAAGACTTATATCATTCTTCATGTTTTTTTAATGCCTACAAAATAAAATAAAGATAAAACGAAGTATTACTATCCCTTTAATGTTGCATGACCCTGCAAAATTGAGCTTCAGGCTCCATTACAGGTACCGGGTGCCAGGAGCTCAGTTCTCATAAAGCACTGTGGATATCCTGAAGCACAGAGTTGTATCTGGTCTGTTAACAGGACCAGAGGGATGTCAGTGGCTTTACACACTCTATGGTACATTAACCCTTTGAGTGCCAGAGGGGCACGCAAAGCAGCTTTGCGTACCCCTCTGGCATTCAAAGGGTTAAACAGTTACATATCAAATGGTGTGCTATACACATATTTTTAATAAACATGGTGACACCAATATGCCCAGATATTTCGTCTGACAGGTTACAAGACTGTCCCATGACTTGAGATCCCACATGAAGTATTCAGTTACCCAGATCACATGTTCAGTAAAATAAACGTTTACATACATTATTACTTACCTGCTATGTCCTCTCCTGCAGCTGCATTCTCACCAGGCTTTTGTTGTCCCAGTTTATGACATTTAGAGCAAAATCCACACCTAGAGTAGCCCTCTTAGTCAGTGGCATAACTATAGGGGTCGCACCTGCGACTGGGCCTGTCACTCCAGGGGTCCGGCCGCCCTCTTTGACCCCTCCTCCTGGCACCCGCAATCTCCCCCCGGTGCTCTAGTAATGCAGAGTGAGCGCTGGGAGATGACATCATCTTCCAGTGCTCTGCATTACTAAGAGGACCGCACGGGAGCTCCAGGGAGGTAGGAGACGGGGGCATTGTGAAGATTGAGGGGCATTGTAGAGGGGGTCAGTGTGGTCGAGGGGGGCCAATGTGGTGGTGATGGGGGGCCCGTGGCACTTCTTGCACCAGGGCCCGTAGGCTTCTAGTTACGCATCTGCCTCTATTGCTGTGAGAAGATTTTGTGCACATAGCATTTGATGATGCTGGTTTTACCCACTCCCAGCTCCCCGATCACAAGCACTATGAATAAGTGTGTTCCTTGTGGTCATTCGCCCCGGTGCCCGCACCCTGCTCCCCGTTCGCCCCTTCCCTGGCCATGCAGATCGCCCAAGTGACAGATTGCTTAATTACACACTGTAATAGCCCAGCTACAAATAAAGAGTTTTTTTCCTGCTGAGTAAAATATACCTCCCAAGTGTTCCTTTTTAGGATGGATATATTAGGGGTCCATACCTCCCAAGTGTCCCTCTTTAGGAGATATTAGGGCTCCATACCTCCCAAGTGTCCCTCTTTAGGATATATTAGGGGTCCGTACCTCCCAAGTGTCCCTCTTTAGGAGATGTTAGGGAACATACCTCCCAAGTGTTCCTCTTTAGGAGATATTAGGGCTCCCTACCTCCCAAGTGTTCCTCTTTAGGAGATGTTAGGGCTCCGTACCTCCCAAGTGTTCCTCTTTAGGAGATATTAGGGATCCATACCTCCCAAGTGTTCCTCTTTAGGAGATATTAGGGCTCCGTACCTCCCAAGTGTCCCTCTTTAGGAGATGTTAGGGGTCCGTACCTCCCAAGTGTTCCTCTTTAGGAGATGTTAGGGAACATACCTCCCAAGTGTCCCTCTTTAGGAGATGTTAGGGCTTCATACCTCACAAGTGTCTCCCTTTAGGATATATTAGGGCTCCATAGCTCCTAAGTGTCCCTCTTTAGTTGGTATTAAGGGTCCATACCTCCCAATTGTTCCTCTTTAGGAGGGATAGTCTCTCTCTGAGATCCATTGCTCCACAGCAATAAAACTCACATTAATGTTTGTTTAAATTTCAGGTCATGTGCTTATAAATTAGTCTGTATAAATAAAATACTTTGGTCTTGCTCTAAATAACGTATTCAGGGGTGTCTGTAGGTCATGAAATAACCTATAAATTTTCGATAAAGCTCCACCACCAGCAACACCACCTGGAACACAAATGTCCCTCTTTGGCCATTAGAAATGTTGGGAGGTATGATAAAATAAGGATACTCCACCACTGACAGTTGTTTTACTAAAAAGTTATAACCGTTCAAATAATCGGGAAGTGAATGTACCGTGTGTTTACTTGCTGATAGTTCTAACTCAGTAGTTTCTCTTACATTTTATGGAAAAACTGTATGTCACTGTCTTTCCTCTCCATTAGAATGTAACAGAATAAGGAATTGGGATTTGACCACTAGAGGGCACTGTTAAAGTAAAAAAACAAACAAACATGGGTTTAAACTGTAATAACTCTGGAAATATGCATCGTTCATTGGGTGCTCTACAATGTATATATTTTTAATTAAAAAGTTTACTGCTCATTTAACCCTTTGAATGCCAGGGATGTACCCAACTCATTGGAGGGGAGGTTATGCACTAAGTCTAGGATTACATAATAATATTAATGGATTTAAGCCCTTTATATTTTTGTGGTAATGCTCCTTTAAGAGAATTTGAGGCATAGTATTAGGAGGTATTGGTGTTCCTTTAAAGTTTACAGTGTGACTGCAGCATTGATCTCAGTGCAAGAGGTCTTTGTCTTTGATTTCTGTGCAGCTGCATAGATATGAATGGGGAAAAGCCTTCTGATAAGGGAAACCAGCAAAGGCTCTGTGCAGATTTACATTTATAAAAAGCTAGAGATGTAAAATGAGAAAAAAACAATCTGCTTTTACAATTGCATACGTGACCGTTCACTCCTCCGTTAATCCCAGTCATTGTGTAAGTAGGGAGTAAAGTAAGTGAATGCTGGTAAATGCAGGTGGAGGATCATATAGAAATCCGATATAGGGATCATGCCTTGACAACAGCTTGTTGCTTCTTGCTGAAGAAGACTGTTCCTCTCTAACAGGTGGGAGAACTGCTCCTTTAGTGTTGATGGGATCTGGGACTCAGTCAAACTTAGTCAGATGGTGGTGGTAGAGTATTCCATTATTAGGAAGACAGACAAGGGTAATCTGTTGCCAGGATCGCTGCAACCGAACTGTTTGCTGTCTCCTGGGGGCTTGGGTTCAAAGTGTGGCAGATCAGGTTGATTCTTGGGGCTGGGCATGACCTGACTGAGTTGGTACCAGTGACGAAGACAGTGGGAAATGGAGATCCATTAAGAAGTATTTCAGGGATTTAGGTTATAAGCTTAAGCAAAGGCCCTCTAAAGTAATATTTTCTGAAATATTCACTGGGTCACATACTACAACAGAGAAGCAATGGGAGATTAGGGAGCTAAAGACTTGGTGTAATCGGGGGGGGGGGGGGGTTTCTACAGCACTGGGCTATCTTTCCCTTGGGGGCAATTGTTATAGTCAATATGAATTGAACCCTAGCAGAATGGGGGCTACAGTGCTATGGGTGCAGATGGTTAGAGGGATGGAGGAAACTGTAAAGTAGGAAAGGGGGGAGGGTGATACAACACAGGATTGGATAGGCAGTGTAAATGAGGAGAGGGGATGGGGGGGAGTTAGTCTAATAGGGAGGTGCCCGTGTTCGTACCTGGGAATTTACAAAATGAGCTGACCCCGAGATCTTTGAAATATTAACCCACATCGCCCCACCTTAATGTAGATTACGTATGATATAGCTCTGCTTGCTGTAACTTGGAGATATTCCAATTAGTCCTTAATTAATCTGTAACTTAGAAATCTCACTGCTTCAGCTTGAGCAAACACATAAAATGTAAAGATCAATGTAGGAAAGTGCAAAGTTTATATGCATTTTGGGAATAAAAAAAATCCTCAATGCTACTCATGAACATAATGGAATCATTTTAGTAGACAAGCTGCTAGAGTGAGATCTGGGAGTCCTTGTAAACTATAGTTATTGGGGTATTTGAAGAAGACCAACTGTTACTACAAATGGAAAAGGCTTCTTAGTTAGGAAATGCAATCCTAAGTCGAGATTTTAGCTACCCTGAGATTGACTGGAGAAATATAACTCCCAGAACAATAAAGGGAAGTCATTTTATTTAAAGGGATAGTAATGATTCACAAAAAAAGCAGCAAGGATTAATCTTCATAGTATTTGGGCCATGGAGAGTGTTATTTCAATACTGTCAGAGTTGTAGTACAAGAGTAATTCAATGACAAAGTATCCCCCCCCCCACCCCCTTTACCTAGTGTAAGCCTCCTCCCCTCAGATGTGGAATCTGGTCTCTTGACCGAACAGCTCACAGAAAGGGACAATCTTCTTACTGTGGAGATAAGGAAAAACCCACCCCCCCTTGACAGGTTTTTCAAGTTTTTCCTTATGCTTATTGACTGTCCGGATGGATCACAGAGGGACAATCTTCAGTGAGCACAAGGAAAAACATGTCAAGGGGGCAGAGTTTTCTTTATGCTCACAGTAAGAAGATTGTCCCTCTCTGCAATCCATCCGGATAGTCTTGCTGCTCTGAGGCGAGCAGTGTTACATCAGTAAAAGGGACAGGAGGGGGATACATTATCATTCAATTACTCTTTAACTACAGTTCTGACAGTATTGAAATACTCTCCATGGCCCACATACTATGAACATTAATTGGAGCTGCTTTTATTTTACTATTCCTTAGATCACCACTTCATGTCACAGCTAGTAGAAAAAGCTTTGCTGGACCTAGTGGTCTCAAACAACTCAAAGATGGCAAACTATATACAAGCTAGGATACATTTAGGCAGCAGTGACTAGAAAATGGGCTCCTTTGAAATTTATGAGAAATCCATTAACAAGGGCTTAACCAAAACATTCAACTTTGAAAGCTGATTTTATAATGGTAAAATCAGTATTAAAGGACATTCAATTGGATGTAATCTTCAAAGATGAAAATGAACAAGAAAGATGTGATTTGTTTTAAAATGCACATTAAAATATACCATTGGGGAATAAATAAAAGAGGAGCAAATTAAGACCAATGTGGCTTAATAAAGAGGTTTGCAGAGAAATTAGAAATAAGAAGCAGGCTGTTTAAAAAAAATAAAGAATTTAATAGACTATGCAAACAAGCAATTAGGCTAGCTAAAACTGAAAAGAATGTATATATTATATGCAAAAATATTTAAATAATTAATTAGGGAGGATAAGGCTATGGCTGGCACCTTTTAAACACATGATTTTCTTCTGTATATATTTGAAGAAAAAGATAGAAAAGATGTTTGGTAGCCCAAAATGGAACTTTAAAACTGATTTTTTATTTTTATTTTATTTTATTTTATTTTGCCTCATCTGGTAACGCTAAAGACCAGTTCAGTACTGTTTATATGCATATAGGAGTAATTCTGTTGGCCTCGATGCCCATTAAAATGAACCTTTAATTAACATTTATTTAAAGGGATAGTAATGTCTTAATTGTATAAGAGGTAATATTGTACACCATAAAATAAGAAATCCATCAATATAATTCCTATCTATCAAACCTTTATGGTATGAGAGAGCGTTCTAAAGTGCCCCCCGCCCTCCCCTTCTCCTGATGTCAGCTGTAAACTGACAGCAGGAGTTCCTGGTCCGGGGACTAACAAGCGGCTCTTCAGCAGAGCCAAAATAGAGCAATTTAAAAAGATATACTTCATTGGAATGGTCTACAAAGTGTGCTTGGTTTGCAAGCACACTTTTTACACTGTTCCAAAGAAGTATTACTATTTAAATCATGCTGTTGTGGCTCTGCTGAAGAGCCTCCTCGTGTCAGCCGACACGGATCTCCTTCTGTCAGCTGTACAGCTGACATCAGGAGAGGGGAAACTTTAGAACGCTTTCTCTCTCACCATAAAGTTTTGAGGGATAGGAACTGCATCGATGGATTTCTTATTTTATGGTCTACAATATTACTTTTTAATATTATTAAAGGGATAGTAATGGTTAATTTTAAGTTGATTTAATATTGTAGACATTAAAAAAAGATTAACATCTTTGTAAGTCTGATCTCTCAAACCTTTATGGTTTGAGAGATATAACTTGCTAAGGTTACCTTTTCCTGGCTGTTTTACTCAAGTCTGCCATCTAGCTGACAGCTGCAGATTACAGTCATTTGACCAGACAGAGGCTCTTCAGTAGAGCTGAAATCACGCTATTAAGAAATAAATACTTATTTGGAACTGTCTACAAAGTGTGCTTGTAAGCCATGCATACTTAGTAGACCATTCCAAATTAAGTATTTATCTTTAGATATTGTTATATAGGCGCTGCTGAAGAGCCACATCTGGTCAAGTGACCAGAATCTGCTTCTGACAGCTTTACAGCTCATCAAGCAGAAAGGGGAGGGACCAGAGAACTTTATTTTCCTATATCTCTCAAACCATATTGGTTTGAGAGATACGAGTAAGTACAAGTACTCTCTTTGTATATACCATATAGACAATACTTTTTTTCTGACATTACTATCCCTTTAAATACCATTGCTTTATAATAGCTTCAGTCCCATATATTAGAAATTATTAATATTATTATTATTGTATTCAAATTGTAGCCTTGCAGTACACCATCTCTATAGTTTCTGTCTCTATTTTTTCTAGTATTTATTTATTTCACCTAGATGGCTTTGAGTCTTGCTGCAGTGATTTTTTTTGACGGGAGTGGCCAGTGCTACTCCACAAAATTTTACCTGATTTAAAGGGATAGTATTGTCAGAAAAAAAGTATGAACTATATGGTAGATACAATTAAAAAAGAGTACTTGCACTTATTCTTATCTCTCAAACTGTTATGGTTTGAGAGATATAGGAAAATAAAGTTCCCCGGTCCCTCCCCTTTCTGCTTGATGAGCTGTAAAGCTGTCAGAAGCAGATTCTGGTTGAGCGGCCAGATGTGGCTCTTCAGCAGCGCCGATATAACGATACCTAAAGATAAATACTTAATTTGGAACGGTCTACAAAGTATGCCTGGCTTGCAAGCACACTCTGTAGACAGTTCCAATTAAGTATTTATTTCTAAATAGCGTGATTTCAGCTCTGCTGAAGAGCCTCTGTCTGGTCAAATGACTGAAATCTGCAGCTGTCAGCTAGATGGCAGACTTGAGTAAAACAGCCAGGAAAAGGTAACTTTAGCAACTTATATCTCTCAAACCATAAAGGTTTGAGAGATAAGACTTACATTGATTGATTTATTTTTTATTTATTTATTTAGAAAATGTTTTACCAGGAAGAATACATTGAGATTGCTCTCGTTTTCAAGTATGTCCTGGACAGTTTACAGTAGAGGGTTGCTTATTTATACAAATTGAGAAACACTATATATTACATGTTATTAAATATACATACAAATATTCATATGGAAATTTTAGAATTATAAACAGTTACACTCTGTTTTTAGATATAGAGAAGCATTTACTTTTAAGGATTTTAGACTGGGAGCAGATCTGGTTATTTCAGGCAGATAGTTCCAGGCCATTGGCGCTCTGTAGGAGAAGGCGGCTCTTCCTGCTTCTTTCTTGTATTGTGGTATACGTAGCGAGTTGTTTGCGGTGGAGCGGAGGTTATACTTAGTATGTAGAGCAGGAGTGAGCATACTGCTCAGGTAGTCTGGTAGTTTTCCAGAGAAGTGGTTGTGTACTAAGCAAGAAAGGTGAAGGGCACGTCTAGATTTGAGTGTTAACCAATTTAGTTCTTTTAACATATCACAGCGATGAGTAGTGTAATTACATTGAAGGCTAAAGCGGCATATTGAATTATACAGGGTGTCAAGTTTACTAAGATGGATTTCTGGTGCTGGTGCATAAACTACATCACCATAGTCTATGACAGGCAGCAACATCTGTTGCACAATACGTTTTCTAACCAGGGGACTTAAACATGATTTGTGTCTAAAAAGAGCACCGATTTTGGGATAAAGCTTGGAAGTTAACTTGTCAATATGATGTCCAAAAGTGAGGCTGGGGTCAAGCCACATACCAAGATATTTGTAGGAGTCCACTGGGGCCAAATTACGATTAGACTCCGTTACAATGGATATGTGAGTACTGTCGAGATTACGCAGTTTGTGTTTTGTGCCAAATATCATTGTGACAGTTTTGTCTGTGTTTAAGAACAGTTTGTTCCTTGCTATCCATCTTTCAACCTCGCAGAAATCATGTTGTAATATGGCCTCAAGGTGTGATATGTTTGAGTTTTTAGTATAGAGAATGGTGTCGTCTGCATACATGTGTACTGAAGATGATTTGCAAACCTTGGGAAGATCATTTATAAAAAGAGAAAACAGAAGCGGGCCAAGAATGGAGCCTTGAGGAACTCCACTTGTTACTTTGAGAGTAGGGGAGTCATTGCCAGCAACTGACACATACTGCATTCTGTCTGATAAATAGGATCGGAACCAGTTTAGAGAATTATTACCCAGTCCTGATCTTTGGAGTTTATTTATCAGAATATTATGGTCTACTGTGTCAAAGGCCTTGGCAAAATCTAGGAAAATGGCTCCTGTGAGGTCACCATTTTCCATGCCCGTCTGGATATCGTTGGTTACTTTTAGGAGGGCTGTGACTGTTGAGTGATTTGGTCGAAAGCCTGATTGAAAAGGGGTGAAAAAACTAGTCTGTTGGTAATATTTATTTAGTTGCACATGTACACATTTCTCTAGGATTTTGGATAAAGTGGGGAGTAGGGATATTGGTCTATAGTTTGATACTACACTTTTATCCCCACTTTTGTGGATAGGCACAACTCTAGCCACCTTCCAGGATTTGGGCATGTACCCTGTTGCCAAAGAGGTATTAATTAAAGAAGCAATCGGTTTGGCCATTACCATAGCACTGAGCTTTAATAGCATTGTTGGTAGTTTGTCAGGGCTAGATTGGCATTTCATTTTTGGATTGAGGAGGTGATCATATATTTCGCTTTCATTTACTGGCATGAAATTGAATTCATATTCAGAACTGGGTCGGGCAACAGGTGCCAGTGAATGTTCTGTAGATGGCTGAACTTCTGAGTTATCTTTGTTTTGTGTAATCAGGGTGGTGGCACATCCAATAAAGTAGCTGTTAAATGCATTGGCTATGGCTGTGGGGCATTGTATTGTTTCATTATCTATGATTATAGTTGATGGGTGAGTATGATTAGGAGGGTTATAAAGGTTTTTAATAACCTTCCAAAAGTTGGCTGGCTTTGAGATGTTACTGTTTAAGTTGTCAGTAAAATATTGTGCTTTTGCTAATTTTGTTTGTTTTGTACATGTATTCCTTAATTGTCTGTATGCAGTGTGATCATATGCGGAGCCGGTTTGTTTAAATTTTGTCCACAAGGCATCTCTGAGACTGTATAATTGAATCAAGTCAGCTGAGACCCAGGGTAGATGTGCCCCCCTAACCCTGACCTTCCTTAGTGGGGCATGTGTATTACAGACCTGTAAAAATTCAGAGTTAAAGAATTCTATCGCTGAGTCTAGGTCTGGTATTAGCTGTATTCTCTGCCATGAGCAATTTCTTAAGTCATTTAGGAAGGACTGAAGATTAAAATTTTTAAATGATCTTGTGAGTATGACTTTGGAACATGACTTGACTGGTTTTATTTTGCGGACACAGTAAACTATGGAGTGATCGCTAAACACATTTGCTAGTACGCCTGAGTCTTGGATTCTGCTTGTGCAGGATGAAAGGATCCAGTCTAGCAGAGTATGGTTGGATGTTTTAGGATTTATGCGAGTAGGGGAGGAGATTAGTTGTGATAAATTCAATGTTTTAAACAATGAACAAAACTTTTCATTCCTGGAGTCTACCCAATTTATATTAAAGTCTCCAAGAACCACCAGCTCGCTTTTCTTGTTTTGAGTGGCAATCTCCTTTAGGTGTTGTGCTATGTCTGAAAGGGTATGTGCTGGGGTATTTGGTGGTCTGTAGATGCCTACAATTATGATTTGTTTTGAATATGGAAGACAAATTTTGCCAGCAATGTATTCATAAGAATCAGAGTTATGAGAGTCATTTAGAAGTGTAAAGTTTACTGATTCCTGTATGTATATGATTACCCCTCCTCCTCGCTTTGCACGGTCTTTACGAAAGCATGAGTATCCATCTATGGCAACAGCAGTATCAGGTATTTTTGGGGATAACCAGGATTCAGTAAGAATAAGAATTTTAGGTTTGTATGCATAACACCATGCTTTTAGTTCATCCATTTTGGGCAGTATACTGCGTATGTTGCAGTGCACAAAAGCCAGACCCTTTTTAAAGGGGAGGTTGCCATTTATTGCTATTTGAGGGCCAGGGTTGGTTTCTATGTCATTTGCCAAAGCAAGTAATAGAATGCATAAAAATTTGGTGTTTTGTTTTCTGTGAGCATTTAGTGAGAGGGTGCGTCTGTTGCTATAATTACTGGGGGAGGGTGAGCTTGTTTTTAATACTCTCCACCAGCATTCAGAAGGGAGTGCACCTGTATGCAGAAGTCCATGGTGTATTAGTATGGTATGATGAGGGTGCTGGGCATGGTTGCAGGGACAAGAGGAATTCTGTATGAATAGTGGAATGGTTAGTACACATAGAAGTAATAGGTTCATGTTGGCATGCATATGACAAGGCTCACAGGGTGCATACAGATAGACAAACCAGCTGAGATTAAAAATTAAATAAATATAACAAGTATAAAATTATCTATTTTCTCCAATTCCTCTTTATTCACTTGCCTGTATTAATCAGTAGGTGTTCTGGAGCAGCTGTCCACTCTCCTGTCCAACTCTCTTGTATAACTCTCCATACTTTGATAAGGTGTTACTTAGATAAGGTGGTAATACCCTGGCAAATGCCACCCCGGCATAATGCCACCCCTAACTGGGCCCTAACTATATACTAGCTGGAGCCCCTAGGAAGACTCACACACTGACATTGATGTTAATCTTTTTATAATATCTACAGTATTAAATCAACTTAAAATTAACCAATACTATCCCTTTAAAATTTACGTTCATTACTGACTGTAACTCGCACATATCAAATCAATTTTTTGAGTGTCCAGGTCAAGCTCCCAAAATCTGGAGATTATATTTTCTTAACTTAGTCAAGTTTACATGTAGATTCTATGTTATTTTGGCTATAACATTTGATAGCAGCAACAAAATTTGGGATTCCAGGTCTGAATTGCAGTCCCTTCTAAGCCTTAACATTTAATAAAAATTGTGTAACTTCTGACTACAAAACTGCTTTAAAAATACGTTCTCCCCATTTGATGCAATGAGAAAATGTAGTCAGACCTACAACCCAAACTAGCCTATGGATCCTCATTGACATAGAGAAGGGACGTGATAAGTAGTGTGTGCTATTGTTTGTTTTTTAGTAGAACTGGAAATATTTTTGTTTAAAGTGTGATTTGTTTATGTTCATAATGTAACTGGTGCACAACATGCTCAGTAGAGGGAGAATTAATCAGGTTATGGTAGGCTGCCATCTAGTGACGACTGATGGAACTGACCTCTGAGATCTCACCCATAATATAAAATACATATTTTCTAAACAAATTAAAATATTTCATAAACTGTTTTTCAGCAGTTTTCCTAAGGGATTATTGTAACAGAGAACATATTTCTATGATGGTGTGGGATTGGGTTCCTTGAAAATGGGTGGATAGACGCATACAACACCTATAAATCCCTTAAGATGTAACACCTCCTTCCTAATAATAATTTCCAGCTTACCTTATTATGGCCAGAAAATCCTAATGGTCCTGTGAATTTTGCCATCGTGCCTACATTTAAGAGATTCCCCTTCAATCAGTCCCAGATGTCCTTTCCATGGAGGTGGACATGACCGTTGCGGTCAGGTGTTATCATTAAGATGTGTTACTTCTCCTTTAATGAGGATGAGACTCATGATTTTGAGCCTGCCCCATTGCCACCATACCTGGGAACTTCATCCACTTGAGGGCTCATGCGCTGCAACCGGGTGTGTGTAAATGATACAATCTGTGGCATAAACAGGTGGGGATTAATCAGGTGGGTGGGGCTTACTGGCATGGTAACAAGGTGGAAGGGTTAGAAGTGGGAGGAACAAGGTGGGAAGGAGGAGAAGAGGGAGGAACAGGGTGGGAAGAAGGAGAAGTGGGCAGGAAGTGGGAGGAACAGGGTGGGAAGAAGGAGAACTGGGCAGGAAGTGGGAGGAACAGGGTGGGAAGAAGGAGAACTGGGCAGGAAGTGGGAGGAACAGGGTGGGAAGGAGGAGAACTGGGCAGGAAGTGGGAGGAACAGGGTGGGAAGAAGGAGAACTGGGCAGGAAGTGGGAGGAACAGAGTGGGAAGGAGGAGAAGTGGGCAGGAAGTGGGAGGAACAGGGTGGGAAGGAGGAGAAGTGGGCAGGAAGTGGGAGGAACAGGGTGGAAAGGAGGAGAAGTGGGCAGGAAGTGGGAGGAATAGGGTGGGAAGGAGGAGAAATGGACAGGAAGTGGGAGGAATAGGGTGGGAAGGAGGAGAAATGGACAGGAAGTGGGAGGACCAGGGTGGGAAGGAGGAGAAGTGGGGAGGACCAGGGTGGGAAGGAGAATCAGTGGACAGGGTTTCATAGGAAACTCACCACTGTTAGAGATTGTCTCTGTCTTAGCTACTTAATTACCCATATTTCATGTAATTGTGGAATTCTACCTCACCCAGGACCTTCTGTATAAAAAGCAGAGTTGATCCGTTCTGGGGCAAACCATAGGGAGCAAACAGCCATTCCCATTGATTTAAATGGGGCTTTTAACCCCTTGAATGCTAAAGCAGTCTTAAAGGGATAGTAATACTTTGTTTTATCTTTTATTTTATTTTGTAGGCATTAAAAAATCATGAAGAACGATATAAATTTTATCTCTCAAACCTTTATGGTTTAAGAGATATTCACAAGCAAAGTTTCCCCTCCCACCCCTTTTACCTTGTGTAAGCCGTCTCTTTTCAGATGTGGAATGCAGTCCATAGACCAGACAGATAACAGAAGAGGACAATCTTCTTCCTATGAGAACAATGAAAGCCCTGCCCCCCTTGACAAGCTTTTCAGGCTTTTTCCCTTATCTTAATTGAAGATTGTCCCTCTCTGCACTCTACCTGGGCACCTCCCTTCTGATCTGGCTGAGCAGTGTTACATCAGTAAAAGGGGCGGGAGGGGGATACTTTATCATTGAATTACTCTTGAACTACAACTCTGACAGAATTGAAATAACACTCTCCAAAGTCCAAATACCATGATGATTAATCAGAGCTGCTTTTATTATGAAACATTACTATCCCTTTAAACTCAAACTCACCATGGAGATTTTACTTGTCCCTAATGGTTCAGTTATTTTGCTTTGCAATTGCTCCACTTCCATTGTGCGTATGGCCAAACGTTTTAACAAGGTAAGAGTAATAACCTGTATGAATTGTATAAATATCTGTAAGACCAGTGCCATGACCACCCTTCAAAGGGTTAATGAGATTTGTTTTGTGTTTCTTTGGCTTCTGTCATATCTCCATTTTTTTTTTTTCTTTATCTTTTAGGATTTCTTTCCAGAATGCCTTCCTGGGTACCCGCTGTCGGTCTCACCCTCCTGCCCCATGTGGGTGGAATACTTGGGGGTATAATAACCAGGAAAGAGGTGAAGACTTGGTACACGACTCTGGTGAAACCCTCCTGGCGCCCCCCTAACTGGATGTTCGCTCCAGTGTGGACTACTTTGTACACATCTATGGGGTACGTGAGGCAACATAAAGTAGGACTTGTAATGCTGGTAGGCAACCTATGACTCCACAGTAGATGGGACTACAAATCCCATCATCCCCAATCTGCATGGCAAGTGAAGATGGCGATAGGGCACTATTGTAATGATTACTGTCTTTTAAAGGGGAATTATACCAAATAAGTAGCTTTTAATTTGTTTGTCCGGTATGTCTGTCTGTCCTATCAAACGGCAGTCCGGTATGTCTGTCTGTCCTATGAAACGGCAGTCCGGTATGTCTGTCTGTCCTATGAAACGGCAGTCTGGTATGTCTGTCTGTCCTATCAAACGGCAGTCTGGTATGTCTGTCTGTCCTATCAAACGGCAGTCTGGTATGTCTGTCTGTCCTATGAAACGGCAGTCCGGTATGTCTGTCTGTCCTATGAAACGGCAGTCCGGTATGTCTGTCTGTCCTATCAAATGGCAGTCCGGTATGTCTGTCTGTCCTATCAAACGGCAGTCTGGTATGTCTGTCTGTCCTATCAAACGGCAGTCTGGTATGTCTGTCTGTCCTATCAAACGGCAGTCTGGTATTTCTGTCTGTCCTATCAAACGGCAGTCTGGTATGTCTGTCTGTCCTATCAAAGGCAGTCCGGTATGTCTGTCTGACTTATCAAACAGTAGTCCGGTATGTCTGTCTGTCCTATCAAACGGCAGTCCGGTATGTCTGTCTGTCTGTCCTATCAAACGGCAGTCCGGTATGTCTGTCTGTCCTATCAAACGGCAGTCCGGTATGTCTGTCTGTCCTATCAAACGGCAGTCCGGTATGTCTGTCTGTCCTATCAAACGGCAGTCCGGTATGTCTGTCTGTCCTATCAAACGGCAGTCTGGTATGTCTGTCTGTCCTATCAAACGGCAGTCTGGTATGTCTGTCTGTCCTATCAAACGGCAGTCTGGTATGTCTGTCTGTCCTATCAAACGGCAGTCTGGTATGTCTGTCTGTCCTATCAAACGGCAGTCTGGTATGTCTGTCTGTCCTATCAAACGGCAGTCTGGTATGTCTGTCTGTCCTATCAAACGGCAGTCTGGTATGTCTGTCTGTCCTATCAAACGGCAGTCTGGTATGTCTGTCTGTCCTATCAAAGGCAGTCCGGTATGTCTGTCTGACTTATCAAACAGTAGTCTGGTATGTCTGTCTGTCCTATCAAATAGCAGTCCGGTATGACTGTCTGTCCTTCAAATAGCAGTCCGGTATGTCTGTCTGTCCTAGCAAACAGTAGTCCGGTATGACTGTCTGTCCTACCAAACAGCAGTCCGGTATGCTTTTTTCAAACTTTTTGATGTCCCTGACATTAAGCTCACTTTTTATCTTTCTATACAGGTTTCTGTCATGGATTGTGATAGCAAGGATAGTGATAGTATTGCACCATCTCTGTAATAGAAAAGACTGCTTCCACTACAGCATTCCGAAGGGATAGTGTTACATTGTAGAACTATCCCTGACAAAAAGCTGCCTGGAAATGGAAATTCAAATAGCTCCTTGTCAGAGACAGAAAATGCAAAAAAAATGACTGATAAATCCCTCTTTACGATCAACAGTTCCTCTTGGAAACCCAAATCACTCTGTTTAGAAGATCACACTGTGTGGTGTGTATAGAAGTGTATCACGCTGGTGTCCCTGTGTTTAGGAGATCACACTGTGTGGTGTGTATATAAGTGTATCACCCTGGTGTCCCTGTGTTTAGGAGATCAGACTGTGTGGTGTGTATAGAAGTGTATCACCCTGGTGTCCCTATGTTTAGGAGATCAGACTGTTTGGTATGTATATAAGTGTATCACCCTGGTGTCCCTGTGTTTAGGAGATCAGACTGTGTGATGTGTATAGAAGTGTATCACCCTGGTGTCCCCGTGTTTAGGAGATCAGACTGTGTGGTGTGTGTATAGAAGTGTATCACCCTGGTGTCCCTGTGTTTAGGAGATCAGACTGTGTGGTGTGTATAGAAGTGTATCACTCTGGTGTCCCTGTGTTTAAGAGATCAGACTGTGTGGTGTGTATATAATGTATCACTTTGCTCCACAGAGATAAAACTCATATTTGGTTAAACATAATTATCTGTGTTTATAAATTTGTCTTTGTAAATTAAATACTTTGGTCTTGTCCTAAATCATTTGTTCAATTACATAAAGTTGTCAGTAGGTCATGAACTGACCTAAAAATTCTTGGTAATTGTCATGGTCATCACTTCCACTGCAGCAACACTGCCTAAAACAAGTGTCCTTCTTTGTCCATTTGAATGTTGGGTGGTATGTACTTAAAGGGATAGTAATGCTTAAAAACTACTAATCCCTATATTGCAGTCATGTTAAAAGGAAATGAATTGCCCCCAGTGTTATCTCTCAAACCTTTATGGTTTGAGAGATAATCTCTCCTAAAGTTCTCCCCTCTCCCTCCCCTTTCCCCGAAGTCCTCGTTCTAGCTGACTGCAGGGAAGCTTGTCGTGCGATCATCAGGCGGCTCTGAAGCACAGTCAAGATCACGTTAATAATAAAAAAGAAATCTTTCACTGAAATGGTCTTCTCCGTGTGCTTGTTTTTTTTTTATTAATGCGATCTCGGCTCTGCTGCAGAGCCGCCTGATGATTGTAAGACCGGATTTCCCTTCAGTCAGCTACAACGCTGACTTCGGGGAAAGGGGAGGGAGGGGGGAACTTTAGGAGCGATTATCTCTCAAACCATAAAGGTTTGAGAGATGACACTGGGGACAATTCATTTCTTTTTAACATGACTGCAATATAGGGATTAGTAATTTTTAAGTATTACTATCCCTTTAAGGGATAGTAATGTTCCACAAGAACAGCAGCTCCAATTAATCTTCATAGCATTTAGGACATGGAGAGTGTTATTTCAGTACTGTCAGTGTTGTAGTACAAGAGTAATTGAATGATAAATATCCCCCTCCCGCACCTTTTACTGATGTAAAACTGCTCAACTCGGAGCAGCAAGACTGTCCAGATGGATCGCAGACAGGGACGATCTTCAGTTATCATAAGGAAAAAAAGATTGTCCCTTGCTGTGATCTGTCCGGTCTAGAGACCAGATTCCACATCTGAGGGGAGGCGACTTACACTAGGTAAAAGGGGCGGGAAGGGGATACTTTATCATTCAATTACTCTTGAAATACAACTCTGACAGAACTGAAATAACGCTCTCCATGGCCCAAATACTATGAAGATTAATTGGAGCTGCTTTTATTGTGAAACATTACTATCCCTTTAAGCACTTGTAGAATATATATAAGATAAAAAAGGAGATTGAGTATCTCCAATGTGCTGGTGCCAGCTAGCATTCCCATAAATCTGAGACTGATACATTGATGCCTTCCGTGCTCTTGACGTCTCCAACACATGATGAGACCTTTCTGGGTGTCAAATGTTTAAAGTACTTGAGTTCCATAGGGGTTTCTCATGACACAAAGGGCCATATGTTCAAAGAAGTGGTGAAATAGCTTTTGTCGTTTGTAATGACTTTTCAAAGTACAGTATCGTTGGGATCATTAATATTTTCAGAGAGTGCCGGTTGTGATCAGAAATATGTCATTTGTCCTGACTGAAATTGT
Organism: Rhinophrynus dorsalis; assembly: GCA_037306005.1. Taxonomy (NCBI): domain Eukaryota; kingdom Metazoa; phylum Chordata; class Amphibia; order Anura; family Rhinophrynidae; genus Rhinophrynus; species Rhinophrynus dorsalis. The sequence goes on along the minus strand of CM074721.1, from coordinate 26,728,464 downwards.
CGTATGTAACGACAAAAAAATCTCTTGCCTAACTACAAAAAATGTCTTAACTAAAGACAAAAATTCTCACATTCAGAACTTCACATTCCCTCCACTTTTTTCTTAACGTACAAATTTTGTCTTTTGAAAGACTTTTTTTTTGTCGTTAGTTACGACAAATTTTCTTTTCCTCTATACGACACTGGAGAATAGTTTAGCCCCGCCCCTTTGCTTGTCAGTTCTGGAGTTGTGTTGTACACAACGGACATTACTAGTTTTTTGTTGTATACTCTATAGAAAATATGTTGTTCATGCATACAATTACTTATTTTTGTCTTTTTTACTACATTTTTTCACTTGTTTTGCGCTGTCACAAGAATGACTTCTATCAGAAATAACGATTTCTTTGTGTCGCTAGGTATGGATCATATCTGATCTATAGAGAGTTGGGAGGACTTAATGAAGATTCCGTGGTTCCACTTGGCCTTTATGCAGGACAGCTAGCTCTCAACTGGGCCTGGACCCCCATTTTCTTTGGTGCCCACAAAATTGGATGGGTAAGTAACACCCAGGACATTAAAAAAAACTATGGGAAAATGTATATATATCCATGTTACGTCTCTTTAATTTAAAAACTAGTAGTATATATATACGGTCTTATGCAAAAACCAACTGCACCATAGGAGACAAATAAAAATGATCTGTGACCTAAGGGGGCTTTATCCTCTTGAATTCAGGAGGTGTCCCATGCATGGCTTCACTTGCATGGGGGACCTCACTGGCCCAATTTACACCACATCAATGGGAGGAGGGTTTTCTTTTTTTTCCCCCTATCCTGCAGTTGTTTTTATAAAACTGTTTTTAACTTTATATATTTGGATTTTTTTTTTTTTCATACAAAAAAACAATAAAATGAGTTTGAGCTGTTATACATGCTGAATTAAAGGAATAGTAATGTTTAATTTTAAGTTTGTTTAACCCCTTCGCGTCCGATGACATACCCGAACCGTCACGCTGGTCCGGCACTTAAGGACCAGTGACGGTCCTGGTACGTCACATACTTTTACTGTAGGAGCGCGGTGAGTAATACCGGGGACTGAAGTTGATCGCTCCAAGACCTGAGCGATCTCTTTTAGTCCCTCGTTCGGTGTGCCGGCACTTGTGATCAGTCACGTGGGGCGGCATGTCAAACTTCCCTATCTGGTCCGTAAAGGACCACACACCCCAGGATCGCTGGTCCTTAAGGGGTTAATATTGTAGGTGTTTAAAAAAAAAAAAAGAAATTGATATAAGTTTGGTCTTTCAAACCGGCTAAACTTCCCCCCTCCAGGCCATTTCAGAGAAGTCTGTCCTCTGACAGCAGCAGATTCTGGTCCCAGGACCATCCGGGGGCTCTTCAGCAGAGCCTGGTTTACAAGCACACTTTGTAGACCATTCAAATGAAGTATTTAGTTCTAGTTTGTGCTATTTTGGCTCTACTGAAGAGCCGCCATCTGGTCAAATGACTGGAATCTCCTGCTGTAAGCTAGAGTGCTGACTTCTCTGAAACGGCTTGTAGGGATTATATCTCTCAAACCATAAAGGTTTGAGAGACTGGACTTCTATCAATTTAATTATTTTTTAATACCTACAATATTAAAATTATACATTACTATCCTTTTAATTTTATTCCAGCAGTGGGAGAACCCTTGTGTTAATTAGCAGGAAATGCCCTACAATGTAAATATTTTTCTCCACGAAAAACATTACCATATCTTTAAAGTGGAACTATCCCTCTGAATAAAGTGTCCCCCAAATAATTATTGATTTAGCGATAAGCATATAAATAGTAGTATTAGACAGAAGAAGTCTGGCGTTATTAAGAAATCCTACTAGATCTCAGACTGATGGGCAGGCTTCTTGCTTTAGAGGAATCCGCTCAACTGCATCATCAGTCACTTCCTGTACCTTAAGGTACAACACTACTCCTCCCCACCAATCCTGGAGGAGACCGGGACGGACAGCGCAGGCACACAGATGTCTGTAAGGCAAGATGTCTGCGCAGATACCTGCCTGTTTGTCTCGGATCAAGTTGGACTTCTTAATAATGCTGGACTTATTCTGTATAATAATATTATTTATATGCTTATCACTATATCAATAATTATTTGGGGTGCACTTTATTTGGAGGGATAGTTCCATTTTAAAGAAAGTTTAGGGTATTAACCCACACACACACTTATTTTCATTATTAATGTATAAGTAATCCTTTTATAAAAAAAAATATAGGAAGGATTTCCCTGCTGAGTAAAACAAGGGTTTTCCCTCCGCTGGGAGATGTCATGCCAAAATTATTACAGTTTAAACTTTTTTTTTTTTCTATGAACAGTGCCCTCTGATGTCCAGAGAGTTCACCTATCTGGTTCAGACATTTATTTTATTTCATTCTATGGGAGAGGGGTGTTGCTAACTGTGGTGAAAGCAACAGCTTCATTACTTCCTGTCAGTCTGAACTGTTATAACTATTGAGTAAAACAACTTCTTTTACTCTGCTGAAAAAGCCCTGTATCATTATAACTATTTACTGCTGTCATCTAACAACAGCAGAGGTCACAGAATAGAATAAACAAGCCTTGCTGCAAGGGTCAGAGTAAAAGTTAAAGTGGAACTTTCACCTTAATTCAAGTTCGCATATTTGAAAACTTCATTAAAGGGATAGTAATACTTCATTTTAACTTTATTTTATTTTGTAGGCATTAAAAAAACATGAAGAATGATATAAGTCTTATCTCTGAAACCTTTATGGTTTAAGAGATATTCACAAACAAAGTATCCCCCCCCTGTTCAACCAGATCAGAAGGGAGGTGCCCAGGTAGACTGCAGAGAGGGACAATCTTCAATTAAGATAAGGGAAAAAGCTGAAAAGCTTGTCAAGGGGGGCAGGGCTTTCATTGTTCTCATAGGAAGAAGATTGTCCCCTGCTGTTATCTGTCTGGTCTATGGACTGGATTCCACATCTGAGAAGAGATGACTTACACTAGGTAAAAGGGGCGGGAGGGGAAACTTTGCTTGTGAATATCTCTTAAACCATAAAGGTCTGAGAGATAAGACTTATATTGTTCTTCATGTTTTTTTAATGCCTACAAAATAAAATAAAGTTAAAACGAAGTGTTACTATCCCTTTAAAAACTGCGACTGTGCCATGTTAACCAAAAGATCAGACAATGGACAGTTAAAGGGGAACTCTCATCTGTATTAATCATTTGAATGCTCCTGTGGACTGAATCTGTAATTTTGTTTTTGTAATACAATGCTGTATGCTTCGAGATATATTGGCTTTTAAAGTTAATCTGGTGACATCACTTCAGGACAGGCTGTGGGTCGACTCTGTCCCACAGCCTGTCAATCTTCGTCACTTTTCCCCTCCCCACTTGCGCCTTGTTAGAGGCTTCCTCCATGTGAGCTGGAGCTGTCTCATTCGCAAGAGAACGCTCCAGCTGACAATGAGAAATCCTCCGTCATCGGAGGAGGTTGGAATGAGGCGCTATTCTGGGAGGGGAACAGAAGAAGATTGACATGCTGTGGGACAGAGTCGACCCACAGCCTGTCCTGAAGTGACGTCACCAGATTAACTTTAAAGGGATAGTAATACTTCGTTTTATCTTTATTTTATTTTGTAGGCATTAAAAAAACATGAAGGACGATATAAGTCTTCTCTCTCAGACCTTTATGGTTTGAGAGATATTCACAAGCAAAGTTTCCCCTCCCGCCCCTTTTACCTAGTGTAAGCCATCTCTTCTCAGATGTGGAATGCAGTCCATAGACCAGACAGATAACAGCAGGGGACAATCTTCTTCCTGTGAGAACAATGAAAGCCCTGTCCCCCTTGACAAGTTTTTCCCTTATCTTAATTGAAGATTGTCCCTCTCTGCAGTCTACCTGGGCACATCCCTTCTGCTCTGGCTGAGCAGTGTTACATCAGTAAAAGGGGCGGGAGGGGGATACTTTGTCATTGAATTACTCTTGTACTACAGCTCTGACAGAATTGAAATAACACTGTCCAAGGTCCAAATACTATGATGATTAATTAGAACTGCTTTTAATATGAAACATTACTATCCCTTTAAAACCCAATATCGCGAAGAGTACACCATTATATTACAAAAACAAGATTACAGATTCAGTCCACCGGTGCATTCAGGTAAAGACAACATTAATACAGGTGAGAGTTCCCCTTTAAGGATATATTCATACTTGTTACAGTATGCTAATGTATGCTAATTGCAGTTCCTGTGTGGTACCAGTGATTATTCATATGCTAATGAAGCATTTTCAGTGATGTTATATGCTAATGAAGCACGATGCAGTACCAGGACATTTTCACTTTCAATTTTCCCAGAAATACAGTGTGAATATTTTCTAACTATACTTCTGGTAGAATTTTGGGTAACATGACAAATAGGCAGGGTTGAATGAAGTTTTCAACTATATAAAGAGAGTTCACGGTGATAGGTCCACTTTAAAGGGATAGTAGTGTTTCACAAAAACAGCAGCTCCAATTAATCTTCATAGTATTTAGGCCATAGAGAGTGTTATTTCAATACTGTCAGAGTTGTAGTTCAAGAGTAATTGAATAATAAAGTATCCCCCTCCCGCCCCTTTTACCTAGTCTAAGCCACCTCCCCTCAGATGTGGAATCTGGTCACTTGACCGGACAGATCACAGCAAGGGACATTCTCTTTACTGTGAGAACAATGAAAACCCTGCCCCCCGTTGATAGGTTTTTCAAGTTATTCCCTTATGCTAATTGAAGATTGTCCCTCTTGGCAAGCCATCTGGACACCACCTTTCTGCTCTGAGGTGAGCAGTGTTACATCAGTAAAAGGGGGGGAGGGGGATACTTTATCATTCAATTTCTTTTGTACTACAACTCTGACAGTACTGAAATAATACTCTCCATGGCCCAAATACTATGAAGATTAATTGGAGCTGATTTTATTGTGAAACATTACTATCCCTTTAAGAAATTCAGTCCGGGGATGATTTACAGGTCTGATATTTTTTTAAACTTCACAAGTTTTAAGGATTTCTTTTTAAAACCTTATTACTAATTTCAATGCTCTTTTCCTTTTGGTTTCAGGGCTTTGTTGAACTTCTTGCCCTCACTGGGACGGCCGTAGCTACAACTATTTCCTGGTTCCCGATCAATAGGACGGCTGCGTATCTGATGTTCCCCTACCTGGCGTGGCTATCATTAGCCTCTTCTCTAAGCTACTGTATCTGGAGGGATAATAAGGATAAAAGCGAATAGGATTTTTTTTTTTTTTTTTTTACCTGTACATGAGGGAAGGAGAAATACTTTTTTTAATGTATAATAATCTTAAATGAGCAGTAAACTTTTTTGTTATGAAAAAAATATATATAGTAGGGATTTTCCTATTGAGTAAAATAAGGGTACTCCCACTGCCCAGAGATGTATATTTCCAGAGTTATTACAGTTTAAATCCATGTTTTTTTTACATTAGCAGTGCCCTCTAGTGGTCAAATTCTAATTAGATTTCCTGTTAGATTCTAAGGGAGAGGAAAGTCAGAGACATACAGTTCTCCATAGAATGTGATAGAAACTGCTGAATCACTTCCTGTCAGTTAGAACTATCAGGAAGTAAACACAGTAAATTCACTTCCTGTCAGTTAGAACTATCAGGAAGTAAACACACTAAATTCACTTCCTGATTATTTAAACTGCTATAATTTTTGAACATCTGACATCGGTGGGAGTGACCTTGTTTTATTCAGCAGGAAAAGCTCTATAAAGTATGTGTTTTCATAAAAAAAGTTTACTGCTCCTTTGATCCTTCAAGTGTCAGTGTCTTATGTTGTAATGGGCTCTCTTAATCCATTAAATTCTAGGGAGTTCTTAAACACAATTTACTGGGGACCTTTGTGGCATCCAAGGAGTTAAGAAACTATGTCTGTCTTCCTATCTTAACCCTTTGCATGCCAGAGGGGTATGCAACGCATTCCCCTCTGGCACGCAAAGGGTTAACAAGAGCATTGACGTATGCAGTCATTTCACACAATTTTGAGCTTTCCTTTAAAATTTCACAGAATGTTGTCTTCGCACAATTCTAAGTGCTTAAACATAAAACAACTTGACAAAAATAATGCGTTTACATAAGTTTTCACACCTGGCTTCACACACTGAGTATACTGGAATGTGTGTCTCACATTATAACAAGCAGTTTCTTCTTGACTGAGTAGACCCCATCCACCAGTGGTCACCAGGGCAACTGTACCCTTTGGCCGGTTATGTAAACTGCCATGTTGCTTCTTAATGCGTCGTACAACCCCGTGGTACTAAATGTTTCCATTTTGTAGGCAAATGCCTAGTTCAGACAGGAATTTTCAGTGTGTGAAACCAGATGCATTGCATCATATGAGGCTGTTCAGATCAACATTACTTGGAGCACACTGTGCAGAACATTGCTGCATTAAAGGGATAGTAATACTTGAAAATCATTTTATTTTATATTGTAACCCTTAAAAAAACATGAAAAATGATATAAGTCTTATCTCCCAAACCTTTATGTTTTGGGATATATATATATTAGCAAGTAAAGTTTCCCCTGGAGTGACGTCACTGTTCTAGCTCTCAGATTTGGAATCCGGTCCACAGACCGGCCGCGGCTCTTCAGCAGTGCAGAGTTCACGATCTTTAAAAATAATTTCTTCATTGGAATGGTCTACAAAGTGTGCTTGAAAGCCAGGCACTCTTTGTACACAGTTCCAATTAAAGGGATAGTAATACTTAAAATGTAAAAAAAAAATATGTTGTAGGGTTTATCCCCCTGAGTAAAACAAGGGTACTCCCACTGCTGAAAGGTGTTTTATTCAATAGTTATTACAGCTCAAAGTTGAATTTTTTAGATGCAATATCACAGTGCCCTGAAATTGTACAGTGGTGCTGTTGCTACACCATCCAATAGAGATTTATGGTCCTGGGACCAGAGCTGTCCATAGGATGGTGTAGCAACAGCGCCACTGTACAATTTCAGGGCACTGTGATATTGCACCTAAAAATTCAACTTTGAGCTGTTATAATTATTGAAAAAACACCTTTCAGCAGTGGGAGTACCCATGTTTTACTCAGGGGGCTAAACCCTATAACATATTTTTTTTTTTACATTTTAAGTATTCTTATTCCTTTAAGTAGTTATTTTTAAAGATCGTGACCTTGGCACTGCTAAAGAGCTGCCGGTTGATCTGTGGACCATATTACAAATCTGTCCAGTAGATGGCAGACTTGGCTGAAACAGCCAGGAAAAGGAAACTTTACTTTATTTTACTTGTGAATATCTCCCAAACCATAAAGGTTTGGGAGATAAGACTTATATCATTTTTCATGTTTTTATAACCCTTTGAGTGCCAGAGTGGTACAAAATGCATTGCTTTGCAATGCATTCTGTACCACTCTGGCACTCAAAGGGTTAAGGGCTACAATATAAAATAAACTTATTTTCAAGTATTACTATCCCCTTATGCAGATAAATTAGACAATTAAAGATAAATCACAGCACATACGCTTGTTAAACCCACATTTTCACGTGATTGTAATGTGAAAATACTGTGTGTTGCAAATGCTCATGTTAGCTTAATCAAATGCAGAAAAATGTCTTCCCATTTATATAATGCAGAACGCTACAGCTGTAATATCAGTGCCTTATCCTATGTTATCAATGTGCCCAGCTGCATTTTAATAAAATAAGTAAGTGTTCTTGTCATTTCAGTTTACAGCACTGACAGATGACATAGAACAGGGCATGTTAAATACATCATATTTTATTTTTATGGACAGTATATTGTAGGGTGTAGTGTGTTTTTGTTTTTTAAGAAAAAAAAAAACGATAGTTTTCCTGATGGGAAAGTCTTTACTCAAAAAGTTATAACCGCTTAACCCTTTGAGTGCCAGAGGGGTACGGAATGCATTGCTTTGCAGTGCATTCCGTACCCCTCTGGCACTCAAAGGGTTAAGATGCTGCCTGTTTGTGTTGAGTGAGCTGTGAACTTTATAAAAATTCTCTGTAAGGCTAGATGAAACAGCACCACCTAGTGTTAACTTTTATAGCATTGTTTGGATTAAAACCCCCCAGAAATCAAGCAGTTTGAGCTGTGGTGACTTTTTACTACTTTGTCAACAGCAGTTTTACTCAGCAAGAAAGCCTACAATGCATATATTTTTATAATAAACAGTTACTGTTCTTTTAACCCTTTGAGCTCCAGAGGGGTATGGAACGCATTGCTGTGCAATGCGTTCCTTACCCCTCTGGCACTCAAAGGGTTAAAAAATAGTGGAGAAAATTTCAGGCAGTATCAGCGTGTGCGTGATCTCTAGCATTCAAGGGTTTTAAATCAATGAGAATTTACTCTTTCCCTATAATAAAGTGGCTATTACTTTTAGTCATTACAATGGGAAGAAAAAAATATATCTCGTGTTAGTGGTAAAAGGATGGTATTGCAGAAGTAAATTTGTCACATTGAAAAGGGGCAGTAAGATGAGCCTGATGAATCCTCGTCTTAGACATTCTGAAAATGTCTTTTTCTTAAAGCGGAACTACCACCACTAAAACATTTGCCCCCCAATAATTCCCCATCTGGCGACTAGCTGCTCAGTAGCGCTAGTCGCCAGAATTATTACCGCGTTAATGAGAATTATCCATTCTTTCCGGGCTGACAGGCAGGACGGGGTGCAGACATCTTCCTATAGTGACGTCTGCGTTGTCAGTCCCTTTTGGAGCCGAACGTCTCCTAGCAACGCCTCCTAGAGCCGACTGGGACTCGCAGCGCAGGCGCGCAGACATCACTATGGAAAGATGCCTGCTCTCCGGGAACAATGGATAATTCTCCTTAACGCAGTAATAATTCTGGCGACTAGCACTATTGAGCAGCTAGTCTCCAGATGGGGAATTATTGGGGTGCAAGTTTTTTAGCAGTGGTAGTTCCGCTTTAAAAATGACCGATTTTCAAAGAAATATTTTTTCTTTTAATATATATCCGTTAACAGCATGGTAAAAGTTCACAATCCTATCTGTCAATTGCACTTTTAAAGTGGAACTATCATGATAATAACATTGCCCCCCAATTCTTTACTAACCTAACGTTATACAAAGCCATACTGTCATTAAGCTCAATAAGTTAGTGTTATTGCAGAAAATCAACTTTATTGGCAGGCATCAGGCTGCACAAAGCTTACAAGAGAAGCTCTGTGCACCTGTGACATCAGTAAGTTACCCTAAAGCGGAACTACCACCCCTGAATAAATTTGTCCCAAATAAATACCCATCTGGCAACTAGCCGCTCAATAGCGCTAGTCACCAGAAATATTACCTGGTGTTTGAGAATTGTATGCTGTTCCCGGACTGACAGGCAGGAAACAGCGCAGACGTCTTTTCATAGTGATGTCTGTGCGCCTGTGCTGGCAGTCCCTTTTGGAGCTGAACGGCTCCTAGCAACACCTCCTAGAGCAGGCTGGGAGTGACAGCGCAGACAAATTTATTCGGTGGTGGTAGTTCTGCTTTAAGATAACCAACTAACGTCACTCACCAATGCTGGCAGTGAACGGGACAGACAGCGCAAACTCAGAGTAACATTTCCTCCAAGATGTCTGCGCTGTTGTCTGTTGGTTCCTGCCGAAGAAGTTTTTTTCCCTGCAATAACGCAGTCTTATTGAGCTTAACCCCTTAACGACCAGCGGTCGCGGGGTGTGTGGTCCTTTAAGGACCCGATAGGGAATTTCGGCGTGCCGCCCCACGTGACTGATCACGTGGGGCGGCATGCTGAACTGAGGGACTGAAAGAGATCGCTCCGGTCTTGGAGCGATCCAATTCAGTCCCCGGTATTACTCACCGCGCTCCTGCAGGAGCGCGGTGAGTAATAGTACATGACGTACCAGGACCGTCACTGGTCCTTAACTGCCGGACCAGTGTGACGGTCTGGGTACATCACCTGAAGCGAAGGGGTTAAAGACAGTATGGCTTTTAATATGGCTAGGTTAGTAATGTATAGGGGGGGCAATGTTATTATCAATTTAAAGGGACGGTAATGTCCCATAATTTTTTTTTTTGAGTTTAAAATAATGCCACAAATCTTATGTCTCAAAACTCTATGGTTTGAGAGATATCATCCGCTAAAGTTCCCCTCTCCGTCCCCTTCTCCTGATGTAAGCTGGCAGCAGGAGTTCCTGGTCTGGGGACCGACAGGCGGCTCTTCAGCTGAGCAGCAATAGTGCGATTTAACAAGAATTACTTCTTTGGAACGGTCTACAAAGTGTGTCTGGTTTGCAAGCACTTTTTTTTTTTTTTTTTTTTTTTTTTTTTTAGACCATTCCAAAGAAGCAATTATTTTCTAAATCACGCTATGGCGGTTCTGCTGAAGAGCCTCCTCATGTCGGCCGACACGGATCTCCTTCTGTCAGCTTTACAGCTGACATCAGGAGAAGAGGAACTTTAGAGGAGGATAGCGAGCAAACCATAGCGGTCTGAGAGGTAAGATTTGTGGCATTTAGCTTATTTTTTTAAGCTCTACAAAACTCAAACATTTTTTTGGGACATTACTGTCCCTTTAAACGGTCTTCTCAAAAATTAGCAAAAACACGTGGGTATTCACAATGAGATAGGCTGTCAATCAGATATATGAAGGACGTCCCATGAGCAGACCGGGAAATATTGTTGAGGCAGATCAAATATTCCGTGTAATAAGCAGCGCCTCCTCCACTTGCTCTCTCCAAACGGCAAGGAATAGCTCAAAACACAAAGACAACAGGGAGGGGGTGGGGGCGGTGCCCAATAGTGTATTTTTTATTTTGTTAGAAAAAAACCCCAAAAAAACAGCAAACTAAATCAGACACAAAATGTGACCGCTAAAAGAATATATATGTTTTTAAATCGCTTATAAATGTGAGTGGTTTAATCCACCATCATATTTTAAGACTGCATTTTTTTTTTTTCCTCCTTTGACGGACATGACCGAATACAATCCAAAAAAATGACAGGGATATGTCCAGAGGTGTAACTAAAAGTCATTGGGCCCTAGTGCGAAAATTGCCATGGGCCCCACTCCTGACCACATTGCCCCAAATGTCCATCTACCTCTCTGAAGAGGTCTGTGCAGTGGTGTAACTATAGGGGTTGCACCTGCGACTGGGCCCGTCACTCCAGGGGTCCGGCTGCCCCCTGTGACCCCCCTCGCCTGATGCCTGCAATTAAGTAGTGCAGAGCGCTGGGGCTCTGCATTACGAGAGTGCCAGTCTGCCAGCGGGAGATCAGTATTCCCTCCGGAAGACTGGCACTCTCATAATGCAGATCGCTGGGAGGTAACATCATCTCCCAGCGCTCTGCATTACTGAAGAGGACTGTGCGGGAGAAGAGGGCTGTGCAGAAGAGGCACAGACCTGTCCTCTGCCACTGGACCACCAGGGAGGTAGGAGATTTAGGGTCAATGTGGAGATTGGGGGGCATTGTGGAAGGGGCAATGTGGAGATTGGGGGGCAATGTGGTCAGGGGGCCCATGGCTTCTAGTTATGCCTCTGGGTCTGTGCCTCTTCCTGCACAGACTTCTATTGGAAGCTGGAGTTCCAGCACGGTCCACACTCTGGTAATGCAGAGCGCTGGGAGATGATGCCAAAGAGGGAGCTCAGCTGCTAGAGGTCTGTGCCAAAGAAGGCACAGACCTCAGCTAGTTACGGGATCCAGGCTGGGGGTCGCAGGGGGTGGCCAGGCCCCTGGACTGATGGGTCCGGTCGCAGTTGTTACCTCTGCATCCCCTATTGTTATGCCACTGGGTATGCCTGAGAACTGACAGACCATGGCGTAAGAACGCATTACTGACCATTTCAATTACCATATCTTTTTGAACATCTTTTACTTAGGGTCGTATGTTAAAAAGAAAAAAGAGTTCTAGGGCAAATCATCAGGAGAGAATTAGAAATGGGGATTTTAGCCCCTTGAATGCTAGAGAGGTCTTCAACACCTTTTGAATTCAATGCAAATTTTTAGTGTAAATCGATTGCCCCAGAACTCTTCCACTGCCCTTTGGAACATACGGCCCTTAGTATATATGATCCTTAGTTATCCTCCCTTACAATGTGTAGATGCCTAACTGGAAATTGAATCCTAGCTATGCCTCTGGATTAAATTACATTGCAGTTAATGTGCATTATCATATCACAGGTTTTTATTTAAAGGGATAGTAATACTTCATTTTAACTTTATTTTATTTTGTAGGCATTAAAAAAACATGAAGAATGATATAAGTCTTATCTCTCAAACCTTTATGGTTTGAGAGATATTCACAAGCAAAGTTTCCCCTCCCGCCCCTTTTACCTAGTGTAAGCCATCTCTTCTCAGATGTGGAATCCAGTCCATAGACCGGACAGATAACAGCAGGGGACAATCTTCTTCCTATGAGAAAAATGAAAGCCCTGCCCCCTTTGACAAGCTTTTCAGGTTTTTTCGTTATCTTAATTTAAGATTGTCCCTCTCTGCAGTCTACCTGGGCACCTCCCTTCTGCCCTGGCTGAACAGTATTACATCAGTAAAAGGGGCAGGAGGGGGACACTTTGGTTGTGAATATCTCTTAAACCATAAAGGTTTGGTAGATAAGACTTATATCATTCATCATGTTTTTTTAATGCCTACAAAATAAAATAAAGTTAAAACGAAGTATTACTATCCCTTTAAGATTCAGACTGAAGTCTAAGGAAATCTTTTCTAGATAGATTAACTTTATCAAGAAGTGTTTTATCGCAATTAAATCCAAGCCAAACTATACAGCAGGGGCCAGTCAACTGTTGGATTTCCAAATGTTGGACTACAACTCCCATCATACCCAGCTGACTTACTTATTTGCCCAAAACTTCAGGTGGGAATAATTGGCAAAAGAAAATGCTTCATTCAAATACGATTAGGACTCCAATTCTTCTTTTGTTTTAAAGGGATAGTAATGTTTCATAATAAAAGCAGCTCTAATTAATCATCATAGTATTTGGACTTTGGAGAGTGTTATTTCAATTCTGTCAGAATTGTAGTTCAAGAGTAATTCAATGACAAAGTATCCCCCTCCCGCCCCTTTTACTGATGTAACACTGCTCAGCCAGATCAGAAGGGAGGTGCCCAGGTAGACTGCAGAGAGGGACAATCTTCAATTAAGATAAGGGAAAAACCTGAAAGACTTGTCAAGGAGGGCAGGGTTTTCATTGTTCTCATAGGAAGAAGATTGTCCCCTTCTGTTATCTGTCTGGTCTATGGACTGCATTCCACATCTGAGAAGAGATGGCTTACACTAAGTAAAAGGGGCGGGAGGGGAAAATTTTCATGTATCTCTCAAACCATAAAGGTTTGAGAGATAAGACTTATATCGTTCTTCATGTTTTTTTTTTAATGCCTACAAAATAAAATAAAGATAAAATGAAGTATTACTATACATTTAAAGATAGCAATGCAAAAAGAGAAATACCGCACAGAAACGTAAAAGAGCTAAAAACAGCTTTATTAGTGTAGATAAAGCAGGCATCACACCAAACAAAGTTTCAAGCTTTTCACACAACAGGTGCTTAATCATAGACAAGAAAGTGCATCACACTATTCATCCTTATAAAGTAAATTACATCATCTCTCTAAATAATTAACCCGGAACCCGGTCAGCAGCTATATCAAAATCAATTAACCATTTTGTGTCCCAATGGTCAAATCATCACAAGAAAAGAGGTACATATGAAATTGGAGAGTGTATGATGTCAGTGCCCACATAGGAGAAAATAACATAACATACATATATTACAATGTCACAAATGTATTTTGTCACTTGTAACATTGTAATAGGATTTTAGTCTTACCTGTTAAATCCTTTTCACTTAGTCCATACAGGTTACTGGTAACTCTGGGAGGTGTCAGTCCCCTTTAAGTAGGCAGGAACATTCTCTAAATGTATGCAGGGGGGTGGAGCCTCCCTTCCCTCTCAGGCTGCAGTCTACACAGCCTGCTTCAGAATTGTTTGAGAACTAACCAGACTAGATAGTAGAAGGAAAGAAGACTCCTGTGAGCATGACGCCGAAGGACTCCCGCGTATTGCCACAGGAGAGCCAAGCACGGTCCCTTTACAGGGTGGGAGACCAGTAACCTGTATGGACTAAGTGAAAAGGATTTAACAGGTAAGACTAAAATCCTATTTTCACTGTCGTCCAATACAGGTTACTGGTAACTCTGGGATGTCCAACCATTGAGTTTCCCTGAGGTGGGAAGGAGGCAAGGACCAGGCGCGAGGCCCCCAAGTCACCAGGACCTCTATGAACCAACCGGTCAGAGATCTCAACAAAACAGAAATGTCAATGGACACCAACTAGGGGTAAAAACAGACCCCAGGAACTGTTATACAGCACACTTAACTAGAGCCAACAGGGCTCAACAGTAAGGAAGCACTGAGAACCTCGGAAGAAGATGATCCTGGACAAGCAAAACTGTCTCCAAAACCTTCCTCCCGAAGCTGGCATCACCCGAAGCCAGCACATACACCCGGTAGTGCTTCGAAAAGGTGTGCACAGAGGATCAAGTGGCCGCCCTGCACAACGAAATCGGCAGAAGCCCGATACTAGAAGTTCAAGAGGCCCCAACGGACCTGGCGGAAAGAGCTGCGACCTGAAAAGAAAAAAGAAAAAAGCTCACAGCGCTAACTCATAAAATATCCATATGGCAAATGTGAATTAAATATAAATATGTAAAATATATAAACAGCAAGAAATAGATAGCAGCAAGAAAAAAAGAGGACTCTCCAAACCCCCTAATATTGGGCATAAACCCAATTGTGAAAACACATATAAAGAACAATTCTGCGCTCCTCTACATGCTGTGAATAATGTGTGCCCAGTAATGTGCATATTTAATAATCCTAAATAAATATAAATAAAATAAGTGAGAGTTTCGTCCCACAAATTGGCCAATCCATGTGTAAGCTTACCAACCACGTCACGGTATCTCACTTTATGGTAAGTCCTACTCTAATACACCTACAAAAACTATCTAAATTACTATCTTAATTAAATTTGATAAAAGATGTTATTTTGAAACGCGTATTGGGCCTCTGTGTAATGCAATTAAAAACAGACATACAATAACATAAAAAACCATAAAAAAAGGTGTAAATGAGGGACTTACCTGGAGCAGGACCCTTATGAGCCTGCATTACTAAAGTGATTGCTTGGAAAAAATGTTCCCATTATAACTTATCCCACAAGTCATGTGAGAAATGGTTGATACCAAACAGACAAGAGGAGGTAAATACATTGGATCAGTCCAAAAAAACAGCCTAGTTCTTAAAGGCAAAAAAAAAAAAAAAACTAGGTTCTTAAAGGCAAAGGGGCTTAGAAAAAAATAGTGATTTTAAATAAAGATAATGTGTATTTTTTATATAATGTGATTGGATTGGATAAAATGAGAAGCTGCTAAAGATAGTAATTTAGATAGTTTTTGTAGGTGTATTAGAGTAGGACTTACCATAAAGTGAGATACCGTGACATGGTTGGTAAGCTTACACATGGATTGGCCAATTTGTGGGACGAAACTCTCACTTATTTTATTTATATTTATTTAGGATTATTAAATATGCACATTACTGGGCACACATTATTCACAGCATGTAGAGGAGCGCAGAATTGTTCTTTATATGTGTTTTCACAATTGGGTTTATGCCCAATATTAGGGGGTTTGGAGAGTCCTCTTTTTTTCTTGCTGCTATCTATTTCTTGCTGTTTATATATTTTACATATTTATATTTAATTCACATTTGCCATATGGATATTTTATGAGTTAGCGCTGTGAGCTTTTTTTCTTTTTTCTGGTTGTGCACATATCTCTTTCTAGCTCACTTTAGCAGCTTCTCATTTTATCCAATCCAATCACATTATATAAAAAATACACATTATCTTTATTTAAAATCACTATTTTTTTCTAAGCCCCTTTGCCTTTAAGAACCTAGGTTTTTTTTTTGCCTTTCAGAACTAGGCTGTTTTTTTGGACTGATCCAATGTATTTACCTCCTCTTGTCTGTTTGGTATCAACCATTTCTCACATGACTTGTGGGATAAGTTATAATGGGAACATTTTTTCCAAGCAATCACTTTAGTAATGCAGGCTCATAAGGGTCCTGCTCCAGGTAAGTCCCTCATTTACACCTTTTTTATGTTTTTTTATGTTATTGTATGTCTGTTTTTAATTGCATTACACAGAGGCCCAATACGCGTTTCAAAATAACATCTTTTATCAAATTTAATTAAGATAGTAATTTAGATAGTTTTTGTAGGTGTATTAGAGTAGGACTTACCATAAAGTGAGATACCGTGACGTGGTTGGTAAGCTTACACATGGATTGGCCAATTTGTGGGACGAAACTCTCACTTATTTTATTTATATTTATTTAGGATTATTAAATATGCACATTACTGGGCACACATTATTCACAGCATGTAGAGGAGCGCAGAATTGTTCTTTATATGTGTTGACCCGAAAAGAAACCTGCCCATTCCACAACTCATAGGGTCTACCAACAGTGGACTTGATCCAGTACACAATGGTCGATTCGGAGGCAGGTCGTCCTGCCCCAGGACCCCCCGGAATAACGAACAGAGTGTCAGACATCCTGACAACGGCAGTGCGAGGGACAGAACTAGAGACAACGCACTACAACCAACAAGTGGAACCCAGCCACCTTGTCAGGGAAGGAAGTAGGGCAGAAAGAGAGCACCACAATCTCCTGATTGAAGTGAAACTCAGAGACCACCTGAGGCAAGAACTCCGTAGGAGGTGCGAAGCACTGCCTCATCTCTAGGAAACACCAGATAAAGTGGTTTACAGGATAAAGCTGTCAAGTCCGCCACCCGGCGAACTGATACAATTGCCAGAAGAAGAAGCCATTTGCCACGTTAAGAGTCATAGAGGAAGAGAGACCAAAGACTCAAAGGGAGGACGTTGAACCCCCAAGACCAAATTAAGGTCCCACAGAGGAGCCGGACTCTGAAAGGCAGGGCGCACATGAGCAACACCCTGGAAGAAACCCCTGACGTCAGGAAGATAGCAATGCATTTCTGGAAAACGACAGAAAGCGCCGAAGTAAAAACCATAAGAGGACTCAGACTGAGTCCCTAGTCAACGCCGTCCAACCAAAAGGTCAGCACAGTGGGAAGATCAAAGTCATGAGACAGATCTCTGGCAGCACACCAAGACACAAATATTGGCCAGACACGGTGATAGATCTTGGAACAAACAGGCTTACGGCACTAAGCATAGTAGACACCACAGCAGAAGAAAACCCTTTCTTCCTTAAAATCGAGGATTCAACATATAGGCCAACAAATTGAGCCGATGAAGATAGTCTTCCACAGATAACCCTGTAGAAGAAGAGCTGGACGAAAGGAGAGCCGGAATGGCTCCACCACAGATATGGTCATAAACTCCGGATACCATGCTTGACAATCCAGAACAATCAGAATTACCGGACAACGGACCAATTACAATTTCCGTAACGCCCATATTAACATAGGGAGAGGAAGAAAAATGGCCAGAGAGAATGTCCAGGAATGGACATTGCATCAGCAGCAGAAGTAGAGTGTCTCTCCACAGAAAGCAAAACGGCGGAACCTTCCTGTTGTGTCCCATTGCCATCAGATCCACTGGGGCATTCCCCATCTCTGAACTAGAAGTTGAAACACGTCCGGATGTAGTTCCCGATGTCGACTGCGTGACAACTGAGGAAGTCTGCCATGACGTTGTCTACACCTGGGATGTGTACTGCGGAAATGACAGGAACCTCTGCCCAGGACAGAATGGCCTTGACCTCTAACAAAGCGGCGAGACTTCTTGTCCTGCCCTGACTGTTGAAGGAAGCCACTGCCGTGGCGTTGTCGGACTCCACTCAGACTGGACCGTCCACCAGCTGAGACTCCCAATGATGGGAAGAAGGGACTCCTCCATGGACCACTTCCCCTGAGCGCTAAGGTGACCCAGAACAGTTCCCCAGCCCAGGAGGCTGGCATCCGATGTGACCTTGGTCCAGTAGGGAATCCGGAAGGATCTTTCCAGTAGGAGATTGGAAAGACCCAACCACCACTCCAAGCTCAACTTGACATGAGGAGGGAGAGAGATCGATAGCTTCTGATGATCTGGTCAGTCCCTGCATGTCCGTATCACAATCCTTGAAGTTCCCTGGAGTGTACCATGGCAAATGGAACCGCCTCTATCGTGGAGATGAATTACCCCAACAGAGAAGATAACTTCGGAACCAGTATCCGATCGCGGGATAGGATCATTGAGACCCTTTGAGCAATTAGATGGTTACCTCGTCCGGTAGAAAAACCATGCACATCTGAGTATCGAACAGAAGACCCAGGTGCTGAGACGGAACAAGGTCTGACTTGACCAAGTTCGCAATCCAACCGTGAAGTGTAAGGAATTGAATGCAGGTCTGGACCTGCTGATGAAGAGGTCGGCAGATGATGCTTGCATAAGGCAAGTCGTCCATGTACGAAGTCACTCTGATGCCGTCCCGATGGAGGACGGATATCAAGGCCCCCAGCCCCGTTGGAAAACCTGGGGGGGCTGTTGTCAGACCAATGAAAGGCTGAAACTGAAAATGACCTCTGGCGCAAGCAAACCTCAGATACTGCCTGCTCTCTAAATGGATTGGGATGTGCAATACACATCCTGAAGGTCCAGAGAAGCAAGAAACTCCCCCGGAGACATGGCAGTGAATACTATGAGCAGAGACTCCTGACGATAGTGAGGCTTCACTACAAAGGAATTAAGATCTTTCAGATCCAAAATAGGGCGGCATCCGCCGTCCCTTGTATTTATTTATTTATTTTTTTAGTTACCACAAAGAGGCTTGAATAGAATCCTGAACCCCTGTCCGCAGGGGGTACCTGTTCCAGGACAACCTTGTCCAGAAGAGCCTGAATAGCGTCTTCGAACAGACGGCTTCTCTCGACTTCCTGAGGAGAACGAGAAAGATAAAGACAAAAAGGTGGAAGGGAAAAGAAAGGGATCTTGTATTCCTCAGACACCACCAGAAAAGCTCACGAGTGCCGACACTGAATCATCTCACGGTGTCGTGAGTCATGCCGAAGCAGTCACGAAGTCTTGGGTTTGTCTTCGGCCTAGGGCTGCAATTGCTGCACGGTCTAGGAGGGACGTGGAACAGATGGAACCACCTGATTCGTCATATGTGACTCAGAGAAAAGGAACAAAAAGACCGGTTACGCGTAAACGGCAACTTTTTTTTTTAAACCAAGGGTAGAAGAGTACTCTAACCCCCTGAGGCCTCTCCAATCAGTTCCTTAAGTTCGGATCCAAACAAGGAAGTACCCTCAAAGGCAAAGAAGGAAAAAACTTTCCTGGAAGCATTGACAGCAGACCAATCTTAAGCCAAAGCGCACACCTAGCCACCACAGAAGTAATGGAGGCCCTTGCCATCATGCGGATGGCATCAAGGGCATTAGCAGAACATAATGTTGATCTACAGAGATAATAGCAAGGAGACGCAATGTCTCTGAAGTAGGCGCATCCTGACAGACCACCAGAGAGTTGCTCAGTCCAGACTGCAACAGCCCGGTTAACCCATGCAACAGCAAAGGCTGGACGCATAGCAGAACCAAAAGAAGCGAAAATGGACTTGAGGAGAACCTCAAGTTACGTGTCAGTCCAATACTTGCAGCGTTAGAAACATGTAAGACAGTAGGTTGAGACAGTCTAGATATGGGTGCGTCCACCTTAGGGGATGAACCCATGTAGTCATTTCTGTTTCAGAAAAGGGGAAAAGTTTAGCAAACCTTCTAGACACTGAAGAGGACGTGTCCGGAGTAGTCTATGCATCAGAACCAAACAGTCAAGAGTTGGGTTAGGAGGAAAATGAGTAAGGGGCTTTACAGGCACCTGAAAAACATCAGAGGGAACAGAGTGAACCTCCTGAACCGATGAAATGTTGAGAGTGGACAATACAGCCCTGATCAGGCCCTCAGTAGAGGTTTCAGGATCAGCTTCAAATGGGTCCCCTAAGAGACCTGGAAGATTCCAAAAGAGCACCAACCACAACATTCGAATCTAGCAACAATTCTTCCTCAGAAGAATCTGACACATCAGGTGCTCCCTGCGGTTGAGGCAGGGCGGATCTGATAATAGAGGGGGGTCTGCCATAATTGAAGTGCCCCCTGTATCTGGGATGTAAAGAGCTGTAAAGTGGACCTAAGGTTTCTAGTTGCAGCCTTAAACTCTCGCACCCAATCTGGCTCAATAGCATGGCTGGAAGGCCCTGGGTTGCTGCCAGGAACTTCAGAACCTGCTGTGCAGAAATGACCAGAGAACACTCTAGGTAGCCCTGTGTGACAGGAAGAGCAATGTGCAATGAGGGATACTGATACCCCATCTTCCTTAGTCTTAAGTCTAGCCCCTAGCACCAGCGGGATAGACATTCTCACATTGTCAAAATAACCAACTGTACAATGAATCACCCAATTGTGGTGTGTAAGATTGATATTTCACCTCAGAAACATTAAATATAGACTGTTCTGGCAAGCGAAGGGTCAATCTGCAGAGGAGAAAAGGATTGTCCAAGAGCTGTGTAGGATACTCATTGAGAAAAGTGCCCAAAATGGCTGCCGCGACGGGAGCCAATCAGAAATTAGGCGCGAATCAAGCGCTCATGGGAAATGTAGTTTTTCCCAAAAAGTACCCCAAAACAGTGCCCGAAACCCCCCAACACACTTGAACTATAAACCAGATGATAGAGCAAGGGTAGACAATTAAAATGAGCCCTCTCTGAATTTGCTGTGTGAAGCGGTTACAGAGATACGTCCCAAACAGTGTTAACCCATAGAAAGTAAATGGAGCAATGGTGGCTATGCGGTAAAGCGCGCCGTAAAGCGCACCTTAAAGGCGCAGTACACAATTTTAATAAAAGTTAAACTACAGGTTAAAAACATGAATCACATGCAGGGAACATATATGCATATAGAGAAAATACTGATCCAGTAAGGAAAGTGTCAGAAAACCCCATTAAACATGTCAAACCAGCAGAGGAAGGGTTAAGTTACCACATAAACTTGCTCCAAATACCCACAGACATACACATATGCACCCAATGAGTGCCGGAGTGCGCAATGAGAACTCCCAAATACAAGCCCAATTAAGGGACACTGTGGGACAAGTGGACCTTCAGCACTCAAAGGGTGGCTCACCTTTCTGCAGACCTTCTGTCTTCAGATTACCCTGTAGTAAAAATTACCTCAGAGGGCAATCCATGGGAAGCACTTGTAACCAAGATATTCCCCCTTCAAGGGATAGTAATACTTGAAAATAAGTTTATTTTATATTGTAGCCATTAAAAAAACTTGAAAAATGATATAAGTCTTATCTCCCAAACCTTTATGGTTTGGGAGATATTCAGAAGCAAAGTTTCCCCTGGAGTGACGTCATTGCTCCACCCTTCAGATTTGGAATCCGGTCCCGGGACCGGCTGTGCCTCTCCAGAAGTGCAGAGATCACCATCTTTAAAAAGAATTTCTTAATTGGAATGGTCTACAAAGTGTGCTTTCAAGCCAGGCACATTTTGTAGATAGTTCCAGTTAAATAGTTATTTTCAAAGATCATGATCTCAGCACTATTAAAGAGCTGCAGGTTGCTCTGTGGACCGAATTCCAAATCTATCCACTAGATGGCAGACTTGGCTGAAACAGCCAGGAAAAGAGCATTTTACTATATTGTACATGTGAATATCTCCCAAACCATAAAGGTTTGGGAGATAAGACTTATATCATTTTTCATGTTTTTTTAAGGGCTACAATATAAAATACAATTATTTTCAAGTATTACTATCCCTTTCAGGGCTTAAGGTCCACCAAAAGGCCCTGGACACTGAGCTAGCCACTTTGGAGAGGGCATTTGTCAGAAAAGGTAACCTGCCTAATGGTGGTATTCCATATTTGACAGAAAAATAAAAAAGAAACTAAAACTGACGAGATGTTCTCCACCTGGTGTGTTCACACACAGGAACAAACAATTCTGAGGCAGGCTGGGTAGACTGCAGCCTGATAGGGAAGGGAGGCTCCACCCCCCTGCATACATTTAGAGAATGTTCCTGCCTACTTAAAGGGGACTGACGCCTCCCAGAGTTACCAGTAACCTGTATTGGACGACAGTGAAAATATATGTAGGTTGTGGTATTCTACAGTAGTTTGATGTGGTGTCTGCTTTGTCTATACTAATAAAGCTGTTTTTAGCTCTTCTATGTTCCTGTGCGGTATTTTTCTTTTTGCATTGAGGACTATTCAGCAAGGCATCCGCTTGAAAACACGTCACAAATGTTACACATTCGCTTCCACTGACCATGTGACAAAAAAAAATCCCCTCCAACAACCTTAAAGGGATAGTAATACTTTATTATTCCTATCCCTCATATTGTAGATATTTGCAAAATAATTTAATATCCCCCAGGTTCATCTCTCAAACCTTTATGGTTTGAGAGATAACCGAAGGCAAAGTTTCCCCTTCCCTGAAGTCAGCGTTGTGCTGACTGCAGGGATATCCGGTCTGTCTTTCATCATGCGGCTCTGCAGCAGAGCCGCGATCACGTTAGTGACAAAGAATTATTTCACTGAAACGGTCTTCTATGTGTGCTTGCAAACCAAGCGCATGCTGAAGACCGTTTCAGTGAAATAATTCTTTGTCACGCGATCGCGGCTCTGCTGCAGAGCCCCAAGCCTGTCGTATGACAGACTTCCCCTGCAGTCAGTATAACGCTGACTTCGGGGGAGGGAGGGGGGAACTTTGCCTTCGGTTATCTCTCAAACCATAAAGGTTTGAGAGATGAACCTGGGGGCTATTACATTATTTTACAAATATCTACAATATGGGGGATAGTAATAATAAAGTATTACTATCCATTTAAGAAATGTATATTTGCTAATGGCCTGTTTCTGCTCATAAAACACTCTAGCGTGTCCAATTTGGAATTTCACCTGGTAGTGACATCCATTTTAAGCTGGTGATGGGGCAGGTGGCTACCTTCTTGAACCGAGTGTAATGCATTGTGCACACTACAGGACAGGTTAAAATTTGCCCTGATTTTGTGCATGATATTTAGCATTTCTTTCAAGTGTGGGATTCCAAGAGGAATCGAATAACAACTAGATTTAGTTCATGGGCTTTCCAGGGTACGAGCACCATGCCTGCTATTACCAAGGCAATTATTTTATTATATACTAGTTGAAGAGCTCGTGTACACGGACCACAGAGCAAGCCGGTCGAGGTGCAGTCATGCACAGCAGAGACTGCCCGCGCCACGGCTGATACGGAGCAAGACTCTCCGAATTCACACCAGGATCCTCTCTGCGCACTTTCAGGACTCCGGTCTGACTTCGGAGCGCCCCGCTCCATATCAGCCGTGTCACGGGCAGTCTCTGCTGCGCAAGAGTGCGTCGTTACACACTTTTTATCGAATTATTATATAGGATTTACAAAACCAGCTTTCAAGGAGCGGGAAAGAAGCCATTTCATCATGACCAGCAGCAGTTTACTTAACACATGTACAGCTTTGTGAGATTAAAGGGATTGTAATGTCTAAACACAACTATATCTCCGATTCTTCTATTAGATTATTCTTGGAAAATAACTGTGACTTGGGATATGCTAGCAATGTACAAACATGAATTAATTCTTTGAACACTGTTTCCTACCAAAGAATAGGAAAGTAGGTTGATCAACCAACATTGTGGCAAATTTGCCATTTCGCAGGTGAACTTTTAGCTTTTTTTTTTTGCAATGTATTTTTACCTAAAGAACTCTGAAAGTGAGTGGTGACAGGCTGGCAGCACACAGAACTCAAACTTGATTGCTTCAACATGACTATTGGTGGAGGAGGTGGTGATACCACGTGCAGCACTTGTGGGGGCTCTGGAACTATTGTCACCTCCAAACATGCAAGTCATCGACCTCTATGCTTTTCATTTGCACAACAGCTGTAGGAGACATGGGTGTTCTTGAGGAAAATGTTTTCCCACTCCGGAGACATCTACAACACTACTATTATGTCCTCTTACCCCTGCCATGTTTAGAGGATATGAGAGTAGTGTTGATTCTTATTGTAAAGTACACAAACAGGCTGTAAGGTTCAACACATTTGCAGTATGCAAATACCGTAAAATCTCGGGTATAATATGCACAATTGTACCCCACTTCACCTTATGTGAAGTGGGGGGTGTGTATTAAACACGAGAGTTTTAAAAAAAAAAATTTAGGGTTGGCAGATACCTTCCCTCCCTCCCCCGGGCCAAAACAGCTGCCAAACAAAGACTTACTTGGTTCAAATTTAACTCCCCACTGAAGTCTGCATCTCTCGCATTGATGAAAGGCAAAATACAAAGCTTCCCAGTGGGCGGCATGCTTCCATTTGCCTCCTGCTTCCTTCAATGGGCTTTCAGGACCATCCGCCTCCAGCCAATTGGATGGAGGCAGAAGGTCCTGAAAGCCCATTGAAGGAATCGGGACGCAAATGGAAGCATGCCGCCCACTGGGAAGCTTTGTATTTTGCCTTCCATCAATGCGAGAGATGCAGACTTCAGTGGGGAGTTAAATTTGAACCAAGTAAGTCTTGGTTTGGCAGCTGTTTTGGCCCGGGGGAGGGAGGGAAGCCTTGAAAAAAATTTTAGGAGGGGGGAAAACAAGGGTGCGTATTATACATAAGCACTCTTGTTTTCCTCTAAAATCTTTGGTATAATATGCACCTGCATATTATATACAGGTGCGTATTATACCAGAGATTTTATGGTAGTTGCACAAGACAACAGCTTGTCTTTCATGTCCGCCTGAAAATAATGTATCATGTACGTCTCAGTCACTATTATCTGTCATTGTCATTCTAAGCTCAGGTAGGATATCCTGTTGTTCTATCAGATATCAGTCAAAAGTTTTTAACTGTCTGTCAGTCTCTACAAATCACACCTACACTCACTGGCAAGGTCCAGAGAACTGGCTACCCTACCTAAATAACGCAACTCCAGATCCATTCTCTTTGATTGTCTGCTTCAACACTAGCTAGCATCAACATTTCAGCAGCTTTAGCCTACCAGCAGAAGTGGTAGAGGTTAATACACTGAGGGGATGTAAGCATGCAAGGGATAAGCATAAGGTTGTCCTGAGCAGAAAACAAGACCAAGGACGAAATAAGATTTGAGGGTTTTAAAATTCCTAGCTGCTGTTAAATTCTATGTCTCTGTCTCTCTCTCTCTTCCAAGCACTGACAACATGCAGTAAACTAACACCTTCATTTATACCAGTGAATTACCATGTCATGAATACATCATTTGGAAAACTTTTCTCATGGGGGAAATTCCATTATTATCATTGATTTCAATGCAATAATGAAAAAAAAAAACAACAAAACAAAACAAACAACAAAAAAAAACGAAAAACTGCACCTTTTACAAAAAATTCCCACAGCAGACAGGAAGTTTGATTTTATTCACGTTTCAATTTTGTGGCAAAAAGGTTCACCCATCCCTACTAATAACCTCCACTATGGACAGAAAATCCTATTAGCCCTTATGGATTTTGCCGTTGTGCCTTTATTGAAGAGATGCCATCTTCAATCAGTCCTGCAGGTGGACATGAGAAAACACTTTTATGAAGGCCATTTCCAATTTAAGCCCTAGATCTCGACACACACATGAAATACACTTTGGTTTTATTTATTGAAAATTTCCAAGCAAAATCAACATACTACACGTGAAATCTAAGGAACAATTGATATGTTGCATGACTATTGTAGCGTATATTAACATTACAAAAATATCTGCAGAGAATATGCAACCTAATATGTAACCTAAGGGATGCAATTAAGCCAAGAAAAATAATTTAATTTGGGGGAAGGGGCTTAATTCCTATAGAGAAAATAGACCATCATATCCTGAAAAAATATACCTGCCAATATTATACGGTACTTAAAAAAAAAAATAATAATTAGGAACTGCCTCTTTATCAGGTAGTAAAGTTGTAGAAGCTGCTCTGATAGGGGGCAGCCATCTTGTCCTTGTAGTTTTGGTTAATTGTGTAAAGCAGCATGGCTTGCTAGGTCTTGATGCCTTCAAGTACTTGCAGAGGCTGTACTTTATCTCATAGAAATTGTTTTTAGCCTGGTTAGTTGACTGACATTCATTTAAATGGAATTATAACCTTACAAATACCCCCTGCCCAAATTGTACCTTGTATGTCACAGGTGTGGCATTCCATCACCATTCAGAGTCTTTTTGGCCTTCACTGGATCCTCTTTTTTTGAGTTCCCGGGGGACTGTCGTGTCCTCCGTGGAGGCCACACCTGCAGGATTGTCATGCCCCTCTGAATCTTTGTGTGCTTTGCATGTTAGGTTTTTAATCTAGGTCAGTGATTCTCAACCAGGGTGCCGTGGCACTTTGGTGTGCCACGGACATTAACTTAGGGTGCCCTATGTTTTCTATGAAGACTGACAAAAATTGACTTTTAAATAAAGATTTATAGAAATTGTTATGCACAATAGATTGTTTTCTTATTATGATTATATATCCTAATAATAACTGTATATTTATGTATTGTACCCTTCTTATGCCCTTGATAAAGTACATTAAATATGTTAGGGGTGCCCCGAATGTTGTAGATTATGTGTTAGGGGTGCCCCGAACAAAAAAAAGATTGAGAACCACTGATCTAGGTGATGATCTTTTGCAAATGTATAGTAAGTACGCCCTGCTTCCAGAATCAGGATGATGATCTTTTTCACATGCATCCGATTAAATGAACTGGATATACTACATATGCACAAAAGGTCATCCTCTGAAGCAGGAGAAAGAAGATGACCCTGGGAGTGCCACCACTAATAATGCCGTTGGACCTAAGAAGAGGGTCCTTGGGCGGCCATGAAGAGTGCAACAAAGGGACCCCTTGAATTTCATAGATATAGCATACAAGGTACGTTTAGGGAGGGGGTGAATATTTGTGAGAGTAAAGTCTATCTTAAATGTATGTCTTACTGTACATACAAGCATCTGCCTCACTTGAAGACGCTTCGTGAATAAAATGGATGCAACCACCACTGCGGCTTTCACAAAATGATAAAGAAGAGGGAAGATCTTATGTAAATAATAATAATAAAGTAACAACTGTAAAATTACTTGTTTTTAGCACCTACATAATATCGTTAGGTAAAAAACCGTTTAGTGATTTGAGGGTATATTTTCCCTTTAAAGGGATAGCAATACTTAAAATGTAAAAAAAAAAAAATATGTTGTAGGGTTTATCCCCCTGAGTAAAACAAGGGTACTCCCACTGCTGAAAGGTGTTTCATTCAAAACTTATTAATTTTCAATGTTGAATTTTTTAGGTGCAATATCACAGTGGCCTGAAATTGTACAGTGGTGCTGTTGCTACATGATCCTATGGACAGCTCAGGTCCTGGGACCATAAATCTCCATTGGATGGTGTAGCAACAGCGCCACTGTACAATTTCAGGCCACTGTGATATTGCACCTAAAAAATTAAACTTTGAAAATTAATAACATTTGAATGAAACACCTTTCAGCAGTGGGAGTACTCTTGTTTTACTCAGGAAGATAAACCCTACAACATAATTTTTTTTTACATTTTAAGTATTACTATCCCTTTAAGAGAAGAAAGTCTGATTATGATCCAGCGCAGTAATGCAGAATATCTCAGGGACTGAATATCTGTTTTTAGGCCACCCTGAGTTTGAGATAAGACTACGCCCATCAATACCTACAACATTTTTTGTTTGATACCAGCAATAAGCAGACAACCACTGGCTCTCCAGATGTCGAAATTACAACTCTCGTCATCCCCAAACAGCTGTTGACGGGACAGAGATTAAAAGAATTGTAGTTTTAATAGCTGGAGAGTCAAAGATTGCCTACTTCTGGCCTTGATCCTTCCAGCAATGACCTGACCTGTGAGCCTCCATCTTAGTGACTATTTTGTACTGTTAGGATATTTTATAATACTTTATTTCAGTCCAACACCTACTGGAACCTTTAGAGGTGTAGCTGATATTTCATAGAAGGGCCCCCTCCCACACAAATTTTGTTGGCATTCCTAAGCTGATGATGAGAGAGATACAACATATTGCTCGTGTGTATGTGGTTAAACCTTTGTGTTTTAGAGAGGTGCGCAATGCGTTGTTCTGCGATAAGTTGTACACCTATCTGGCATGCAAAGTTTTAAATTGCAAATCAGATCAAAAACCATAAAAAAGATGGAATATTACCACCTATTTTTGCACCAGTTACTTAACCATTTGCAGAGATTCAAGCTATATGTTGCAAGTCATTTTGGTATAAAAAGAGTTCAGAGCAGTTTCCATGTGAATGACGATATTCTCCATATCCTAAACAGACAGGACCTCATGCTAAAAGAATAAACAGGAATAATTCTGGAGCAAACCAACTAAGCAAAATGGGGGGATGTTAGATTTAAAAGGGGTTTATAATCCCCTAGAACTTGTGTGTGGTCCCAACACATTAAAAATCAATGTGCTGGAGACCTTTCCAGCATTCAGGACATTAATATCCCCATTCGGATCAAGATATAGGGGGAATTTTTGTCCCCCAAGGTTCAGCTGGTTAGCTTCAGAACTGAATCTCTTTATCTTCCAAAATGTCTGCCAGGAAGATGCGGAATATTCGGAAATCTACACAACATGAAATTCTACAGGGGAGAAGTCTGTTCCCTTAAGTATGGGGTGTAAGAAAGATTAAATATGGGTACAGGTATACGAGCGGGAACAGACCTGTAAACTAGGACTGGATCTTATTTTGCATCTATTCCATCTTCCATCTTTTTGAAATGAAAAAAAAAAAACAAAAAAAAAAACAGCATTTATATTGGCCTGTAATCCTCAAAACAAGGGACTTTAGATCTGTATGTCAGGGGTGTCTAGACCTGTCAAAAGTCATATACAGATTAAGATTTTAGAATATTCCTTTTTGAGCCCTGGTAGGGGTTAGCCTAAATTAAAGGGATAATAATGTTTCACAATAAAACAGCTCTGATTAATCTTCATAGTATTTGGGCCATGGAGAGTGTTATTTCAATACTGTCAGAGTTGTAGTACAAGAGTAATTGAATGGTAAAGTATCCCCCTCCCGCCCCTTTTACCTAGCCGCCTCCCCTCAGATGTGGAACCTGGTCATTGGACCCAACAGCTCTCAGCAAGAGACACGATTCTGGCTGTGAGCATAAGAAAAACCCTGCCCCCCCCCCAACAAAGGAGGGAAGGCTTTTCCTTATGATCACTAAAGATTGTCCCTCTCTGCAATCATCCGGACAGTCTTGCTGCTCTGAGGTGAGCAGTGTTACATCAGTAAAAGTGGCAGGAGGGGGATACTTTAGAATTCAATCACTCTTGAACTACAACTCTCACAGTATTGAAATAACACTGGGTATAGCCCAAATACAATGAAGATTAATCTGAGCTGCTTTTTGGGTGGAACATTACTATCACTTTCATAAGCCACTGGGTAACATACTTGTGTTTAATATGGAATATCCTTAAAGGACACTAACCCATCCTAATAACAGATCCTCGCTTACATTAATCTGGACAGAAATTCCTAATGGCCCCATAGAATCAATTTTATGTGGATTTGTTCCCCAAAATGAATCTTTAATTAGTACTGGATATCATGCACACGGAGGTGGACATCATTCTTTGTTGCTGGACTACAGGAGTTCTGGGTCCCACACCAAAGAATCGTGCTATGGAGATTATCATTTTGAACTAATTAAAGATACATTTTGGGGAACCAGTCCAGACAGAATGGATGTAAAGTGGCAGTTACTTTCTACCCAAAATAAGGTAATTAAGGGTCATTATTAAGAGGTGTGATTTTAAATCCTGGCCTGTATATGGCCCTTGAAGACCTGCTGATTCTAGTTTGGGTACTTTATATTTAAGTGCATAAAACATCCAATTTATTTTTTCAGGCGTTGATGTTTCGTTAACCCCTTAAGGACTGGCGGTCATGGGACATTTCCGTCACATAATGACCGCACAGGCGCACTTGGACGCGCCGGTACACGTGACCTGTCACGTGTATCGGCGCGTCATTATGGGGCTTGAAAGAGATTGCTCCGATCTTGGAGCGGTCTATTTCAGGCCCTATTTTTACTTACAGCGCTCCCGATAGATCGCTGTAAGTAAAAAGTACGTGACGTACCATGACCGTCATCGGTCCTTGAGTAGTTCAAGGACCGTGACGGTCCTGGTACGTCAAGGGTCCTTAAGGGGTTAAAGGAAAGCCAACACTTTCCTATATGAAAGAACATCTTGTAACAGACATTGATATATATGTAAAGGGTTCCATTCAGTGATAGAATTTGAGATTTGTGATATTGCTGGGGGAAGGCTGCACTCCACTAACACACAGCAGAAGTCAGAAGTGCAAAGGAAAATAGCTTCCCTCTGTAATATCACTTATCTCAAGGTTTGTTGAGCTACAGAAATGCTTACAAGAAAAACTTTGAACGTTACAACATCCTCTTTCACTGAAGTGAAATGTATATTTAACCCCTTAAAAGTCTGATGGGGTGTGCAATGCAATGTGAGGTTAAAGAGGAACTATATATACCCTTACATACAATTGAAGGTCATATAGTGGTGAATACATTACAACAGAATGTATTGTTCAAATAATGCGAGCAAATTATATAAACCATCCCAAAAGATCCATAGCAAGAGACATACTGAACCCCATCCCGTCAGCTAAAACTTACAGTTGGTTGCTTCATATCAAAGCACAAAGCAGCACTCAGAGGAAAGATTATGTGCCATCGGACAAGGAAAGGACTAACTTTAAAGGAGCAGTAAACATTTTTATGAAAAATATATATAGTAGGGCTTTTCCTGTTAAGTAAAGTAAGGGTACTTCCACCGCCAAGAGATGCATATTTCCAGAGTTATTACAGTTTTAACTGTGCCCTCTACAGGTCACATTCCAATTAGTTATTCTGTTACATTCCAATGGAGAGGAAAGTCAGTGACTTACAGTTCTCCACAGAATGTGATAGAAACTGCTGAGTCACTTCCTGTCACTTAGAACTATCAGGAAGTAAAGGCACAGTAAATTCACTTCCTGGTTATTTAAACAGTTATAATTTTGAATAAAACAACTGACAGTGGTGGTAGTGACCTTGTTTTACTCAGCAGAAAAAGATCTATAAGGTATAGATTTTCTTTGAAAAAGTTTACTGCTCTTTTAAAGGAGCAGTAAACATTTTTTTTTTTTATGAAAACACATATTTTACAGAGCATTTCCTGCTGAATCAAACAAGGTCATTCCCACTGATGTCAGATGTTTTATTTAAAATTTATAGCAGTTTAAATAATCAGGAAGTGAATTTACTGTGTTTACTTCCTGATAGATCTGACTGACAGGAAGTGAATTTACTGCGTTTACTTCCTGATAGTTCTAACTGACAGGAAGTGAATTTACTGTGTTTACTTCCTGATAGTTCTAACTGACAGGAAGTGAATTTACTGTGTTTACTTCCTGATAGTTCTAACTGACAGGAAGTGACAGGCAGTTTCTATCACATTCTATGGAGAACTGTATGTTGCTGACTTTCCTCTCCATCAGAATAGAACATGAAAAACTAATTAGAATTTGACCACTAGAGGGCACTGGTAATGTAACAAAACATGGGTTTAAACTGTAACTCTGGAAATATAAATCTCTGGGCAGTGGGAGTACCTTTATTTTACTCAATAGGAAAATCCATACGATATATATTTTTTCACAAAAAAAGTTTACTGCTCCTTTAAGTTATACCCGACAAGATGCAGTTCAGTATGACTGGTGGTGGTGGTTCTGGAATAGATTATATTGTTTACTTGCATTCATGTGGTTTATTTCAGCTATATATTATACTGTAATTACCTATTCAGAGACCATTTTATCTAAATTATATTGAAGGGTATTGTTATCCTTTGTGTGTTATTGCTTAACCCTTTGAATGCTAGAGTCTGGCACTGAAAGGGTTAAAGAAGCAGTAAAGTTCTTTTATGAATATAAATACAATGTAGAACTTTTCTTGCCAAGTAAAACAAGGGTACTTCCACTTAAGGTAAATGCTTCATGAAAAAGTTAGCACAGCTTAAACCCTTGAGTACCAGAGGTGTATGCAATACCCTTCTTGCATTCAAACGTTTAAAAACTGTATTTTTTCAAATTAAAAAGTGTTTGTAACCGCGCCATCTGGCTTCTAGATGGAAAATGTTTTTTCTATTGGACAGCTGAGCCTTAGGCTATTTATCAACAAAGAATGGGATAGTAACACCTCTGCTTCGCCCCTGACATACTGAGTTGCATTTACTTTTGAATTAAGCATCTCAACAGTGGGAGTAAAATGGAAAGAGTACATTATAATATATTATATATATATATATCCCTGTTTTAACCCCCTGAATGCCAGAGAGTTGTGCAACACATTGCTTCACACAAAGCTTTGCACAACTCGCTGACACTTAAAAGATCAAACATGTAAACAGTGATTCCTCCTAAAATGTTTATATCATCAAATGACCAAAGAAAGCGGGTTACGTCAGATAGCTCGTATGTTCAATATTGCTATTGCAGTCAAGTTCTGGAAGCACTTGGGTTTTGCTAAATGCGGATAAAGAGACTGGCGGCAGTTATAGGATGGAGGTCACGTGGCAGTTTTCCGTCTCATCCAAAAACAGTGTACTGAACACGTCGTTGAAAAATGTGGGGTGGTACTTGCAAGCCCTGGCACAGTCAGGGTTAAAGTTCACTTCCAGGATTTGAGGCTGCATCACCCGTTTACCTGGAAGAGAGATTTGTGTTAGCAATGGCAGGTTCAGGTTACTGTCCACTAAATTCGTGGAGACACAAATCTTATTTGTGTTTCATGCATGGTCTTCAGTAACGTCCAGAGTTCATATACAAATTATTAACACTATGAATGCTGGATAAATCTTAATCCTTTGAGTGCCAGAGTGGTACAGAACGCATTGCATTGCAATGCGTTCTGTACGCCTCTGGCACTCAAAGGGTTAATGACAATGCTTTGCAAGGCTTGGGGACATCTCTAGCATTGAAAGTGTTAAAAGGGTAGCAAATCTTTAATCCAGTATTGAAACAGAAACATTTCGACAAGAAGATGCCCCAGATTACTGTTAGAACCGCTGTAGCGATAGTTTACAATAAGACGGAATACTGGATCAATCCAACTGCACCACAGGAAGCAAATATAAATTGGCAAAATTCTTACTGATGTAAAATGAGCTTTTAACCCCTTTAATGATAGAGATCGCTGATAGATTACTTTGCAATGCACTGAAGATCTCGCTAGCATTCAAGGGGGTTGAAAGCCTCATTTAAATCTTTGTACATTTTTGTCTCCATTGGTTATGGTTGATTTATCCAGAATTGCAAGTCTTTTTTGTGCATAAAGTCAACTTACTAAAAAAGGGGCTGGGCAACATGTGGTCCTAAAGCTGCCTTTGGATTTCATCTACCAGCATCTTTAGATAGCGACACAAAGACAAAATGCAATAACAGACAGAGGGTATCCTGTTGCCCTGTCACCCTCTACTGGGTGACCATCAAAATGGCGAGTATAAAATGTCACCAGAGTCAAAGACAGAGAGGCATGCACATATATATATATATATATATATATATATATATATATATATATATATATATATATATATATATATATATATATAGAGAGAGAGAGAGAGAGAGAGAGAGAGAGAGAGAGAGAAAGAGAGAGAGAGAGAGAGAGAGAGAGTGTGTGTGTAAGTGACAGAGGGAGAGAAGCATGAAGGAATGAGATAATGTGTGTGAATAACAGTGAGAGAGAGAGAGTCAATACTTAATCAAACCGCAGAAAGAGCAGTATATTCAATATGTTGTTTAGCCTAATCACTGCACTGACAGGTATCTTTCAGTGTTTATCAATGACGGATTGTATTTCTCAGCTGTTTGCTTAAAAGGGGATGCATCACCTTATTAAAGGGATAGTATTACTTCAAAATTACTATCCCTCATATTGTAGCCCGTAATAAACTGAGTTAAATGACACCAGCGGCATCTCTCAAACCTTTATGGTTTAAGAGATAGCCGCTTTCAAAGTTTCCTCTCCCCTCCTGTCAGCGTTCTGCTGCCAGCAGGGGAATCCGGTCCCGGGACAGGCAGAGGCTCTAAAACAGAGCCGATATCTCGTTATGGAAGGAAAAATGATTCACTGAAACAGTCTTCTATGTGTGCTTGGTTACCAAGCAAACGTAGAAGACTGTTTCAATTGATCATTTTTCCTTCCATGATGAGATATCGGCTCTGCTGAAGAGCCTCCGCTTCATTCAGAGACCGGATTCTCAGAGTTCTGCTGCCAGCAGGGGAGAGGAAACTTTGAAAGCGGCTATCTCTTAAACCATAAAGGTTTGAGAGATGCCGCTGGTGTTATTTAACTCAGTTTATTAAGGGCTACAATATGAGGGATAGTAATTTTGAAGTAATACTATCCCTTTAAAAGTTTGCTTTAATCTGTTAGTCTTCGTTATATCAACAATGATGTGCCTTTCTTTTTTGTTTTAATTTGCTATAGAAATCCAGTTTTCCAACTTACTTTCCCACCTCTGATGTGTTCTCCTCACTCTGATTGGCAAAACGTGTGCCGATGAGAATACAGGAGAGATGCTCCTCCACGCAGGTCTGTCTGTAAGCTGGATCACTCTCATTGGCTAGATATCGATCTCTGCCAATGAGATTGCTCCAGCTTACAGACAGACCAGTGTGGAGGAGGATCTCTCATGTATACCCTTCGGCACAAGTTTTGCCAATCAGAGTGAGGAGAACACGTCAGAGGGGGAAAAGTAAGTTAGAAAACTGCATTTCTATAGAGAATTAAAAAAAAGAAAGGCATAGCATTGTTGATATAACGAAGAGTAACAGATTAAAGCAAACTTTTAATAAGGTGATACATCCCCTTTAAGTGAAGCAGGGAAATACAATTTAAAAAAATGGCTAAAAAAGTGTGTACTGTGACAGTACACATGCATAAGCATACAGTGTATGTGTATACCCACCCCCATTTATTACTATGGGACTTACAGCATGGAACTGACAGAGGAAAATGGATAATATGTCTGGAACAGATGGGAGTGACAGATACAGTCCAGAGACTGATAAGACGGTAACTACTAAATAGCTAAGACATACTCTGATTTGTCCATTTGTTTCTTGCTTAATTCGCCCAGAGAAAGAGAGAGAGAGTAACCATAAATGGGAGGGAGAGTTAGTGAGTGTGAGAGTACGTGTGTGTGAGGGTTTGCTTGTGAGAGAGAGAGCGAGACAGAACAAGAGGGAGAAAAAGAGAGTAAGCTTAAACGGGAGGGAGAGTTAGTGAGTGTGAGAGTATGTGTGTGAGGGCTTGCCTGTGTGTGAGAGAGAGAGAGAGAGAGAGAGAGAGAGAGAGAGAGAGAGAGAACAAGAGGGAGAAAAAGAGAGTAAGCTTAAACGGGAGGGAGAGTTAATGAGTGTGAGAGTATGCATGTATGAGGGTTTGCTTGAGAGAGAACGAGAGCGTGAGAGAGAGAAGAGAGAGAAAGAGAGAAAACAAGAAGGAGAGAGAACAAGAGGGAGAGAAAGAGCGAGAGAGAGAACAAGAGGGAGAAAGCGAGAGAACAAGAAGGAGAGAGAACAAGAGGGAGAAAAAGAGAGAGTAAGAGTAAATTGTAGGGAGAGTTAGTGAGTGAATTTTTGTGTGAGAGTATAAATGAGAGACACGGGGAAAGAGAGTGCAAAAGAGAGAGAAAGGCAGCGAGAGAAAAAAAAAAGAAAGAGAGGAGAGAAAGACCAAAGCTCTCACCCTGAGGCCTCTATTTGGGCCTTTATCCAGACAAGACACATGTACCTTTATATATAAACTCATATCTACAATGTGTATTTTGTTTTCATAAAGGCCCAATACATGTTTTATTCTTTATAATAATTGTTACTATTCCCATAATATTCTATAGAGGAGGCCATTGTGTCTAACCTTCACTGTCCGTGTCCCATTTCAGCATCAAGTCGATAGCATAAATGGCTCTGGATGAGGGGTAATCACAGATCCCGTATGGTGCTGGTTTGGATGAAGCCACTTTGAATAGTTCCTCAAAGCACTTGAACACTTCCGCCTGCAAGTGAAGAGATCAAATTGTAATAATAACCATGTGCACTTAATGGGGTCGTTTAAACCCTGGTATAGGTGAAAAAGGTTTACGCATGGGGTATTCAATTTCCACTGGAAACAAAGAATTACTTTTCTATTACTAAAAAGTTCTTACTGAATTTAATAAAACATTTAAAATTTAAAAGGAGAAAGAATGGACCGACTGTACCGGTCTCCAAATATCATTTGGTTTCATTAAGACGAATTAACATGTCCTAATGACCACCCGTCACTTAACTTATTACGGAACAAAATCCTAATGACCTCAAAGAATGTTGCCCTTTTTGCTCAAGAGAGAACATCTTTAATCACGTCATGTCAATGGAGGTGGCCATGACAGTTGTTGGCAGCTTTTCAAACTAAAACAAGCAGGAAGTATGTGCCATTCAGAAACAATGTGATGCTCCCTACTTCCCTTCCTTAAAGGGCTAAAATTCCCATGTGCGGTGAGCAGAGAGTTTGAGGTCCTCTGATCCTGCTAGCAGCTGTCATGTCTGCCTCCATGGACATGACATCCAGGACTGAATGAAGATGTTCTCTATGAAGGGCAAAATTCATAGGGGCCATTAGGAGTTTCTGTCCTTAGTAAGGTAAGTGGGGATTAACACGAGATGTTTGTTCACTGTTAGAACGATATCTATTTAACCCCTTAACAACCAGCCGATCGTCGCGGCGATGCAACTGAACGAATGTGGAGCATTTTTTTTTTCTGGTTCCAGACTCCCCGAACGACGTGCAGCCGCGGGGGGAGCCCAGGACTCCATGACGGTCAAAGTTCATCATGGGTCGTTCAGTCAGATCGACCCTTGACGTTCTCGTTAAGGGGTTAAACTGCATATACTTAATCCCTATACCAGAGGTGGACAATATATGGCCACCAGGCCGATTTAATATCCCTTAGGTCTTGCTATCTGAACACATTCTGTAGCGCTGCAATGCTGAAAAATTAGGCCTTCTGTCTGAAAAAATGATACATTTTTCTCAAAGAACAAGTTTAAATCAATGCATTAATCTAAGGTGTGGTACACACACTGATAGAGTGACACAAGAATGTAATTGAAAATTATTGTAGCTGAAAAAACAAACACCTGTGTGAACGCTCATAGAAAGCAATATCTGTTCTGTGAAACATGTTGCCAAAAAGTAGCTGCAACAAAGTTTCCAGTGTGAACTAGGTGAGAAAGACAGAGCGTGAGAGAGAAAGAAGAGAGAGAGAGACATTGAGAGATATATCCTCTGTGGAGCAACTGTTAATTTTGTGTGTGATCAACAAAATAAGGGCAGACAGGCAAATGCATTTTGTATGTGTTTATGTGTGTGTCTGTATATATGTTTGCGTGTGTGTTTCACACGTATATACAAAGTGATATTAGTGCTACAAACGCTAGTTGAGACAGAACCACTCAAAAGGACCTCCACTGAAGAAAAGAGATACACAACCAATAGTGGACTCACCTGGATCAGCAGGTGCTCAACCAACTCAGGCTCTCCAAACCTGTATGTAGTAGCAGACCCAAAGAAAGGATCAGGCAGCACTCCAAAATCTAATAGAGGCATGTCAGTAAACGTTGAACACTTTATTGTAAACTGAATTAAAAAACTATTTGACATGAAGACATCACAGGACAGCAGATCCAAGACACACACAGACAGAACCCATAAGGTTTCAGCCTTGTAGGTCCTGTCAGTTTGTGCCTCGGATCATCTGTCCAGTGATGTCTTCATGTCAAATAGTTTTTTAATTCAGTTTGCAATCAAGTCTTCAACTTTTACTGACACGTCTCTATTAGATTTTGGAGTGCTGCCTGAGCCTTTCAGTGGATGTGTGTTACCCACGCACACGAGTATGCAATGTGCTTTGTCCTGTTTGGAAATTAAACACAGCTCTCCAAAAATGTTTTGACCAGAAATTTAGAACTTAGGCTAAAATAATCGTCCACCCCTGGCTTATACCAACAGCTGGATGTCCAAAAACTGACACCCCTTGTTTTAGAGTGTACCAAGATAATGGAAAAACTTACATTTTATTATGAATGTTACAAATAATACCCTTTTTTAGCCAGGAAAAATATGGATAATTTCTAGGGCAAACCAAATGCAGCACCAACTAAATTCACATTGTTTTAAATTTGGTGTTAACCCCTTGATTGATAGATAGGTCTACAACACATTACTTCACTTCTTAAAAAGTGTTTGTTCCATTTTAACCCATAAAGGTTAAAAAAACAAACCAAAAAAATAAGGATGAGCCATAACGAGTATTCATCAATAAACATGA
Organism: Rhinophrynus dorsalis; assembly: GCA_037306005.1. Taxonomy (NCBI): domain Eukaryota; kingdom Metazoa; phylum Chordata; class Amphibia; order Anura; family Rhinophrynidae; genus Rhinophrynus; species Rhinophrynus dorsalis. The sequence continues at coordinate 26,689,916 of CM074721.1, read as the reverse complement.
ACGCACCTGAATGGAGCTCCAGGGGTACTGGGGATATTGCTTCTCAAACAAGGCGATAAATTCATCACAGTGAATCTAGAACAACAGAATGGGACAAGCTTTAAATCTTGGTTCTTCTTGGACACAAAACTCTGCCCTCACAGACTGGGTATCCCACCCCATCAGATCCTTGGGGCCATATGCACAAAGCCAAAAAAATTAAGCAGTTCTGAGGGAAATCAATCTAACCATCAGGAGCAAACAGAAATCTCTTCCATTGGTTTGCAATGCATTGGTACAGCTCTAGCACTCAAAACAGTCACAGGGACACTTTAAACAAATAACAAATCTGGTGATTTTGCAAATGTTTTCAACCCTTTGAGTGCCAGAGGGCTACACAATGCATTGGCATACCCCTCTGGCACTCAATGGGTTAAAATCACCATATATATTGTATTTGCCCTTTTTTTGCCACTTACAGGGTTAACCCTTTGAGTGCCAGAGGGTTTAGGCAACTCATTGCTTTGCAATATGTTGCAGACCCCTCTGACACTTAACACGTTAAACTTAAAGGGGATGTTTACTCCCTTCACAACTTTGGCTAAATCGTTTCAGTACCAATAATAACTAATGGAAAGTGTGTTCTTTTTTTAAAAATATCTGCCCATTTGAAGAAATTCTAAGTTTAATTGTACCACTGTTCCTACTTCTGTCAGACAGTGCTGACCGGATCTGTACCGTAGTCTCTGCTTCTATCCAGCCTCCTCCGATGACGGAGGCTGTCTGTCTCTAAGCTGGAGGACTTTCATTGGCAGAGTTCGATTTCTGGCCAATGAAAGTGCTCCAGCTTAGAGACAGACAGCCTCCGTCATCAGAGGAAGCTGGATAGAAGCTGATACTACGGTACAGATCTGGTCAGCACTGTCTGCCGGAAGTAGGAACAGAGGTACATTTAAACTTAGAATTTCTTCAAACGGGCAGATTTTTTTAAAAAAAGAAGCACACTTTCCATTAGTTATTACTGGTACTGAAACAATTTTAGCCAAAGTTGTGAAGGGGGTAAACATCCCCTTTAAGCAAAGAAAAAAGAAAAAAAACAAAACAGTATTTCTTTTTCTTCAAGAACTGCTAAAGAATATACTTGTCCTAACCAAAAACATAAGACCATTCCTTCTCTTTCAATAAAATGTGTCTGTACAAGGCATCTCTCTCTCTCACCTGTTTCAGCTGCACATTGGGGGCATAGTTCATTACGGTAAAATGCTTCTCGTAATCATCCAGCTCATCCAGTGCAAAAGGTCTGTTGAAAGAATATTAACCTAATTAAACTGTGCATTATCCACACACTATAGCACAAAAGTATGTCATAGTACATGAACAAACAGAGACAGTGCTCATGTGACCATCTTCTTCTGACTTTTATAAACAGGTTAACTATAACTCAGACCACTTTGCCTGTCACCTTAAATTAAAGGGGTATTAATGTTTCATAACAAAAAGCAGCTCCAATTAATCTTCATAGTATTTGGGCCATGGAGAGTGTTATTTCAATTCTGTCAGAGTTGTAATTCAAGAGTAATTGAATGATAAAGTATCCCCCTCCTGCCCCTTTTACTGATGTAACACTGTTCACCTCAGAGCAGCAAGACTGTCCGGATGGATCGCAGAGAGGGACAATCTTCAGTGAGCATAAGGAAAAACCTGTTAAGGGGGGACAGGGTTTTCATTGTTCTCACAGTAAAAAGACTGTCTCTTGCTGTGAGCTGTCTGGTCCCCCGGGAAGGGGATACTTTATCATTCGATTACTCTTGAACTACAACTTTGACAGTATTGAAATAACACTCTCCAAAGTCCAAATACTATGAAGATTAATTGGAACTGCTGTTTTTGTGAAACATTACTATCCCCGTAAGTCTGCACATCTGTAGACTCCATTCAAATAAAGGTGCTAAATAAATGTAAATATATATATATATATATATCTCTTTGCATCATGTTGCTCAGTAGAACAGTGGACATATAAGGGTATGGAAACAATGGCCAAAGTGGAACAATTCTGAAAATAAATAAATAAATAATTAAAAAAAAAAAAAAAAAAAAAAAAAAAAAATTGCACAATATTTATAAAATGAACTCACTGGAAGACTTTCTAATATCTTAAGTTTAAAAGCTTTGCTTAAATCAATTTGTTACATAACACAGAGGTGTTTTGATCCATAAATAGTTTCTTTCTTTATAAACATATCCCAATGTGATAAGTAACTCTGCATATTGCTTCAACACCAGTTAATTCTGAAGCATAGCACATAGCTGCTCATGTATGACAGGATTCTGCAGGGGAGAAACTTTTCCATGTGTGATTCCAATTGGCAAGATTCAGCCCGTTATCAACCAATAGACGAGAAGGCAGTGTGACCAAGATTATTCTGAAAAAGCCAATAATGTCAGAGCAGGAAAAATGTTTAGGATGTAAAAATATGTATAGCAAGGGCTGCTGTGGATGGTATCCTATTACCTATTATCATGTCCCCACCTAAATGGTGTGCATCAAAACAATGCTTTTAAGATTTTACACCCGTCAAAATGACATTGCAAGAAAGATGGCAAGAAGTTAGAAGTTCTAGACTGCAGACTCCACATACCCATCCACATGATTACCTCTCCAGGGGTGTCCAAAGGAAAGCGCCGTAGTTAAAGGGGAACTTTCACCCCTTAATAACTAAAGCTCCCCTTACTGCTGACCTGGCGACTAGCTGCTTAGTAGCGCTAGTCGCCAGAAAACATACCCCGTTCTCAAGATTTCGCCGTTTGAAAGGATCAGGAAGCACGGACGTCTCTTCACAGTGACGTCCGTGCGCCTGCGCTGTCAGTCCCTTGTGCACCGTACGGTGCATACGGTGCACAAGGGACTGACAAGGGACTGACAGCGCAGGCGCACGGACGTCACTGTGAAGAGACGTCCGTGCTTCCTGATCCTTTCAAACGGCGAAATCTTGAGAACGGGGTAAGTTTTCTGGCGACTAGCGCTACTAAGCAGCTAGTCGCCAGGTCAGCAGTAAAGGGAGATTTAGTTATTAAGGGGTGAAAGTTCCCCTTTAAGTTTGGCATTGGAAGTTAGGTTAGGCATGATCTGTTATGTTAAGGTTAGCCAGGACTTGTTAGGTTTAGGTATCTATTACATTTAGACTTGGGTCCTTAGGTTTGTTAGGATTGTGCTGTTGTCACATTTTAAAGGGCAACATTTTTAACCCCTTAACAACCGGCTGCGCACACACCTTGCGGTCCATTAAGGACCACGGAGCATTTTCTTTTTTTTTCGCGGCTGGGTTCCGGACTCCCCAAACGGCGTGCAGCCGCGAGGGGAGCCCGAAATTCCACGACGGTCCAGTTCCGTCACGGGTCCTTAAGGGGTTAAAAGGATAGTAATGTTTCATAATAAAAGCAGCTCTAATTAATCATCATAGTATTTGGACTTTGGAGAGTGTTAATTCAATTCTGTCAGAGTTGTAGTTCAAGAGTAATTCAATGACAAAGTATCCCCCTCCCGCCCCTTTTACTGATGTAACACTGCTCAGCCAGATCAGAAGGGAGGTGCCCAGGTAGACTGCAGAGAGGGACAATCTTCAATTAAGATAAGGGAAAAACCTGAAACACTTGTCAAGGGGTGCAGGGCTTTCATTGTTCTCATAGGAAGAAGGTTGTCCCCTTCTGTTATCTGTCTGGTCTATGGACTGGATTCCACATCTGAGAAGAGATGGCTTACACTAGGTAAAAGGGGCGGGAGGGGAAACTTTGCTTGTGAATATCTCTCAAACCATAAAGGTCTGAGAGATAAGACTTATATTGTTCTTCATGTTTTTTTAATGCCTACAAAATAAAGTAAAGATAAAGCGAAGTATTACTATCCTTTAAAGGGCTCCATTATGATGCCAAAGACATTTCAAAGTTTCCATCGCTCCATATTTACAGTAAGTCTGCTATGGACACTGTCCTTGCGATCAATAACCTATGCATCACAGCAAATAAATGGAACCCGAGGAGTTACCTGTTGGCGAATCGTAACCAGAAAACATCATAGGCATATAGCTTCAGCGGTCGTACTGAGCGCAGTAGAACCACATAACGGATGTCAAACTTAACCATTCCAACATCATCTCTGTGAAACAGCACAGGATCTTCTATGTACTTGGACACCACCTGGGGGTGAGATTAATATACAGTGTCTTAGTCATAAAATAGTAGCAATTCTGGAGCAAACCAACTGCATTGTAAGGGACAAATACGAATTCCTCAAATTCCCATTCATTTAAACATGGCTTTTAACCACTTTGCAAAGCTATGCACTGCAGACTTCTCTAGCATTCAGAGGGTTAAGAGCCCATTTAAAGGGGAACTACCACCCCACAAAAACTTTATCTGAATCCAGTACCCATCTGGCGACTAGCTGCTTAGTAGCCGGCCGGCTCCAAAAGGGACTGACAGCACAGGCGAACGGACGTCACTATGGCAAGATGTCCGTGCTTCCTGCTACTGTCCGAACAAGTTTAAAATCTGTTAAAGGGATAGTAATGCTTAAAATGTAAAAAAATATATGTTGTAGGGTTTATCCCCCTGAGTAAAACTAGAGTACTCCCACTGCTGAGAGGTCTTTCATTCAAAAGTTATTAATTTTCAAAGTTGAATTTTTTAGGTGCAGTATCACAGTGGCCTGAAATTGTACAGTGGCGCTGTTGCTACACCATCCTATGGAGATTTATGGTCAACTGACCAGAGTTGTCCATAGGATCGTGTAGCAACAGCGCCACTGTACAATTTCAGGCCACTGTGATATTGCACCTAAAAAATTCAACTTTGAAAATTAATAACTTTTGAATGAAACACCTCTCAGCAGTGGGAGTACTCTAGTTTTACTCAGGGGGATAAACCCTACAACATATTTTTTTTTACATTTTAAGCATTACTATTCCTTTAAACCAGGTAATAATTCTGGCGACTAGTGCTACTAAGCAGCTAGTCGCCAGATGGGGACTGGATTCAGATAAAGTTTTTGTGGGGTGGTAGTCCCCCTTTAAATCAACGGGACCTTGTTCCTTGTGGTGCAGTTGGTTTGGCACAGAACTTGTTCACTTTGCCTTTACATACGAGGACAATTTTTCTTCCCTTCTCTGCCATCTAAATAAGAGGTTCCCAGCTGCTCAGGGTTCCCCTACACACAGTCTGGAATTTCAAGGGCATCCAAAGATCTTATAAGTAATGTGACAGCTGCATAATATATAAATAACACACACACACACACCTCTCTCTCTCTCTCTCTCATTCATAGTTTTCGGGCCATGTAGAGCTGTATTTTAATACTGTCCGAGGTATAGTTCAAGAGTTACTTAATTATAAAGTGTCCCCTACCACCCCTTTTACTTGTGTAATGCTGCACAGCGAGACTGTCCAGATGGATAGCGGTGAGGGACAATCTTCTGTTAGCATAAGGAAAAACCTGCCCTCTTTCGACGGGGGGGGGTATAGCAGTGTTTTCTTTTTACTGACAGAAGGAAGACTGTCCCTCGCTGAGACCTGTCCTGTCTTAGGGCCGAATTCCACATCTGAGGGGAGGGGGCTTATATATTTACATATATTATATTATATATTTTTATAGTTAAATTCAATTACTTTTGAGGGCCTGCACCTCAAACAGTACTGAAATAACGCTCAACGTGGCCCAAAAGCTATGCAGATTAATACGAGATCCACTTAGTTTGAAAAATTGCTGTTGCTTTAATAAATCGCCTATTTCTTCTTAAACAGTCCAACGGGTGCTGCACCTTTTCTCTGTCTAGAATTCCATTTTCTGGGATTATGCACCTGGGAAAGTTATCTGTTTATGAGCGAGTGCTTCCACTCCACCATCTGTGATTTAATATATTTATATATCCGTTTGCACAAAGTGAACACGCTAGCAGAAATAAATTTGAATCTGAAATAGTGTTTGCATATGTAAAAGACAAAACACAAATGGGTGTAATCATGGGAACAAAACACACAATCCAAGTAAAAATGAGTGGTCAACAAATTTACAATAATTTTGTCACTCTGTCACGCTTGCTCAGAGTAAAACTTAACCTTTTAAGTGCCAGAGTGGGTACACAACGCATTTCTTTGCAGTGCGTTGCGTACTCCTCTAGCACTCAAAGGGTTAATCGTAGTCAACAACAACTTCTGTACCTTTAAACCTGGAATGCAACATTTGCAATGAAAACAATCCAAACTAACAAAAATGCTAGAGCCTGTCCATGCCAAGAAAAAAAAAAAAAAATCAAGGCTGCTCAGTGGGAGATTCTTTGTTCTAAAGTTATAAAAGCTCAATATAATGCTTCTCGATTCTCATGATTGGAGAGCTTTACAGTCAAGCATTAATAGAGACTATTACAACAGAACCACATAGTAGACACTTTTTATACATTGTTTTTAAATTACAGAAAAAAAATGAATGTCAAGTCAAACAACTTTGAGCTGTTGTAGGTTTTTCATTTCTCAGCAGTGAAAATACTAGTCCTACAATATATTTTTCTTATTGAAATATCACTATACCTTTAAAAGCATGGGTTTGTATATAAGGGGGTGTCTAAGTTCAGTCCTGAAGGCCTACAACAGGCCAGGATTTAAGGATCTCCCTGCTTGAGCAAAGGTGTGTCAGTCAAAATGAATGAAACACTGAATATGTCACCTGTGCTTAACCCCTTTGGTCCTGACACGTCATGGGTTTTCTGCTCACAATGATCCTGTAAGAGGGCAGTGAGCACTACCGGAGTTTGAAACGACCACTGCCAGACCAGAGCAGGTCAGTATCAGACATTCGTTCGGCAAGCCTGCACACGTTATCAGTCATGTGTTCCGGCTCATTGAATGGGATAAAAGTGTTCCTTACAGGTAAGTTACTCCCCAGTACCGCTATTGTTAATGGGATAATCAGGGATACAAGGCCAAAAAAATGTAAAAAGCTGCCTAGGAACAAAACAAAAGCAGAATGTGCTTGTTTTATGGTCACTCACCATTCAGGAGTTTCACATTTTTAGCTCTCTACTGCCATTACAGTGAAGACATTTTCATGCACATTTCAGACTAACCCTTCCCAAAAGGATGGCCCAGTTCTGATGACAGGCAAGTCTCCTCTACCCGAGAAAACCAGCTATCCCAAAATACCTTTTTTAGGCCTTGTGAGTTAGCTGTAGCTGGGGTCAGCATGCTGGCTCTTGTAAACCAAACTTGGACACCTTTGTGGTGGTGTATCACACAGAGGTAGTAATGTGAAAGTCTTCTTCAAATATACATGGTTCCTCTACTGAAATGAAACACTAAGCTTTTTTTCTAAGACCCCCAAGCACATCCAGGAACATTGTTCAGACAAACCTTTGGGGTGCTTTCTCGCTGCCTGATAATGTAAGACAAGTTGGTTGTAACGTGTGTATCCAGACTCCGAGCCAAGTTCCATGGTTTACATATCCAGTGATTGTCTTCACCTCTGTAGGGATCATAAGAGAATTAAACCTCTAAAAAAAACACACACACACACACACACACACACACACACACACACAGACAGACAGACAGACAGACAGACAGACACACAGACAGACAGACACACAGACACACAGACACACAGACACACACACACACACAAACACACTGGATCAAAATTCTAAGGCAAGCCAACTAAGCAGACTAACGAAAACGTTAAAGCAATAACTCTGCAACTTATTAGTAGGCTTTGCAGTATCTGCTGTACTATGGTTTAGGTAACAATCCTTCATCTGGTGCAATTTTTACAAAGTGAACAAATGTATAAAGTTTAAATTATATACCTTACACTTGATGTAACTCCACCCTTAAGGGGATAGTAATGTTTAAAAATAAAACCAGCTCCAATTAATCTTCATAGTATTTGGGCCGTGGTGAGTGTTATTTTCATACTGTCAGAGTTGTAGTACAAGAGTAATTGAATGATAAAGTATCCCCCTCCCACCCCTTTTACCTAGTGTAAGCCGCCTCCCCTCAGTTGTGGAATCTGGTCTCTTGACCGGGCAGATCACAGCAAGGGACAATCTTCTTACTGTGATCGTAAGGAAAACCCTGCCCCCCTTGACAGGTTTTTCCCTTACGCTAACTGAAGATTGCCCCTCTCTGCGATCCATCTGGACACCACCTTTCTGCTCTGAGGTGAGCAGTGTTACATCAGTAAAAGGGGCGGGAGGGGGATACTTTATAATTCAGTTACTCTTGTACTACAACTCTGACAGTATTGAAATAACACTCTCCATGGCCCAAATACTGTGATGATTAATTGGAGCTGCTTTTATTTTGAAACATTACTATCCATTTTAGGTTACATCACATTCAGTTAAAAAAACTGTGCCATAAAGCAGCCAGAAGTATCAATAATACCATAGCAGGAAGAACCCACAATAAAATGGCATAGTTATTGTCTTAAAGGGATAGTAACGTTGGACAATAAATGCCCCATTAAGTATTCTCTATAGTTTTTTTGTCCACGCACAGCGTTATTTGAATACTGTCCACTTTGTAATTCAAGAGTAAATAAGTTATAAAGTATCCCTCTCCTGCCCCTTTTACCTGGTGTAAGCCGCCTCCCCTCAGATGTGGAATCTGGTCACTTGACCGGAGAGCTCACAGCAAGGGACAATCTTCTTACTGTGATCATAAGGAAAACCCTGCCCCACTTTACGAAGGAGGGCAGATCTTTCCTTATGCTCACTGAAGACTGTCCCTAGCTGCGCTCCATCCGGAACGGTATGAGATGATTTACGTAGGTGAAAGGGGCGGGAGGGGGACTCTTTATAACTTATTAACTCTTGAACTACGAAGTCCACAGTATTGTAATAACACTGCGCATAGACATAAAAGTATGGAGAATACTCGATGGGGCATTTACGTTACATTACTATCCCTTTAACCCCTTAGCGACCCTTGACGTACCAGGACCGTCAAGGGTAAATGTGATTCAACGACCCTTGACGGTCCCGGTACGTCAAGGGTTAAACTCTCCCATTGCAGCCTCACGGAGCGATGGGAGAGCGCGGGCTGCTTGTTACGAAGTGTCCCGATACCAGGACACTTAGTAACAACCAGTAGAAAGTTTGTTGCAACATGCGATTCGCTTGATGAGCGAATCACATGCTGCAAATGCTGATTGACAGGGACAGTATTTGTAAATACTGTCCCTGTCATATATCTCTGTCTCCCTCCATCTTGCACACTGCTGAGGTGGAGAGAGACAGAGAGACTTCGTGTGACAGTGTGTTCCAGAGTTCCTGCAAAAAAAAAACTGTGTTTAAACCATAAAATTAACCCTTTGATCACTGTTTTACAGTGATCACCAAGTTCCCCCCCATCTGATCACTTTTAGAGTGATCAATAAACTGCAGATCAGCGTCTGCTGATCTGTGGGATACCCCCCATCCCCCTTGTATCCTCTGAATTTTTTTTTTAATTTTTTTTTAATTTTTTTTAATTTTTTTTTTTATTAAAAATTGATTTAAAATATAATTTAGGTAGTTTAGGTAGGTAGGTGGGTAGGTTTAGTGTAGACTTGTGTTAGGGAAAGGTTTAGGGACAGATCTAGGTTTAGGGGAAAAAAAAAAAAAAAAAAAAACCCAAAAAAAACCCAAAAAATAAAAAAAAAAATAATTAAAAAAAAAAAAAAATATATATATATATATATATATATATATATATAATAAGTATAGTTTAGATAGGTAGTTTACTTGGGTTAGGTAGGTTCTAGATATACGTAGGTTAGGGTAAGTTTTAGGGTTAGAGTTAGGTTTAGGGATAGCGTTAGAGTAAGAAAAAAAAAAAATTTAGTGGGCAAAATGCAGCGCAGTTATAGCGTTGAAGAGGCATATGCCTTTTTGGCATCTGACTCAGAGGCAACAGATACTGCGTCAGATTTTGAAATAGAGCAGTTTTCAGAAACTGAGAGCAGCTCTACTGACGACGCTGGGCCTTCTATCAAGAAAAGACGCACTGCCCCAAGAGCTGCCCTGGCAACTGCCCCAGCACCTGCCAAAAATCCTGCCCCAGCACCTGCCAAAAATCCTGCCACAAGATCTGCCAAAAATCCTGTCACAAGATCTGCCAAAAGGAATGCCCCAAGTGCTGCCCTGGCAATTGCCCCAGCACCTGCAAAAAGATCTGGCCAAAGAAATGCCCCAACACCAGCCACTCCTGATCATAATGAATGGGTATCCCCAATAAATTTTTGCCCACAAATACCAGTATTTACAGGCACCCCAGGGATTCAAATTGATGTTGAGGGATTTAACTATGATAATTTTTTTGATTTATTTTTGGGGGAAGACATTTTAGGGGAAATTGTGTCCCAAACCAACTTGTATGCAGCCCAGTATACTGCCGCCAACCCTACAGCTTTTGTAGTTAAGGAAGAAATATGGAAACCCATAGACCTCATAGAATTTAAGCAATTCTGGGCCTTAATAATGGCAATGGGTATAATAAAAAAGCCCAGTATCCGATCCTACTGGAGCAAAAACCCCGTATGTGATACCCCTATATTCCCCAAGACTATGACCAGGTCCAGATTTGAAATCATTTTGCACTTTATGCATTTTAACGATAATACCCTGTGCCCCCCAAAAGAACACCCCCAGTATGATAGACTATACAAAATTCGTCCCCTAATAAGCCATTTACAGAAAAAGTTTGCCCAAGTGTATATGCCCCAAAAAGAAATTAGTGTAGATGAATCCCTAATGAAATACAAAGGCAGGTTAGGGTTCAAGCAGTACATCCCCTCAAAGCGATCCAAATTTGGTGTCAAATTTTATAAATTGTGCGAAAGTGCCACAGGCTACACCCAGGCTTTTAGAATTTATGAGGGCAAGGACAGCAAACTTGATCCTCCTGGGTGCCCCGAATTTATGGGAACAAGTGGGAAAATAGTTTGGGATTTAATTTACCCCTTATTAAATAAAGGCTATCAATTATTTGTTGATAATTATTACACCAGCCCCCTTTTATTTAGGTCTCTGTTTTATTTTGACACCGTGGCCTGTGGCACTGTCAGAAGCAATTGCAGGGAGTTTCCCAAAACACTCATAGATACCAAATTAAAAACTGTGACGTCCTCATCTTTGTGCCAACAGGAGCTGCTGGCAGTGAAGTTTAGGGATAAAAAAGAGGTCTGCATGCTGACCACAATGCTTGAGGACAGATCTGTGGCAGTCACTGTTCGTGGCAGGACAGTGGTAATGAGAAAGCCAGTCTGCATCAGGGAATATAATAAAAACATGGGGGGAGTTGATCTGAGTGATCAACTAATGCAGCCATACCTCGCAATGAGGAAGTGTAGGGCATGGTATAAAAAAGTTGCCATCTATATGATGCAGACTGCTGTACATAATTCCTTTTTACTTTTCAAGCTGGCAAACCCCAATCAAACATGTAGCTTTTTACAGTACCAGCTACAACTTATTTCCATATTTTTATTTCAAGGTGCGTCTGAAATAATTCCACCAAGACCCGGGTTAGTACATTTTATTTATAAAATCCCCCCAACTCCCCAAAAGAATAAACCACAGAAGCGCTGCAGGGTTTGCTACAGAAAGGGAATACGGACAGACACCACCACTTACTGTCCTGATTGCCCTTCCAAACCTGGCCTCTGTATTGGTGACTGTTTCAAGGAATACCATTCAGGCACAATGCAGTAGTGCTGTAAAGGTTCTTTTATTATTTGGCCACTTTTTCCCCCTGAAATATCCTGTTTTTTATTTTTCAAAACACATCCCTCCTTAGATCTAACACTATCAAAATTTATCTCTGATAATGGAAACACACATGTTCCCTACTGGGCCTAGTAGCTCCCCCAAACCCTGACAAACCTATGCATATGGGGCATTGCCGTACTCAGACAATGTAACGCAACACTAATGTAAAGCATTTAAAAAATCTGCAAATATCATCTGATTGAAATCCAGAGCAACACTAAAATAGAAATGTGAAAAATGGTGTTTCTCTGCCTTACTGCAGATTTTGGGAGGGATTGGTGATACAGTGGCAGAGAAAAAATTGATAAGATGCAAACAGAATGAAAGCCAGGGTCGTCTACTCTTCTACAAAATATACTTTTGGGGGTAAAATTAATTGCAGCATTGCCAAACAGACCGAAATGAGACAAGGCACCAGCTGTAAAAATGGCATGTCTGTAAAAGGAAACTAACATGTTCCAACTGGGCCCCCAAAACCCCGACAAACCTATGTATATGGGGTATTGCCGTAATTAGATGAAGGAGCCGAACACTAATCAATGCAGTTTATAAAATCTTCACCTGTTCTGTGCTTGAAATTCACATCAACATTGAAGGCAAAGTGTGAAAAATGCTGAATTTTTTTACTTACGTCAAGTTTTCACAGGCTTGGTGGTAAAATGGCTGTTTGCAAGATTTGAAAACACACCTAAAATGAAAGCCTGGGGTGTCTACTTTCAAGAAATATCCACTTTTGGGGGGAAATCTTAAAAAAGAGCAGTGTTACACAGCCCAAATGAGAAATGGCACCAGTAACGCAAGCTGTGAAGATTCAAAGTGTGAACCTGGAAACGCGCATGTTCCAATTTGGGACCCGTAACTCCCACAAACCATGAGAAAGCTATGCATATGGGGTATTGCCGTACTCAGAAGAAGGAGCTGAACACTAATCAATGCAGTTTATAAAATCTTCACCTGTTCTGTGCTTGAAATTCACATCAACAATGAAGGCAGAGTGTAAAAAACGCTGTTTTTTTACTTACGTCAAGTTTACGAGAAAGTGTTGGTAAAATGGCTGTGTAAAAAATTTGAAAACACACCTAAAATGAAAGCTGGAGGTGTCTACTTTCCAAAAATATACACTTTTGGGGGGAAATCCTAAAGTGGAGCACTGGAACATAGCCCAAAATGAGTAATGGCACCAGTTAAGCAGGACTTGAAAATTCAATATTTGTTCAAAATTGGGCCCTGTAGCTCCCCCAAACCTTGAGAAACCTATGCATATGGGGTATTGCTGTACTCAGAAGAAGGAGCTGAACACTAAACAATGCATTTTTAAAAATCTTCACCTATCCTGTGCTTGAAATTCACATCAACATTGAAGTGCAAGTGTGAAAAACGCTGTTTTTTTAACTTACGTCAAGATTTACGAGCGATTGGTGGTAAAATGGCTGCGTAAAAAAATTGAAAACATACATAAAATGAAAGCCTGGGGTGTCTACTTTCCAAAAATATATACTTTTGGGGGGAAATCTTAGAGTGGAGCACTGTTACACAGCCCCAAATGAGACATGGCACCAGTGATGCAAGCTGTGAAAATTCAAAGTGTGAAACTGGAAACGCGCATGTTCCAATTTGGGCCCCATAGCTCCCGCAAACCTTGAATAACCTATGCATATGGGGTATTGCCGTACTCAGAAGAAGGAGCTGAACACTAAACAATGCATTTTTAAAAATCTTCACCTATCATGTGCTTGATATCAACAGTAGTATTGAAATGTAAGTGTGAAACTGCAAAAAAACAAAATATTACCACAATTTTGAAATTTTTTTCTGGAAAAATAGCTGCATGAAAAACTCCAAAATTCTCCTGATTATTTACTTTATGTTGTGTAGTTTTCAGAAACATATACCTTTGTGGGACATTTTTGGTTCTGGCACCGTCAGCTAAGCTATGATGCTCACATGCCAATTGTTGAGAAATTACAAGTTGGAAATAATGGCATCCATCTTGTAATATTTACCTTGTAAATGTGAGAAAGGGATTGAAATACTAGGCATATGGGGTATTCTTATATTCAGGAGAAGCAAATGAATATATTTAGGGGTATTTTATTGTCATAAACTAATTGTATGCAAATTCTGACACGAAAATATAAGCAAAATGTTGTTTTTTTTCAATTTTTTTCCTCTTTTTTTCTATTTTAATCAAATTAAACAATGAGGTATTCATATAATTGTGGTATCAAAAGAAAGCCCTACTTGTGCTTAAAAAAACAGTATATAATTTATGTGGGTGCACAAAAGGAATTAAAGAGAAAATATGGTTGAACAAAGACATAGTCAAAAAAGTCAAAATTGCTCCGGTCCTTAAGTCAAATCTAACTCAGATTTTCCCGGTCCTTAAGGGGTTAATCTCTTCTGCAGTGTGCGTCTGTTTTATGTTGTATTCAAATGAATTGAAGAGTGATACACTGAAACGTGGTAGCAGGAGGGTGGTGCTTACACCCCGTGAGTCTTGTGAGACTTAGACCTTTCAGTATTTAACCCCTTGAGGACTAGAGGGGTGTGCAATGCCTCAAAGGGTTAAAGCAACTGCACCACAGGGGACAAACAAACATTCTTAAAGTGACTGTAATGTCTAAACACAACTCTATCGCTAATTCTTCTTTAGATTATAAGAAACTCTTACTTTTGCGTCATTCCAAAGTTATGAAGTGGAGAAGGATCCCCCCGTCCACCCCTTCTGCCTACGTCACTGCTGCAGCTCTCTGAGGTCTGGATGGATGCGGCGAGGGACAAACTTCATTAAGCAAAGGGAAATCCTGCCCTCCTTCATCAAGGGGTGCAGGATTTTCCTTATACTTAATTACTGAAGTTTGTCCCTTGCCGCATCCATCCAGACCTCAGAGAGCTGCAGTAGTGACGTAGGCAGAAGGGGCAGACAAGGGATCCTTCTCCACTTCATAACTTAAGAATGACACAAAAGTAAGAGTTTTTAAACAGCACAAAGTGTTTCTTATAATCTAATAATATAACCAGAGATCTGTACAGTCACATGATCACCTCCCTTTTTCTGCTACTAATGCCCCTAGCTATACAACCCAGTACCCTGCTTGCATTCCCCACTGCTTTATTACATTGCCTGCCTACCTTTAAGTCATTAGAAATTACTCAAATATGCAAACTTGAATCAAGGTGACAGGTCCGTTTTATCTGTGCTAAGAAATCCACATACGTAGTACTTTTGGCAAGGAAAGTCCTATTAAACATGAGCCCATGTGCACCCACATACACAATCAGTATGCATTTATTCAGTTTCTGTAATTCAAGATGGAGTATACTTGGGTAAACTTCCATCCACGAGAAGGCAGGTACTTAAAGAGTTAAGAATTTCAAATCTCATCTCTTCCCAGTTCCTGGCCCCAGTTTACCATTTAGGTTCCACCCTGTAGCTAGTTTTCATTTAGCAAACCACAGGAGAGTAAAGTTACCAGGACTGAAAATCCAAGAAATGGCGTGGCACACAGAGGAGTTTTCTCCGGGCAAAAACACAAAACACAGGGTGGATGAGAAAACAGATTAAACTGAAATAATCAACAGCAGGTTCCCATACCATTCAACCAAAAGTGGCCTCTGCTGAAGACAAAACATGAACTGCACAGAACAGTCTATGATTAAGCAATGCATACTACAAAATGTTTAAAACGTTTTGGTAACTCTTGCACACCTTTGTATGTCCCGCTTCACTCAAGCCTATCCTTTGTTGTTTTGAACAATGGTTCTTTTTTATTAAGCTGATCGCCTCAAGCACGCTACTTTCAACTGTCGGAGTGCTGCTGCTTCCTTTATAAATGAAGACAAGAGAATAGGGTGCACAATAGATTCATAAGAATAGTTCTGACATGTCTATGTCAGAAGTTGTGTACTTAAAGGGATAGTAATACTTCGTTTTATCTTTATTTTATTTTGTAGGCATTAAAAAAAAACACGAAGAACGATATAAGTCTTATCTCTCAAACCTTTATGGTTTGAGAGATATTCACAAGCAAAGTTTCCCCTCCCGCCCCTTTTACCTAGTGTAAGCCATCTCTTCTCAGATGTGGAATCCAGTCCATAGACCAGACAGATAACAGCAGGGAATAATCTTCTTCCTATGAGAACAATGAAAGCCCTGCTCCCCTTGACAAGTTTTTCAGGTTTTTCCCTTATCTTAATTGAAGATTGTCCCTCTCTGCAGTCTACCTGGGCACCTCCCTGCTCTGGCTGAACAGTGTTACATCAGTAAAAGGGGAGGGAGGGGGATATTTTGTTATTGAATTACTCTTGAACTGCAACTCTGACAGAATTGAAATAACACTCTCCATGGTCCAGATACTATGATGATTAATTAGAGCTACTTTTATTATGAAACATTACTATCACTTTAACAGTCAGGCCACCATATTTCCACTAGAAGACAGGACACTGCTGATAGAAACCCTTGTTGAATGTAACACACATTTTCCCAGTCAAACTCTTAATGAAAATACAGTAGGCCTGAGAGAAAACGACATGGGTAGATGCGTACTCGGTTGTTTTTAGTCATTAGGTCCATTCACCAAAGAACAGATAGGGCTTTCCTGGTGACGTACAAAATAGGCTTATGTCAACCCTATTCACACTCTAATGGAGGGAAATAGGGAGAAATGCATAGTAGTAGTAAAAGCCTCAGTGTTTAAAGGGATAGTAACACTTCGTTTTAACTTTATTTTATTTTGTAGGCATTAAAAAAAACATGAAGAATGATATAAGTCTTATCTCTCAACCCTTTATGGTTTGGGAGATATTCACAAGCAAAGTTTCCCCCTCCCGCCCCTTTTTCCTAGTGTAAGCCATATCTTCTCAGATGTGAATCTGGTTGTAAGACCAGACAGATAACAGAAGTGGACACTCTTCTTTGTATGAAAACAATGAAAGCCCTGCCCCCCTTGACAAGTTTTTCAGGATTTTCCCTTATCTTAATTGAAGATTGTCCCTCTCTGCAGTCTACCTGGACACCTCCCTTCTGATCTAGCTGAACAGGGGGGGGGATACTTTGCTTGTGAATATCTCTTAAACCATAAAGGTTTGAGAGATAAGACTTATATCGTTCTTCATGTTTTTTTAATGCCTACAAAATAAAATAAAGATAAAACGAATATTACTATCCCTTTAACCTTTGAGTGCCAGAGGGGCACATAACACATTGCTTTGCAATGCGTTGCATACCCCTCTGGCACTCAAAGGGCTAAACCCTACAGAACATTAAATACTTTGTGGATAAAGAGAAAATAAACTAAAACTAAACATTTCCTGAGGGAAGAAGGGATAGTAATGTTTCAAAATAAAAGCAGCTCCAATTAATCTTCATAGTATTTGGGCCATGGAGAGTGTTATTTCATTACTGTCAGAGTTGTAGTTCAAGAGTAATTGAATGATAAAGTATCCCCCTCCCACCCCTTTTACTGATGTAACACTGATCACCTCAGAGCAGAAAGATGGTGTCCAGATGGCTTGCAGAGATGGACAATCTTCAATTAGCATAAGGGAAAACCTGAAAAACCTGTAAAGGGGGCAGGGTTTTCATTGTTCTCACAGTAAGCAGATTGTCCCTTGCTGTGAGCTGTCTGGTCTTAAGATCAGGTTCCACATCTGAGGTGAGAAGTGTTACACTAGGTGAAAGGGGCGGGAGGGGGAAACTGTATCATTCAATTACTCTTGTACTACAACTCTGACAGCACTGGAATAACACTTCCCATGGCTTAAATACTATGACGATTAATTGGAGCTGCTTTTATTTTGAAACATTACTATCTCTTTAAAGAAAAACTGACTGGTGGGTGGAGCCAAAAAGGTAAACTAGGGATAGGGAATTGTAGGAGTTGAATTTCAGATAACACATTGTCCAGATCTCCCCATTCAAATATTACTAAACAATATTCCATATTACATACATCTCTAAGTGGTTTGTAGTCCGCTGTCCGCCCTGCCCCAAGGCAGCAGGGGGGGTAGAGATTGGTAACATGCTTCTCCCATGCCAACGCTGGTGAAAATCGCTGCAACAAGACTCACCGTTGAAGTGGTCGAAAGGGTTCTTGATATGCACAATGTGCCCAATTAAACGGTCAACACTGTGTACTATTTTCTAGTGATAGTCAATTTCTATACACTGGAAATACACACAAGGATTTCACCTGCTCCTTAGAGATTTTTTTTTATATATTCAAACCATAATAATGTTAAAATGTTACATCTGCAGTGTACACCTGTTTGGGAGAGAGTATTTTCTTTAAAGGGATAGTAAAACTTAAAGTGTAAAAAAAAATATGTTGTAGGGTTTATCCCCCTGAGTAAAACAAGAGTACTCCCACTGCTGAGAGGTCTTTCATTCAAAAGTTATTAATTTTCAAAGTTGAATTTTTTAGGTGCAATATCACAGTGGCCTGAAATTGTACAGTGGCGCTGTTGCTACACCATCCTATGGAGATTTATGGTCAACTGACCAGAGTTGTCCATAGGATCGTGTAGCAACAGCGCCACTGTACAATTTCAGGCCACTGTGATATTGCACCTAAAAAAATTCAACTTTGAAAATTAATAACTTTTGAATAAAACACCTCTCAGCAGTGGGAGTACTCTTGTTTTACTCAGGGGGATAAACCCTACAACATATTTTTTTTTACATTTTAAGTATTACTATCCCTTTAATTTATTGTTTTAGGAAGACCACATTCAGATGAAATCCATTTTCAAGTATGTCCTTACCGCTGCTCTCGTTGCTTAAAATATCTGATGAATTGTGGGAGCTCAGTCTTCAGATTAAAAGTCCTTGGAAGCCATTTTGGACCCTCTGGCCCGCCCGCCCGCCTTGAAACAGAGGCCAAGCAATCTTTAACAGTCAGAAGGCATTCGCACGGGAACTGATTCAGCAGAACGTGGGGCCTCTCTGTACTTAGTGCCCTGTTAGATGGGAAATATTGGTATGTTAATCCTCCGACAGCCACAGAAGTTGAGCAATAAACTGCAGAGGGGGGTTACACTTCAAAAGTTAGTTGATTGAGTGCATGTTTTAATCCATAAGGGCCTTACGTAATTGAAATTGGGAGGGGGGGGGAGATCAAACACAAACTTAAAATGACTCTATACTAATTATTAAACTGGCATCAGTCACACATTTTATTACTACAGAATACAATAAATATATTTTATTTAATTTCTTATTATTATGCCAGCATTCACTAGGTATATGCACTTGCACCACACACTAGAACTGCTAAGCATAGCTCCCAGATGTCCTGGGTAGGGGGATTAAAAGTAGCCCAAAAGGGTCGGTCCTACAAAGCAATTTGGAGTCCTCCATTAGAACACTCAGTTCCTCCCAGTGACATCATCATCTTGCATCATGATTTTGTTATAGGGGCAGAGACTTCCATTGAATCACCAGGGAAATAAGGAAGAATTTTGAGGCAGGAGATGCACAATAAAACCTGTATCTAAGAACTGCTTCTTCATATCTCTACTATCTCAACAATCCTTGGGGGAGATCGACTAAGCAGCGATAAAGTGGAGATAACTTATCTAGTTTATCACTTCTCCAGTTCCTATGTTATTCTATAGAGCTTATGCACAAAGGTCTCCAAAGTTGATGAAATCTTAGTGCATAGGCTCCACAGAATAACATAGGAATTGGAGAAGTGATATCACTGGAGAAGTCATCTCCTTTTTATCACCGCTTAGTGAATCTCCCATCTCCCCCTTGTGTCACTGGTAAGAAAAGAATCTTCCCGTTTCAATGCTAGGGATTGTGTGAACGCTGACATGAATTCCCACATATTGAGTATGATTGAATAAAGTGAAAGAAGTTGTGTAGATAGGAGAAAGGGGGAGAGGCTCCAACTGAGCAATATTTCAATATCCATGGCATCAGATCCCAACGAGATTACTGTCATTGGAAATGGGAATATTTTTCCTTTCCAGTTGATGGTACTCTGCCTGGTTTTTCTTCATAAAAGGTTACTTCTCATTTAAATGGGCCCTTTAATACCCTGAATGCAGTAGACCTCTCTTTCACTCATGGGGTAAGAATTCCATTTAAAGTGGACTTCCTTGATTTTTTTTTTTTTTGCATATTTATAAACTTTATTAAAGACAAAAGTCTAGCAGGTGAACAGTTCAGGAGATGGTCACACTTGTTTTTCTAGACCAAGTGAAAGTGTCTCAGTGTGAAACGTCACTAAAAAGCCTCATTAGCATAGATCACTGCATTGAACTGCTAATCAGCATATGAAACTGCACTAAAGACTAAGTACCATATGGAACATAGTACAAACTACACATCTGCTGGTCTTTTGGCTAACATGACACAGACAGTTCTTGACTATATTTTTCAGGTATGCAAATCTGAATCAAGGTGACAAGTCCACTTTAACCCTTTGAGCGCCAGAGGGGTATGCAATACATCGCTTTGCAATGGGTTGCAAACTCCTCTGGCACTCAAAGGGTTAAATAGGAATATTTCCTTTGTTCCTTATAGCACATTTGGGTTGCCCCAATAATCCACCTTCCTATAAGTAGAGGTAGCGGTCCCTGTTTCTTCTCTTCAAGTGGCTGACGACATTTCCAAAGGTCCAGAAACAAAGATGGGTTAACCCTTTGAGTGCCAGAGTGGTACGGAATGCATTGCAAAGCATTGTATTCCGTACCACTCTGGCACTCAAAAGGGTTAACCCTTTAATGACCAGCTGCACGGCCGGCAGTTAAAGACCATGGAGCTTTTTTTTCTTTCGGAAATTGAGTCAGGGGACCCCTGAATTCCATGATGTAATAAGACCGACATGGGCCCTTAATGCCGGTCATAGCACGTCATGGGTCCGTCCTTACGGGGTTAACATTTCAGTATGTTTGTTTAGTCAGTGGGTCAGAGTATTCCCCTTCTGACCACTACCCCCTGTTGGTATATCACCTATACACTTTATTGTGTCTTATCATTTGGACGGTTTTGCACAATTGGGCTTCCTCTCTTTTGTTATATACTTTATACGTGTTTTTTTCTATAGAAAATAAAAAGCCATGATATTGGATATGACCAAACCACAATCTTGACCCATTCTCACCTGTAATCCTTAATGTGAGAGAAGATAAAGAGGATGTCGGCTTCTTTTTCATCGCTGGTAAACACAAAGCGAGGGTGGTCCACACCGTTCAGAACCTGTTGCATATCTGTGTAAATCCTGCACACCGGTACACAAGGGAGAAGAGGGCATCAATGCATGAAAATGAAACAATGTAACAATACAACAAGGCAACAACTTCTACTGCATTCTAATATTAAAGGGGGGTCATCAAATCCTAATAACAACCTACTTTCCTTATTATGACCCGAAAATCCTTATGTCCCATATGAATTTTGCCCTTGTTTGTTCAAGAGAGAACATCTTCAATCAGTTCTGGAGATCATGTCCATGGAGGAGGTGAAAATAAGCTTCCAGCTAGACTAAAGGATCTCATTCAGATAATTACACGAGGTACTCATAACATGTAAATGGCCATAGTGTGTTCAGCCCTCTGGTCCTTACAGGGTTAAGTAAATCCATGCACTCTGCTTCAGCATAAAAAAAAATTGCCAGCAACTATCATGTCAGCCTCTATGGACAGGACAACTTACTACTTGAAATGTCACACTGCTAATAGCTTGCATCAAAAGGCAACTTAAAAATGTCGCTGGAGTGAAAAGGGCACATTTAAAGCGGAACTACCACCCAATAAAAATATTGCCCCACATAATTGCCCATCTGGCACCTAGTTGCTCAGTAGCGCTAATTGCCAGAATTATTACCAGATTAAAGAGAAATCTCTATTCTTCCCAGACTGACGGCAGGACGGAGCGCGGACATCTTGCCATAGTGAAGTCCGTATGCCTGAGCTGTCAGTTCCTTTTGGAGCGGCTGACTCCTGGCAACGCCACTTGGACCCGGCTGGGACTGACAGTGCAGGCGCGTGGACGTCACTATGGCAAGATGTCTGCGCTCCTTCCTGCTGTCAGCCATGGAACAATAGAGATTTCTCTTTAATCTGGTAATAATTCTGGAGACTAGCACTACTGAGCAGCTAGTCACCAGATGGGCAATTATGTGGGGCAATTTTATTACTGGGTGGTAGTTCCGCTTTAAAATGTTGCCTTTAAAACCGTCGCCTGACTCCAGTCTGAGTTTTCTAATGTAACAACTAACCCTAATCTAAGAACTAATCTAAACCTTCCCCAAACTTAACAGAGAGAGATCCCACGGTGAACTTATAAGATATTTAGGGTGGAATGCAGGAAACATGTGCAATCTCTATTTCCAGTGTCAAAACCACTAGCCAATATGTTTTCACATGACTTTGTTGAATTGCACATGAATAAAAATCAAGATTAGTGATTTTTTTTGTGGGCATGGTCAGAATTAACGAGTCTGTCTGAGTGGAATAGCGAATGCGCCTAATGCAGTAACTGCTTTTGCGAATGATTTTATACATCTGCTTAGCTTTGTTGTAAAAGCTAATTTTTGATGCGCAATTCAAGAAGCATATTGTATATGGCTTCCTGCATTAGATCATATACACAATATCTATCTGCGCATGAAAAATGCCTTCAGCGCACGCGTACGTTTCTCTCATTCCACCCTTAGTTTAATCTATTAGTGCGGGTTCTCCGGGAATGACTGGATGACTCAAACATTCCACACACCTCTGCATTACCAACTGCCACTTCCTACCAGGAAGTACTAGCTTAGCTGCATGAACCGACAGATAAATAAAGCAAACTCTCTTAGAAACTATTGTTTGAAATAAAAAAAAGACCAACATAAATATAGGTGATTTCTGACACTCTTTTCACCTATTTGTTACAAAGTGACATTTCGACTACAATGTGTTACATTTATATTCAATAAGTTATACTGTTTTCCTGCAGATATGGGTCAAATAAATTTACATTTTCCAGCTCTATGTCACAACTTAAAAAGGGATGTGTCATGATCACCACAAAAGGGAGAGGAAAGAGGCAGGTGCTGTAAAGGAACTGTACACAGAAACAGCAGGACCGTACTTGTATACTTTACTCTTGTCAGGTATGCTTGGTTCTACAGGAAGAGGCAAGTTTTCTTTGTTCTCAGTAAAAATACCCTAAAAAAACACAAGATATAAAGTTACTAAAAGCAAACTAGTAATGAAAGTTTTTGCTACATAAACAGAATGCTAAAAAATATTCACAGGCATTCTCTTATAGGGGAACTATCACCCCTATACAAGTTTGGCTCAGTATGATCTTCATATAGTGATAAGCTGTAATGGATGTTTTAGTTTGTTATACAATGCATGCTTTGACAAAATTTAAAATGTTAAAACGGAGCTGGGGCCTTGCTTCCGGACAGACTGCGGTTAAAGCTCTGAACTGCAGCCTGTCAGTCTTCGTCTGTTTGCCACCCCAAGGATTGTTGTGTTTCAACCTCCTCCGATGACATAGGATTTCTCCATTTAAGCTGGAGCGCTCTCTACCCAATGAGAGTGCTCCAGCTTACATGGAGAAATCCTCCGTCATCGAAAGAGGTTGAAACGCAACAATACTTGGGGAGGGAACAGATGAAAATTGACAGACTGCGGGACAGAGCTGTAACCTCAGTGTGTCTGGACGTATGGCCCCGACTCATGCAAATCATGCATTGTATAACAAAATAAAACAACCATTACAGCTCATCACTATGAAGATCATTCTGAGCTAAACTTGTATAGGGGTGATAGTTCCCCTATAAGTTTCCAATACTTGAGAACATTAACCCTTTGAGTGCATTGCGATACCTCTCCGGCACTCAAAGGGTTAACCCCGTAGAGGGTAGCAGTCGACTCTGGAATCCATTGGGATTAAATTGAAAGTTCATGCGTTGTCTTGACCAGCTCCTAAGAAATGTCCAGCTGTAATTTCTTCATTTGGAATTGGGCATAGGGAATGGATTCCATAGCAGAGACCAGGTGATCTAGAACTCTCAAGTAATCCCTTACTGTCGCACCTAAGACCAGGCTATTGCTCAAGTAACATGAACAGCTGTAAAGCTGTCAGCAGGAGATCCGTGTCGGTCGACACGGAGGCGCTTGAGAAGTGCCGAGATCTCCTTACTTACAAGGAATCCCTTCACTGGAATGGTCTAAAAGGTGTGCCTGAACACTAGACACATGTTTTAGACCATTCCAATGAAGGGATTCCGTGTAAGTACAGAGAACTCGGCACTTCTCAAGCACCAGATTGTCGTCCGACACGGATCTCCTGCTGACAGCTTTACAGCTGTCACTAGGAGAAATCAAACTTTAAACGCCCGTATCTCTTAAAACATAGCGGTTTGAGAGATACTTTTTTTGCAGTCAGATCAGCTTTTTAAGCTCTTCTAAATGCAAAAAAGTTTTTTTTAGACGTTACTAACACTTTAAGAATCATATTTAAACAGTGTAATACGTGGGTACTCCACTCCGTTCTCTCATAGCCATCCAAGAACGTTTTATGGTATTGCAGTTCCACTGACTGACACATGGTAATATGAAAAAAGTACTTCCTGTCATTGAGATGACTAGTTAGATGTATGTATTAATGAGAACTTAATCCTCTGAGTACCAGTGCGGCACACCATTGACTGACAAGCACAGCAGAAGAGAAATAAGGCAGTGCACTGTGCGACACTCATAGTGTAGCAAAGGCCACTTCTGCTGCAATATGACACTCACGCGCTGCAGCCGCTTCCTCTGCTGCTGTGCTCGTCAGTCAATGGTGTGCCGCACTGGTACTCAGAGGATTAAGTTCTCATTAATACATACATCTAACTAGTCATCTCAATGACAGGAAGTACTTTTTTCATATTACCATGTGTCAGTCAATGGAACTGCAATACCATAAAATGTGCTTGGATCGCTATGAGAGAACGGAGCAGAGTACTCATGTAATACACTGTTTGAATGTGACGACCAAGCCTGCGATGCAGCAGGATTCTCATGTCGCCCTTTTTATGCCGGCGACGTGTTTAATGCCCAATAGTGGGTGACATTTAATGCCCAATAGTGAGCAACATTTTCATAGTGAACCATTTTTAGCAAGGCGAGGAGATGGAGGAGGGATGTGAAGCAATGGCAGTTGGGCCAAGGCCTCAGCTGAGAAAGTATAAAGGTTGGAAATGCATTTATTAAGGCAGAGTCCCTTATCAGGTGTCTCCAATTCTTGCAGTATAACCTGGTCCAAAAAACAATGGGGAGTAAAAACGGGCGATTCCCTTTTGTACGGTTGTACTTTATTATTACTACACGCCATATTGTAGATATTTGCAATATAATTTAATAGCCCCCAGGTTCATCTCTCAAACCTTTATGGTTTGAGAGATAACCGAAGGCATAGTTCCCCCTCCCCCTTCCCTGAAGTCAGCGTTGTGCTGACTGCAGGGATATCCGGTCTGACTTTCATCATGCGGCTCTGCAGCAGAGCTGCGATCGCGTTAGTGACAAAGAATTATTTCACTGAAACGGTCTTCTACATGTGCTTGCAAACCAAGCACAAACCGAGCACATGTAGAAGACCGTTTCAGTGAAATGGGATCTCGGCTCAGCTGCAGAGCCGCAAGCCTGTCATACGACAGACTTCCCTTGCAGTTAGTACAACATTGACTTCACGGAAGGGGGAGGGAGGGGGGAACTTTGCCTTCGGGGGCTATTAAATTATTTTACAAATATCTACAATATGGGGGATAGTAATAATAAAGTATTACTATCCCTTTAAGGAGGTTTATGTTCAACTGACCAGACCTTCACATCATCTGCTGTAGCAACAGCACCAATGTACGATTTCAGGCCATAGAGCTAATGCATCCAGAAAACTTCTCTCAGCAGTGGAAGTATCCTTATTTTAATCAGCAGGATACACCCTGCATTATATAATGTTTCTATTAAGCATTACTATCCCCTTAACGTCTTACATTTCTTTATAAGCTCCATCTCATCAATAATTATTTTCATTTGTCACCTATGAAGTGGCTGCTTTGCTTTAGACTTTCACCTGTATGGTTCCAGAATACAGATCTTTAGATTTTTCACATTATAAAGTCATATATCTCACCAAAGAAAGAAAGAGAGAGGTTCCTTACCTGATAATATGCATCAGAAGGCTCTGGTGTATGACAACTGACGTCAGACAAGTCTGTGGGCTGCCATGGATGTAACAGACAGTTTCGAATCATTGTGTCGGCCTCTCCGTAAGCATAATCTCTTGAGACCTCCTCTAGGAGAGACGTGTGATGAAGAACAACTAAAATGTGCATGTCCATCTATCTAGATATATGTGTGTATTTGTTTATAAAAGTCACTGCTATTGCCAACAGTCTGGATAACGCTGACATTATCTAACATGTAATGGAGAATGTCCATGCAGTAGCATAATGGTTTGGGTTAGATTTAGGCGTTTTGGTTATCTTTAGCATTATGGAATTCTTCACCACAGGGGACAAATGAAATTTCCCATTTTAACTCCTTGAATGCTAGAGAGGTTTCCAAAGCATTGTTCTGCAATGTGTTGCTGAGCTCTCTAGTATTCAAGGGGATTTAAAAAAAGCTCCATTTAAAAATCGATGGAGATTTGGGTGACTTTTATCCAGAGTGGATTAAAATTTATTAAAATTACTGTAAATTTTTCACAGTAAAAATGGTATACAATAAACAAAGTAAAGGACCTTAATCCCATTTCTGTTCTGCAAATCTATGTACAAACAATGAACACATTACCTTAAGTGCTAGGTTTCAAGATTGTTTTGAGTGAAATACATATTAATAACCTATTAAATATCCTATTAAACTAAAATCAGTTCTGATATAACTGTTTTACTAATCTGACAGGTTATTATTCTAAATATGAAATCTTCATCTGGTTGGAAATATTAAGGATTATAACTACCAGCAAGAATGAGTCTTTACATTTAACCCTTTGAGTGCCAGGGGAGTATACGCAAATGCATTGCAAAGCACTCAAAAGGTTAAAAATCATGATTTAAATCGAGTCTTACTGACTAGTGATTTAAATCAAATACACCCTGCTTTTATCTTTGCCCTTATGTGAAGTTCCCAGCAGTGTCACACATCTGCCAACCAGCACAGGACCAGTGGGTCAGATTACAGTCCATACCTTCAGCTTGCTGGGGAGGTGGATATATATTATATATACATGTGGTCAATTTATATGTATATATTTTACATTGTGGATTGGAATGCACACACTGTCGAAAACATAAGTAAACCTGGGTGCACATCAAAGAGTGGTAATACATACAGTTCATTGAATGAGACGGCACGCTCAGGATTTTTTGAAGATTCAAATGTAGTTACGTTTTATTGGAATCAACATTTCGGCTACTAATGCAGCCTTTCTCAAGAGACAGTAAGGCTGCATTGGTAGCCCAAAACGTTGATTCCAATAAAACGTAACTACATTTGAATCTTCAAAAAAAAAACAAAAAAAAAAAACAGAGTGCCGTCTCATTCAATTAAATGTATTTTTATATATATATATATATATATATATATATATATATATATATATTTAATGATGAAGCAACAAAATCATACTTGCAGGATTAAAAAAAATATTTTTAAATCCCGTGACTTAAATCCCTCTTGCTTCGTTGTTATTACATTTGATCTGCACCCGGGTTGGAACCTGATACGTGAATGTACCCATCAGACAAAACATAAATAAATATAAAAGACTGATTTAGGCTTCTGTACTAAGTAAAAGTAGATCAATTCTGGAGTAAACCAGTTGCACCCTACTGGACAAATAAGCCATTTTTAAAACTCCCTGTTGCATTAAATGGGGATTTTACACATTGAGTACTAGAGAGATCTCCAGCATATAGCAAAGCAATGCGTTGGTGACGTCCCTAGCATCCAAGGGGCTAAAAGACCATTTAAAGGGATAGTAATGTTTCATAATAAAAGCAGCTCTAATTAATCATCATAGTATTTGGACTTTGGAGAGTGTTATTTCAATTCTGTCAGAGTTGTAGTTCAAGAGTAATTGAATGACAAAGTCTCCCCCTCCCACCCATTTTACTGATGTAACACTGCTCAGCCAGATCAAAAGGGAAGTGCCCCGGTAGATTGCAGAGAGGGACAATCTTCAATTAAGATAAGGGAAAAACCTGAAAAACTTGTCAAGGGGGGCAGGACTTTCATTGTTCTCATAGGAAGAAGATTGTCCCCTTCTGTTATCCGTCTGGTCTAGCAACCAGATTCCACATCTGAGGGGAGGTGGCTTACACTAGGTAAAAGGGCGGGAGGGGGAAACTGTATCATTCAATTACTCTTGAACTACAACTCTGACAGAATTGAAATAACACTCTCTATGGCTCAAATACTATGAAGATTAATTGGAGCTGCTGTTTTTGTGAAACATTACTAGCCCTTTAAATCAATAGAAGTTTGGAGAATTCTCATTTAATCTCTACGATGCAGTTGGATTGTCCTATATACCAGGGTTCAGGAGACATGTCCAAGGATAGTACAAGGTCAGATTTACATGTCAGAAGTCTGGGCTCCACCCTTGGACACAACCATAACTATCCATCTAGCCTCACGCACTGTTGCCTGGGACAGAAATTACCATCATCCTATAACACACAAACAGAAGCACTGAGCCTGCCAAATTCAGATGTTTAGGTAATTTTACAGACAATGGGTGGGAAGCGCCAAGGTGTGATTCAGCAGCAATAAACCTGTGATAACTTCTACAGTGTGATAAACTCTTGAGTTCCTCTGTTATTCTCTATAGCCTACTCACTAAGATCCCTAAAGTCTGAGAGATCACAGTGCATAGGCTTCATAGAATAACACAGGAACTGGAGAAGTGATCATTGCTTTATCATGCCTTAGTGCATCTCCCACAATGAGTGCTTGTATGTTTTACAAACCTTTAGTTTGTAATTTAAATAGTTTTCGAGAAAACAACTTTATTTGTTGGTGGCTCACGCTGGCACTTTATGCAAATGAGTTTCTTAGTGGCCCAATCTTACCACACAGTGTGCTAAGAAAGAATCTAGACAGAGCTCACACACAAGGGGAATTTCTAATAGAACACTGAGTTCTATGTTCGGTCCTGAACAAAACTACTTAGCATACTGAGCAAGGACTTTGCATAAAAAGTATTACAATGTGACACCAAAACAAAGGTTAATTTCTGAAACACTCTTTTACAAAAGGCTAGTACACATATAAGCAAATATTATCCCCTTAAAGGGATAGTATTATTTCAAAATTACTATCCCTCATATTTTAGCCCTTAATAAACTGAGTTAAATGACACCAGCGGCATCTCTCAAACCTTTATGGTGTAAGAGATAGCAGGTTTCAAAGTTTCCTCTCCCTGACGTCAGCGTTCTGCTGCCAGCAGGGGAATCCGGTCTCTGAATCAAGCGGAGGCTCTTCAGCAGAGCAGATATCTCGTTATGGAAGGAAAAATGATTCACTGAAACAGTCTTCTACGTGTGCTTGGTAACCAAGCACACGTAGAAGACTGTTTCAATGAATCATTTTTCCTTCCATAACGAGATATCGGCTCTGCTGAAGAGCCTCCACCTGTCCCGGGACCGGATTCTCCTGCTGGCAGCAGAACGCTGACAGCAGGGGAGAGGAAACTTTGAATGCGGCTATCTCTTAAACCATAAAGGTTTGAGAGATGCCTCTGGTGTCATTTAACTCAGTTTATTAAGGGCTACAATATGAGGGATAGTAATTTTGAAGTAATATTATCCCTGTAACGCGTGATAACGTGCCAGGACCGTCAGTGGTGGATGTGCATTAAAGGGATAGTAATGTCCCTGAACATGTTTTTCTAATTTTGCAGTGCTTAAAAAGTGGAGTTTAACGCAAAAAAAAAAAAAAGTATCTCTCAACCCGCAATGGTTTGAGAGATATCTTCATTCAAAGTTGGACGACTCTCGTTGTCAGCTGTAAAGCTGTCAGCAGGAGATCCGTGTCGGCCGACACGGAGGCTCTGCAGCAGAGCTGGAATCGTGTTTTTTAAACAGAATGACTGCATTGCAATGATCTACCAAGTGTGTCTGGTTTGCAAGCAAACTTAGCAGATCATCGCAATGCAGTCATTCTGTTTAAAAAACACGATTCCGGCTCTGCCGCAGAGCATCCGTGTCGGGCGACACGGATCTCCTGCGGACAGCTTTACAGCTGACAGCAGGAGACGTCCAACTTTGAATGAAGATATCTCTCAAACCATTGCAGTTTTAGAGACACATTTTTTTGCATTAAACTCCAACTTTTAAACACTACAAAATTAGAAAAACATGTTCAGGAACATTACTATCCCTTTAAGAACCGGTGACGGTCCTGGCACATCATGGAATTCTGAGATATAGCACACCGCTCTGCCATCTCAGAATTCATTGCACAAAAGAGTGCAGTGGTCCTCTAGGGTCATTCAGCCCTGAATCGGATGCTCGTTAAGGGGGTTAATTAACTGTAAACCAACTTAAGTTGTCTCAGGTTAACAAGGCCATGTAAACCCCTTAGGTTTTATAGAACTCTCCAAGGATTTGTGAAAAAAAAAAATCAATTGGAGACCTATACATCATCCAAG
Organism: Rhinophrynus dorsalis; assembly: GCA_037306005.1. Classification (NCBI taxonomy): domain Eukaryota; kingdom Metazoa; phylum Chordata; class Amphibia; order Anura; family Rhinophrynidae; genus Rhinophrynus; species Rhinophrynus dorsalis. The sequence goes on along the minus strand of CM074721.1, from coordinate 26,659,490 downwards.
GGTCTAAACAAATGTTTAAGAAGAGTTTAATAAATTAGCCACCATAAACCAGGAGCGAATGTCTTGCACAGAGACTCACAATGTGGGTGTGACCAGCATGAGGCTCCAACCCCCTCAACATGTAACTACCTAGATAGTTGCTTATTCTGCCCAATGGTAAACCTGGCCCTGGGACAGCACATACCTCCATTTTCCAGGTCTCTCAGGGGCCACAAAATGGTGTAAGCTATTTGCTGAGGGCTGTAGAACAAGGGAGCGGCAGCAAACGTGGGCTCATTGGAGTGCTGTATCCTGGAGCCAAACTCATCCATAATGTACCAGACGGGAACTTTTTCCTCTGCAGACTGCACAGGAGAACAAAACGATCAGCCCAAAATTGGTAAAACATCAGAAATATTTTACTTTTTTTTTTTTTTTTTATTGCTAAAGAGGAACTATCACCCCAACCCCACCTCATAATTAGCTATGTAGCGATAAGTTTACCAATAATACTATTATGCAGAATGATTACCACATTACTCAGAAATCCTACTTGTGCCGAGAATGATGGCCAGGCAACAGCGCTTTAGAGGCATCTGTGCTCCTGTACCGTCAGTCTCTTCTGGTACCTAAAGGTAACATGCAACTCCTCCTAGAGGACACAGAGCCCGTGTGCAGATGTCTGTAAGCAAAGATGTCTATGCTGTTGCCTGGCCATCAGTCTCAGCACTAGTAGGATTTCTGAGTAACGAGGTAATTATTCTGGATAACAGTACCACTGGTAAACTTATCGTAGATGGCAATTATCGGCGGGTAGACTTTATCTGGGGTGATAGTTCCTCTTTAAGCAAGGAGTTGGAAGCCACTAGTATCCAAGGGGCTAATCTATATTCAATAAATAATTCTAACGCACATATGCATAAAGGCAACTGTGGTACAATTCTGGGGTAAATCAATTGCACCATATGAAACAAATCAGCATTTCCATGGAATAAAAGGGGTTTTAACCCCTTCAATGCTAAAGAAGTTTCCAACATGAAACCTCTTTAACAGTCAATGTGTTAAAAAAGAAGCATTTAAATCAAAAAGGGTTTTATTTTTTATTGTATAGTGCAAATAGTTTGTTCCAAAATTGCACCACAATTGACTTTACATCTTGGCTATCTGGCGCTTACTCCCTGGGACAGTTGGTAGGTTTGATTGTATTTCCACATCTCCTTCAGTACATCCTCAACCACCCCTTCGTCCGGGACCTCTCCGTGGAATTCTATGCCCATCAGGTTGGCCATACGATGTAGAAGGCCAGGAACCTGCATGAGTTGCTGGCGAGCTTGTTCCACGCGGTATGTCCAAGCGTGGTCAATGAGGAAGATGCTTTAGGATTAAAAAAAAAAAAAACATTTAAAAAATATTTTTTATGTGAACATGTTGTAGCCAAAGTCCATAATTTGCCAATATCGTTAAAGCCCATATCAATACTGGGCACTAATGTTGACCAAAGTAAGAAATAATTCACCATGATCAGCTCATTTGCATTTTAATTCCACTTTCTTACATGGAACCCAAGACCAGGAGGGCTTTTCAGATACGGAAATGAAACGAGAATGGACAATTCATTTGTATTTTATGTAGCCTTCCTTTCCATACCCCAAAAAGAGGAGAGACACTGTGCCAGTTCTGTCTTCTCTGGCATTCAATGTTTAAAGGGATAGTAATACTTAAAATGTAAAAAAAAATATGTTGTAGGGTTTATCCCCCTGAGTAAAACAAGAGTACTCCTACTGCTGAAAGGTGTTTCATTCAAAAGTTATTAATTTTCAAAGTTGAATTTTTTAGGTACAATATCACAGTGGCCTGAAATTGTACAGTGGCGCTGTTGCTACACGATCCTATGGACAGCTCTGGTCAATTGACCATAAATCTCCATAGGATGGTGTAGCAACAGTGCCACTGTACAATTTCAGGCCACTGTGATATTGCACCTAAAAAATTCAACTCTGAAAATTAATAACTTTTGAATGAAACACCTTTCAGCAGTGGGAGTACTCTTGTTTTACTCAGGGGGATAAACCCTACAACATATTTGTTTTTACATTTTAAGTATTACTATCCCTTTAAAAGACCACAAATACAATTCAGAGTACAGTTTTGGACACCAGTTCTTAAACCCATAAAGACCCACGACGTGCCAAGACCGTCACTGGAAAACTTGTGTTAAAGGGACAGTAATACTTAATAATTACTAATCCCTATACTAAAGTAATATTAAAAATAAATGTATTGCTCCCAGTGTCAGCTCTCAAAACTTTATGGTTTGAGAGATAATCGCTCCTAAAGTCCCCCCCCTTCCCCAAAGTCAGCACTGTAGCTGACTGAAGGGAAATCCGGTCTTACGATCATCAGGTGGCTCTGTAGCAGAGCCGCAATCGCGTTAATTAAAAAAAAATTCACTAAAACGGTCTTCTACGTGTGCTTGCAAACCAAGCACACGAAGAAGACTGTTTTAGTGAAAGATTTCCTTTTTTATTAACGTGTTCTTGGTTCTGCTGCAGAGCTGCCTGAAAGATGTATGACAGGCTTCCCTGCAGTCAGCTAGAACGCTGACTTCGGGAAAGGGAGAGGGCAACTTTAGGAGCGATCATCTCTCAAACCATAAGGGTTTGAGAGACGACACTGGGGGCAACACATTTATTTTTAATATTACTTTAATATAGGGATTAGTAATAATTAAGTATTACTATCCCTTTAAGGACATCATAGAATTCAGGGGTCCGTTCGCAGAAAAGAAAAAAAAAATGCCCTGTGGTCCTTAAGCCTTTGAGTGCGTTGCATACCCCTCTAGCACTCAAAGGGTTAACTGAAGGCTGCACTTTAAGGGGTTAAAAATAATAAATAAATCATTACTGCACTAGAAAAAGTGCAGAGGCATGCAACAATTTTGATAAAGGGATTGGAGGATTGGTTTGTTTACATTAGAGAAGAGGCATCTAATGGGTGATACAATTACCATTTACACTTAGAGGTCAAAACAAATAGCTCTGTAAGGAACAATTTACTCAAAAGAGCACAGCAAAAACGAGAGGTTATCATCTATTAAGAGTAGATGAAAGACGCTTCTGATTAAAATAGAGGCAAGTTTTTTTTTTTTTTTTCCAGTACGGGCAGTAAAGTCATTCTTTGCCTCGGAATGCTATGCAGATACTGTAGATGCTTTCAAATGAGTAATGGATACCTTTCTAGCTCAGAACAATATTAAGAATTATGACAGTTGGTTTCAAAACAGATAGGACATTGATCCAGGGAAATACTGAATTGCCATTTGGAGTCAGGAAGTATTGTTTCCACTCTTGGGGTTTTATCTGGAAAGGGCTTCAATAGGGTTTTCTTTTACTTCCTCTGGATGTGATGTGGCATAGGCTGAACTTCATGGACATGCCTTTTTTCAACATCATTAACTATGTTATGTTAATAGATAGATGATATGAGATAGATAGCGGCATTTGCGCGAGTACTTGTACTCACGCAAATGCGGCCGATGCCAGCACCGATACCCTGTGTCAGGGTCGGTGCTGCAGAGAGGGAGCCCGGGAAGCTGCTCACAATGCTCCCCAGTCGCCTCTCTCCCTCCTGCAGCATTGGAGCGTTGCCGTAGGATCAGGAGACAAAAGGAGGGGGGGGGGAAGAGAGAGAGAGAGAGAGAGAGAGGCGCAAAAGGGTGGGATCAAGAATCAAGGAGGGGGAGAAAAAGGGAGAGAAAAAGCCAAGGCAAACGGAGGGGGCTCAAGAGGGGGAGAATGAAGCAAAAGGTGGGAATCAAGAGGGGGAGAAAGAGGCAAAAGTGGAGAATCAAGAGGTGGTGTGTGTATGTATGTGTGTGTGTGTGTATACATATTTCAAGTACTCACCGATACCGATTACCGATACTTTTTTTTTGCAGTCATTTGCCAGTTTTCCAAATACCTAAAGTATATTATATATATATATGCTTTTAGGTACTTGGAAAACTGGCAAATGACTGCAAAAAAAAAAGTATCGGTAATTGGTATCGGTGAGTACTTGAAAAAAGTATCGGTACTCGTACTCGGTCTTAAAAAATTGGTATCGGTGCATCTCTAATAGGTGCATAGAAAGATATATAGGAGACAGATAGATATAAGGTAGATAGATAGATAGATAGATAGATAGATAGATAAATAGATAGATATGAGGTAGACAGATATGAGGTAGACAGATTTGAGGTAGACAGATTTGAGGTAGACAGATAGATATGACAGATAGAAATGAGATAGATTGATAGATATGAGAGATAGATAGATATGAGAGATAGATAGATAGATAGATAGATAGATAGATAGATAGATAGATAGATAGATGAGATATAGATAGATTGATAGATAGATAGATAGATGTTAAACAAAACCTCTGATCTAGGACACCCACCTGTTGGGATCAGATGCCTGGAGCCCGTTCTCGTTGGTAACAATCACTTTGTAAGTCGGCTCATTGCCAGGATTAGGCTTCTTCTGCTGTTCTATTTCCATCTCAATTCTGTCCTCCTCATCTTCCTCCTCTTCCGCTTCCTCCACTTGCATTATCCCAAACATCTCTCCAGCATCGAATACCTAGAGGGAGATATTAAATGATCGCCAAGGCCAGATTACCCATTAGCCGGAGTAGGCAATTACCAAGAAAAAAAACACATTTTGAGGGCAACACCACAACTGTACTGGCCACTACAATAATCTGAGTTTAGAATGCGGCCAGAGAAATGTAAGCACTTCTGGACCACCCACCTTATGTAACCATTTACTGGCCATTATTTAACCCCTTGGATGCTAGTGGTCTTGAGCTGAAGCACACTCTAGCATTCAAGGGGTTAATTAGATGTATCTTTTTGTATTTTGTAAGCAATGAGATAATGCTATTTTGTTTGCCAGACACCAAGGCCCCAGACTCCTCCAACCAACCTCTTCCTTTCTAAGACCACTTCAGTGGGAGGAGTTGTGAATCCTGGCATTGTGCAACACAGAATCATGTCTGCCTCCGACGGACAGATCATCCATTGCTAGTTACAGATTCATTTTGGAGAACCTATCCACACAAAACTGATTGATAGCGGCCCTTAGGATTTTCTGCCCAGCGTAACGTAAGTAGGTTTTATTATTAGGATGTGCTCATGTTCTTTTACCCCTTTTAGTGCCAGTGGGGTAGCAACTCATTGTAAGGCAATCCTCTGGAACTCAAATGGTTAAAAGGACACTAATGTCCCATAAAAAAATTATTCCCATTTTGTAGTTGGGGAAAAAAGCAACTTCCATCTCTCAAACCTTTCTGTTTGAGAGATATAGGCATTGAAAGTTCCCCCTCCCTCCCCTTCTCTTGATGTCAGTGTCTATCTAGCTGATGGCAGGAAATCCCGGTCTGGGGACCAGCCGGCAGGGTCTGCAGCAGAGCCGGAATCGTGTTATCCTATATAATAATTTGCTAAGATGTTTGTCACGATGCAGTCATGCGTAGTAGAGACTGCCCGCGTTCGGTCAGTCTCTATTGCACATGATTGCATCTCGTGAGTGAGGTGGTGCATGACTGCATCGCGTGGAGCAGTGAAGTAGAGGTCTCTTAACCCTTTGAGAGCCAGAGGGGTACGCAACGCAAAGGTTAACATTACCCGGACCTTGGCCTGTGTACATGGGCTTTTACACTAGTTTAAAAATAATTATTTACTTGGAACGTCTACAAAGTATGCCTGGTTTGCAAGTACACTTTGTAGACTGTGACAATGAAGTAATTATTTTTAAATAACGCAATTTCGGCTCTGCTGCAGAGCCTCCTCTAGTCAGCCGACTTGAATCTCTTGTTCTTTTAAAGAGACATTACCATCCCTTTAAAAGAGGAAGGCCTGTATGAAATGCCTTAAAGGGATAGTAATGTTTGTTATGAAGTAGATTGCCAAGTCTTTTTTTTATATTAAGACATTACGCTATGTTTATTTCCTTACTTTTGTGTAGTTCAAAAGTTATCAAGTGGAGAAAGATCCTCCTTCCGCCCCTTCTGGCAGCGTGACGCTGAATCTGCATTCTGGTCTGGACGGATGTAGTGAGGGACAATCTTCAGTAAGCAAAGGGAAATCCTGCCGTACTTCGTCAAGTGGGGACGGGAATTTCCTTATACTGACTGACTTAAGTTTGTCCCTCGCTGCATCCATCCGGTCCCACGACCAGTTTTCAAATTCAGTGGGGTAAGGTCAGAAGGGGTGGGCGTGGGAACTTTCTCCACTTAATATCTTATGGACGACACAAAAGTAAAGAGAAAAAACATAGCGCAATGTGTTACTTTTAATATAAGGACAACTAGGTGAACTACTTTATAACAAATATATTACTATCCCTTTAAACGGGAACATTCACATTCAACAAACTTGTGTCCATATTCTTTATTTAGTAAAACTAAGTTAGCTTTGGGTTTTATGTTTAAGTCAGTCTTACCTGGTATTGAACATATTAAGCCTTATACTTGGGCACGTTCTCATTGTGCGGCACAATGCCACAGGACTTCCCACCTCCCTCCCAGCTGCCTCAGGCAGCGTGTTCACGCTTCCCTTCGTGGTGGCATTTATGTGGGCTAACGTTACAGCAAGCTCCATTCACCATGCTACTGAGCTTGCAACCTCATTACACTGCACTACACTGCACACCCACTCTGGTCCTTAAAGGGACAGTAATACTTAAAATGTAAAATATATATTTTATTCATAAGTTATTACAGCTCAAACCTGAATTTTTTAGGTGCACTATCACAGTGGCCTGAAATTGTACAGTGGCGCTGTTGCTACACCATCCTATGGAGATGGGTCAACTGACAGAGCTGTACATAGGATGGTGTAGCAAAAGCACCACTGTACACTTTCAGGCCACTGTGATACTACACCTAAAAAAATCAACTTTGAGTTGTAATAACTTTTGAATAAAACACCTCTCAGCAGAGGGAGCACCCTTGTTTTACTCCGCAGCATAAATACTACAATATATATATATATATATATATATATATATATATATATATATATATATATATATTTACATTGTAAGTATTACTATCACTTTTAAGTGTTAATGTACTCTGAGATTTGTACCTACACAATGGCTGTTTTTGCTGGAGGACGTACAAGGGGTGTCAAGCTGTAACATGCCATCCACTGCCAGTGCTTCTGAGGAGGAGATTGTGTAAATATTGCTGCCCCTGTGCCAACTGCATCAGCCCAACATTCTGTCACTAAGATCTTTTTATTTGGTATGTGCACGCCCTGTTGGCACCCTTTCACTGCCAGAAGGGATTACAAAGCACTGAAAGGTAATGGTTTTCATTCACTCTGGAAAGTGCAAATACATATCAAGAAAAATATCACAGTGAAAGGCCACAGAATTAAAATTCTCACTGATTTACATGCAGCTTTTAATAATAAACTTACTTTACTATGGCCAGAAAATCCTAATGTCCCTTTTGAATTTACTAGTGTGCCTTTTGCTCAAGAGATAATATCTTCAATCAGTCTTCAGTGCATGAGCCTACATAACTCTTTAAGCAGAGTGGTACACAATGCATTGCAAAGCAAAGTACTGCAACTCCTTCTAGTCCTTAACCCCTTAACGACCACTGTCCTTTTTTTTTTTTTATTTCACAATCCGGTTCAGGGTTCCCCGGATGCCATGCAGCCGCGCGGGGAACCCTGAAATCCATGATGGTCCTGGCACAACAATGTGTTGCATACCCCTCTGGCACTTGAAATATTAAAGGAGTTAAAAACCCCAACTAACTAATCTAGAACTCTATTTCTCCCCTATTTCTCAGTTGGTATGCCACACAATAGGTCCTTATTTGTTGGTGCTTATGGCCCAGTACATGTACATTGTTTCTTAAAAAGTGACTTTTTAAAATCACATTTATGCAGTATAAGCCATTATTATTTAGAAAACTAGTTTTTCAGTTAAACAGATTGATGGATGATGCTAATTAAGGCTCTTATATTCACCTGTCAGTACCATGCACTCACACTCATTCACCTGTCAGTAACGTGTTAGCTCACACTCACTCGTTTGTTAGTATCATGGTGTCACACTTGCCTGTCAGTGACATGTGCTCACACGCACTCACCTGTCAATAATATTATTATTATACTTTAGTTATATAGAACCAACTAATTCCGCAGAGCTGTACAATAGGGAATAGACATACAGAGATATTAAATAGTACAATAAGATATGGAGATCAGAAGGATCAGAGGGCCCTGCTCGTGAGAGCTTACAGTCTAGAGGAAGGTATATCAGCATCATGTGTTCACACGCACTCACCTGTCAGTATCATCAGCACCATTTGCTCACACTCACCTGTCAATATCATAAGCTTTGTGTGCTAACACGCACTCACCTATTAGTATAATTAACTGAATGCGCTCACACTCACCTGTCATTTTCATCAGCGCCATGGGCTAACACTCACTCACCTGTCAGTATCAACGCCATTCGCTCATGGTCACTCACCTGTCATTATCATCAGCGCTATGTGCTAACACATACTCCCCTATCATTATCATCAGCACCATGTGCTCACACTCACCTGTCATTATCATCAGCGCCATGCACTCACCTGTCATTATCATCAGCACCATGTGCTCACACTCACCTGTCAGTGCCATGAACTCCTGTCAGTCTCATAACCTCACATGTCCCCACCTGTTAGTCCCATGTACTCATGTACCTGTCAGTATTACGGTGTCTCACTCACCATGTACTCAATTACCTGTCAGTATTACGGTGTCACACTCACCATGTACTCAGTTACCTGTCAGTATTACGGTGTCACACTCACCATGTACTCAGTTACCTGTCAGTATTACGGTGTCACACTCACCATGTACTCATGTACCTGTCAGTATTACGGTGTCTCACTCACCATGTACTCAGTTACCTGTCAGTATTACGGTGTCTCACTCACCATGTACTCAGTTACCTGTCAGTATTACGGTGTCTCACTCACCATGTACTCAATTACCTGTCAGTATTATGGTGTCACACTCACCATGTACTCACAGTCACCCTCTTGGTACTAATCCCACTCATTCTCCAGGCTCCCACTCACCTCCCCATGCAGCTTGCGGTGCAGGCTGGGCCAATACAGTGGGGGGACCCCGGAGGAGATGAGAGCGGCCTGGTGCAGGGACACGAACTGGCTGTAATCATCTTCCTGCGGCTGCTCGGAGGAGCACGGACCTGCCATGCTGCGGCCTGGGACTGGAGGAGGCTGGGACGAGACTGACACTGAAGCTGACAGACACTGGGTCTGACTCAGGGAGGACGGAGACTGAGGCGTCTGGGCTGAGAGTATAAAGGGGCCGGGCCTGGAACTGAGAAGGACGGGCTGATGGAATAAAGGGATGGAAGAGGCCGGGCTGAGGGAGGAGAGAATCTAAAGAGGCCAGGCCAGATATGAGAGGTTGAGGAGGCCGGACTGAGGGAGGAGGGACACCAGAGGGAGGTGTCGGGCTGATTGAAGAATAGGAAGGAGGCGGTCGGGCTGGGATAGGAGAGGGAAGGAATGGGCCGGGCTGATCTAGTAAGAGGACGGAGATAGTTCCATATTGTATTAACTCACTGCACAATACCAAGTTCTAAACACTAGAGGGAGCCACATACATTGACGCCATAACTGTAGCAGCGGTAGCCATTTTCTTGTGGTGTAAATTTGCTGTAAACTTATCTATTAAGTACCAGAGTAGTTCGTGGTTGTAGGCCTCTCTGGTCCTTAGCTATCGTTGTAAGAAAGTATCTCTATTGACACGTTATGTAATTATACACATATTTTCTGTTTATTTGTACATGAACATTAAAGGGATAGTAATACTTCGTTTTATCTTTATTTTAATTTGTAGGCATTAAAAAACACAAATAACGATTTTGAGAGATATTCATAAGCAAAGTAAGCCATCTCTTCTCAGATGTGGAATGCAGTCTATAGACCAGACAGATAACAGAAGGGGACAAACTTCTTCCTAAGAGAACAATGAAAGCCCTGCCCCCCTTGACAAGTTTTTCAGGTTTTTTCCCCTTATCTTAATTGAAGATTGTCCCTCTCTGCAGTCTACCTGGGCACCTCCCTTCTGCTCTGGCTGAGCAGTGTTACATCAGTAAAAGGGGCGGGAGGGGGATACTTTATCATTCAATTACTCTTGAACTACAACTCTGACAGAATTGAAATAACACTCTCCAAAGTCCAAATACTATGATGATTAATTAGAGCTGCTTTTATTATGAAACATTACTATCCTTTTAATGCATACTTCCCAACATTTCAAATGGCCAAAGAGGTACAGTTTTGTTTTAGGTTGTATTGCTTTGGGCTTAGCTGTTGGGCAGGGCATTGCCCATAATTTTGAGGTTATTTCAGGATTTACTGAAGCTTATTTGTGTAAGTGAATAAATTATTTAGAGCAAGAAGTATTTTATTTACACAGACTAATAAACACATATACTTAAGTTTAACTAAAAAAAAAAATGTTCATGTGGATTTTATTGCTGTGGAGCAATGTGATACACTTATATACACAAATCACTGATCACTGTTTTGTTTTTTGTTTTGTTTTTGTTAAAAGGGCACAAGGGCACTTTGGACAAAAAGGAATGGTGCTCAAGCCCCCCTTGGTGTCTATGTGTGCCCGTGCCTGATCAGCGAAAGCACATTTGAGCAAGTGTGTGTGCTTTACGTGTAGTGTGTGATTGTCCAAATCCCTAATCAAGGAAAAAACCTAAATGAAAACAATCCTGCTCTGCTCCATGCAAATTACCCAGATGTGGATCCTGTATAGAACATATATTATACGAATGAGAGTGCATTTACTTATTTAAAATAATTAGTGTTTTGTTGCATAGTTTTGCCAAAGTATGTTTAAGCTCACTTACCTCGGCAAGGTGCCCCATTACCGTAAAATCATGCGTATAATACGCATATTTTGCCCCTCTTCATCTTATGTGAAGAAGGGGGTGCATATTATACACAAGGCAAAAAAATTCCCATTGCCACACTGCTTCCCTCCCTCCCTGTTTACCCATATCCTCCTCCTCTTCCCGTCTGTAGTCGTCCAATTTCCTCAGCCTGACAAGGTCCCAGAGGGCGGTGTGCTTGCATCTGCTTCACGCTTCCAGCATTGCTGTGTCAGGACCTCTTCTTTGTAGCCAGTTGTAATGACTTGCGGGGACCTTGCGGTCCTCGCAGAGCAATACCGTAGATCTAATGCACATAGGAGGAGGATATGGGTAAGTGAGGATGAAGGGAAGCAGTGTGGCAATGGGAATTGTTTTGTTTGTGTTAAAGGGGAAAACAAGGGTCAGTGGCGTAACTAGAAGCCACCGGGCCTTGGTGCAGAAATTGCCATGCCGGGCCCCCTCCATCTTCACATTGCCCCATGTCCATCTCCTATCTCCATCACCCGCTCCTGCACGGTTTTCAGTTATGCAGAGCGCTGGGAGATGATGTCATCTCCCAGCGCTCTGTATTACTAGAGAGCCGGGAGATCAGCTGAGCTGCTGCGGGCACGGGCGAGTGGCGATGGGTTGGCAGGGGGCAGCCAGGCAACTGGAATGACGGGCCCAGTCGCAGGTGCGACCCCTATTGTTATGCCACTGACAAAGGTGCATATTATACATAGGCACTTGTTTTCCCCTAAAATCTTATGTATAATGTACACCTGCTTATTATACACAGGTGATTATTATACCCGAGATTTTACCGTATATGTGAGTCTTATCCATTACAAATGGACATCTTTATGGTTTACAGAAATATTTTCTGTTCAAAGACTTCTAAATGAAACATTTCCCCTGAGGAAATTACTTTTGAGGAAGAAAGTAGGATTTAAAAACACTAAACTTTTACTGATAAAAAAAACATAAGATATCTGGTGGGGAGATTCACTAAGCAGTGATAAAGAGGTGATAAAGTGAAGATGACTTCTCCAGTGATATCACTTCTCCAGTTCCTATGTTATTCTATAGAGCCTGTGCACTAAGATCTCCAAAGTGGGAGAGATCTTAATGCATAGGCTTCATAGAATAATATAGGAATTGGAGAAGGGATAAACTGGAGAAGTTCTCTCCGCTTTATCACCACTTAGTGAATCTTCCCCCTAGTATCCTTCCGATTAGACCACATTTTAGTGGTGGGTAGGACAGACATAGATATAAAGGGAGCTGGTGGAAGTGTCGAGTCCTTTTGGATCCCTTCCCACTCACTGCACATGTCTCCTGTTTGAAGCAGATCAGTCCAATCAGAAGTATACTAGAGATCTTGGGGTAGGGTGACCACATTGCCATTCTGCCATACAGGGACACTGTGGTGATGAGAGTACTACTCTCCAGCTTTAGGTCAGCTATGTGGGAGGGGTCAGTATACATCACTGGACATCAGTGCTCAAATTGCTCTTTATCTGGTGCACCATTGGTTCTAACCACTGGAGGGAGAACTGTCTATTGACTGGTGTGACAGGAAGCAAAGCCTGTGGTGGGCTACAAGATAATATACATCACAGCCGAAGCCTTAGATCTAGTATTACACTACAATAAAGCTGCACTTCAGCTCCTGTTTGATGTCAGGATCAAGGCTCACTTCTGTCTCGAGTTCTTAGAGCTCTGTCTGGAAGCCATTTTCTTGTAGCCCAGCAGAGGCATCACTTCCCGTCACAGTAGGCAATGGGCAATTCTGTTTCTAGTGTATAGAGTCTTTATTCAGGGACTTTGCATCGTCCTTGATGGGGGCTGCTCGAAATATGGGACACATAGGGTTGCCACCCTGCCGGTATTTTACAGGCACAGCCGGTAATTAGCACTGCTGAGCCAGTGACGGTATAATCTCTATACTGGCAATTAAAAAGCCGGTATTACTGCGAATGTACTACACTAACTCCTTTGCACTGCTTCCCACTATGCCCAGGTCACTTCAGTGGCCTTAAAAATCATGTCTTTGGCTCACTGTCACTCTCTACGCCCTCACTCAGCCGCGTGTTAGTGAGTGGCGGAGAGACGCTGATCATGCCATACTGCGCATCGCACACTTTATATGCGCACGCATGCTTCGTAGTATGCGCATACTCCACTGTTGCCTGATTGCAAGTGCCTCAAGTCCAGTGTGCGTGCAGTCCCGTGCGTGACGCATCCCAAGTAAGTGCTCATTGCTAATGCTGTTAGCTTTAACTGTTTAGTGCTGTGCTGCACATGTACGAGTTGCTGGTTGACCACTTGAGTTCACCCAACGCAGCATTCAATCAGCAAGCAATAGCAGCCTTCCCAGGTACATTACATTATGTGAATGTGATTCATAATTTTGCTGAGAGGTTCATTGAGCTCATGAGCTGGGACCTGGGAGGATTGGGGAGGGGTTGTGTTATGTAAGGTATTGGCTTGGCTAGTATGTTTTCATAAGACGTGTCACGTAATCAACAAGGTATTTAACCCGCTAAGTGCCAGAGGGAATGCAATTCATTGCTTACCACTCTAGCATTCAAATGGTTAAGCCATATTGAACTTGAAGTTCAATGTTGTAGAGCCATGCAACATTGAGTTGTTCTGCCCCTTTTGTGGCTCCTCCCTTCTGTGGCTCCACCCTCACCGAACCACAACTATGGATGGTATTTTTTTGAGAAAAAGGTGGCAACCCTAGGGGGACACATATAAATTCTGGGAATGTCCCGGGTAGTCAGGGACATGTGGTCACCCTATCTTGAGGCAGATGCACTAAGGTATGATAAAGAGGTGATAAAGTGGATATAATGTCTCCAGTGATATCAGTTCTCCAGTTCCTGTGTTATTGTATGGAGCCCATGCACTAAGATTTCTCATGTAGAAGTCATTTCTACTTTATCACACCTTAGTGCATAACCCCCCTTATGATTTTATCAGTAATAGTTTAGTTGTTTTTAAATTTTACTTGTTTCCTCAAAAGTAATTTCCTCAGGAGCAAATTTTAATCTAGGAGTCTTAATTTAAAATATTTCTTTAACCCTTTGTGTGCCAGAGGGTATTGCAATGCGTGGATGATAGCAATGATGGCAATATGTACTAGATAAGACTCACTTAAAATATAGTACCTTGGTGAGGGTAAGCATGCTTAAATACACCTTTTACCAAATTATGCAACGGGAACGCTCATTTAAAAAAAAAAAAAATAAGTTAACACATTGGCATAATATATATATATATATATATGCTGTATGCGGGGCTCACATTTGGGTAATTGTATGGAGCAGCACATAACTGCTTTGTTTCATTTTTTTCCATAGAACACAGTTTGAGAACCAATGAAACGGAGTATCTCATAAGTGTCCCTCTTTGGGAGATATTAGGGATCCATCCCTCCCAAGCCTCTTCCTTTCCCACCCTGGTGTCCCTATGTTTAGGAGATCAGACTGTGTGGTGTGTGTGTATATAAGTGTATCACCCTGGTGTCCCTGTGTTTAGGAGATCAGACTGTATGGTCTGTATAGAAGTGTATCACTCTGGTGTCCCTGTGTTCAGTAGATCAGACTGTATGGTCTGTATAGAAGTGTATCACCCTGGTGTCCCTGTGTTTAGGAGATCAGACTGTGTGGTGTGTATAGAAGTGTATCACCCTGGTGTCCCTGTGATCAGACAGTGTGGTGTGTATAGAAGTGTATCATCCTGTTGTCCCTGTGATTAGGAGATCAGACTGCGTGGTGTGTATATAAGTGTATCACCCTGGTGTCCCTGTGTTTAGGAGATCAGACTGTGCGGTGTGTATAGAAGTGTATCACCCTGGTGTCCCTGTGTTTAGGAGATCAGACTGTGTGTTGTGTTTATAAGTGTATCATCCTGGTGTCCATGTGATCAGACTGTGCGGTGTGTATATAAGTGTATCACCCTGGTGTTCCTGTGTGTAGGAGATCAGACTGTGTGGTGTGTGTATAGAAGTGTATCACCCTGGTGTCCCTGTGTTTAAGAGATCAGACTGTGTGTTGTGTTTATAAGTGTATCACCCTGGTGTCCCTGTGTTCAGGAGATCAGACTGTGTGGTGTATATATAAGTGAATCACCCTGGTGTCCCGGTGTTTAACAGATCAGACTGTCTGATGTGTATATAAGTGTATCACCCTGGTGTTCCTGTGTTTAGGAGATCAGACAGTGTGATGTGTATAGAAGTGTATCACCCTGGTGACCCTGTGTTTAGGAGATCAGACTGTGTGGTGTGTATATAAGTGTATCACCCTGGTGTTCCTGTGTTTAGGAGATCAGACCGTGTGGTGTGTATAGAAGTGTATCACCCTGGTGTCCCTGTGTTTAGGAGATCACACTGTGTGGTGTGTATATAAGTGTATCACCCTGGTGGCCCTGTGTTTAGGAGATAAGACTGTGTGGTGTATATATAAGTGCATCACATTGCTCCACAACAATAAAAAACACATTAATACCTTAAGGACCAGGAAAATCTGGGGTGGATTGCACTTAAAGGGATAGTAATACTTCATTTTAACTTTATTTTATTTTGTAGGCATTAAAAAAACATGAAGAATGATATAAGTCTTATCTCTGAAACCTTTATGGTTTAAGAGATATTCACAAACAAAGTATCCCCCCCCTGTTTAACCAGATCAGAAGGGAGATGCCCAGGTAGACTGCAGAGAGGGACAATCTTCAATTAAGATAATGGAAAAAGCTGAAAAACTTGTCAAGGGGGGGAAGGGCTTTCATTGTTTTCATACAAAGAAAATTGTCCCCTTCTGTTATCTGTACTGTCATACAACCAGACTCACATCTGAGAAGAGATGGCTTACACTAGGAAAAAGGGGCGGGGAGGGGAACTTTGCTTGTGAATATCTCATAAACCATAAAGGTTTGAGAGATAAGACTTATATCATTCTTCATGTTTTTTTAATGCCTACAAAATAAAATAAAGTTAAAACGAAGTGTTACTATCCCTTTAAGGACCAGAGCAATTTTGACCTTTTTGACTATGTCTTTGTTCAACAGTGTTTTCTCTGTAAGCCTTTTATTTCAGTCACACAAATGATATGCCATTTGTTTGCACACAATTAAGGCTTTCTTTTGATACCCCATTTATATGGACAACCCACCATTTATTTTATTAAAATTAAAGAATATGGTAAAAAAAAAAAAAAAAAAGTAAAAAAAAAAACATTTTTATTTTTTCTCTTGGGATCATTTGGGCACAATAGGTTACATTTTTATGGAGACTGCATGAAAGGTATTACCGGTCAGTCATACCTACAAAATGGGCAGTTTTAAATGGGCACTATCCCCCCTGGGTGAAAATCCCCATGTCCTTCTTTACCTCAGTATTTTGGCACTTTCTTATTGATGAGGATTGGCGGTGTGTATAAATGCACTACCTGGCTCCACAACAATCACACTCCCATTATTATTTGTTGAAACTTAGTATTTTTAAATAAAATCTGGTATTTGTAAAACAAATGTGTGAGCTGTTTTAAATAAATAAAAAAAAAATGTTGCTTTTAGCAGGTCAGAAATGGACCTGCATCCAGCCAGCCTCCAGCACCAGCAGCGAAGGGGTTAATACCCCAAACTCCTGCATGATTTTTATTTAGTATGTCTCTGGTCTCTGCTTCTCTCTCTTCCCCTTACTTCAGTAGTAAGGAAGCAGGGCCGGATTTACATCTCAGGAGCCTGTAGGCACTGAAATCTGAAGTGCCCCCCCCAAAAAACAAACAAACAAGTGCAATGAACTGGAGGACTCTTTAGTGTTCAGAGTGTTAAATCTCCCTATTTAAATTAGCAGTAATATATATATATATATATATATATATATATATACCAGAAAGTGTGATTGCACTGGGTGTTATATATACCTATACCTATAAGAAAAAATGGTCATTCCTTTACTGAGGTTACTAAATAAATACTAGCGCCTGGGTGCTGCTAGAAATATATTAATATCAAGAAGAAATGGTGCAGTGACCAGGGTGAAGAAGGTCATGCACAGGACTCACAGGGCCTGTTTGTACAGTTGTGTTTATTGTCAAGACTTGCGAAAGGCCCTTCAGAGGGTTGAAACTTTGACAATAAACATATCTTCCACAAGGAAGTCCTATGAGTGCTCTTCTTCACTGAATCATGTCTTGTTTTATATACACCACATATATCCCAGGGCAATCTCATTTCTTCATTCAGCATTTATTAGGACTCACTTTTGTATTTCATTGTATTTGTCCTTAGTGGCCACCAGGTGGTGCTGTGATCTCTTACAATGCAGATTCCCAGGGTATGACGTAACCCTTTGAGTGCCAGAGTGGCACATTTTGTACAGTGTCTAAAAGGATGATTAAAAAAAATATATTTGGTGCTGTAATAACATTTGTAGGAAACATCTCCATGCATTGGGGATACAGTTATGGTTTACTTCAGTCTTCACTCATGAATACATACCCACCCTTATACCCGGCGGCGGT
Organism: Rhinophrynus dorsalis; assembly: GCA_037306005.1. Lineage (NCBI taxonomy): Eukaryota > Metazoa > Chordata > Amphibia > Anura > Rhinophrynidae > Rhinophrynus > Rhinophrynus dorsalis. The sequence goes on along the minus strand of CM074721.1, from coordinate 26,642,026 downwards.
GCAGGAAGCCGGCTTACCTCAAATCAAGGCGGGCCGCGGGGCTACTGTGGGTCCGTGCAGGCAGCTCATTCATCTGCCCTGTGTGTGAGATGTGGCTGGCGAGCAACATTGTTCCTCCATGGGTAGGGATGCAGCTCCCTGCAGGCTGCAGCGAGCTTCTGGGAGGAGGCGGGGCAGTACTGTTCTGGGCCGCCAAGTGGTGAAGACTGAAGTGAGGAGTAATGCTCAGATGCAGCTTCCGTGACACTGGTGACACGGACTCCAGCTTTTGTCACCTCACCTGGTCTGTGTGTGTCATCTGGCTGAAGCAGTGAGCAATGCAGCGTCCCCCCCCCCCCCCGGCCCGTAGTCCAAAGGAAAAGGCTGGCTAATTTTCAGAAAAAAATAAAAAGTGATCACAATGACAGGCGCCCCGCTGTTGTGCCTTCTCTGCCTTATTGTAAATCCGGCCCTGTAAGGAAGAGAGAGGCACAGATAAGACACAAAGGCAGTGTTTCAAGCACACTGCATTTTCTAAATCAAAATGTCAGTATGATCGCTCCTGGAGCAATCACATGAACCGGCAGAACTGACAAGGACTGAAGCTGAGCGTCTCAGCCTCTGCAGAATGATAGCAGCCGCCTCTGTGCACGCTGCTATCATTTAACCCATGACGTGCCAGGACCGTCATGGGTCCTTATGGGAAGTTTACCCATGACGGTCCTGGCACAGAATGGGTCGTTAAGGGGTTAATGTTTATTTAAACTTCAGTGTATGTGTTTATAAATTAGTCTGTGTCAATAAAATACTTTGGTCTTGCTGTAAATCATTTATTCAGTTACAAAAGGGGTGTCATGAAACAGATGTAAATATGTACTTTTATTTACTAGGAATAAAATACACACACAAAAACCAGCTGTAAAATTAAAGTAACTTTTTATTACAGTCTTGGCAATTTAATGCAAACATTTTTCTTTATAGTACAATGACACTGGCAATTTGTCTAAGAGTATAATACACAGTTATAATTAAAAGCCAAAGATGTTTTTCATATATATTTGACCTTTTCAATGAATAACAAAGGTTTAAATATTACAACTAAAAAGACATCTGTACATTTTATTGTTGTATATTACAAGTAATTCTCAAAAGGTGCATTCACTTTTACAAACAAGACCACAAATTATTCAACATTTTTGCTTTAACTTTTTTTTGCTTAAAGAGACACTAATGGTAAAAAAAAATGTCGTTTATTATGAAAAGACATGTTGCAACATTCATAAATATACAAATAAAAATAAATACCTTGATAGCTCTTAGGATATTTGATTTTGTAGGTAAAAAAGCAAATTTCCTTTGCATTCCTAATTTCCAGTTCTGGCATACACAGTAGAATACAGTCTTCGGACCAGAAAGAGAATGGTGATAATAAAAACAGTGTTTCACCCGCCTGCTGAAAGACAGCGCCTGCAGTATCATCTATCTTAAGTTCTGTCACACAGTGAAAACCTTCAGTTATATATTTGTGAATGTCGCAACCTGCTTTTGTCATATAATAAGAACTTGAATTTTAATCTTAGTGTCCAAAGCAATGTACTTTACAAGCCCTCTGTCACTCAAACAGTTAACCGTTTGAATGCCAGAGGGGTACGCAAGGCATTGCTTTGCAATGCGTTGCGTACCCCTCTGTCACTCAAAGAGTTAAACACCTATACATCACAAAAGTTTAACTTTACTTTAAAGGAGTAGTAATGCGTTATTATGGAAAAATGTGTGTGTATTTTTTTTTACACGTAATTTTGTAACCCTTTGAGTGCCAGAAGTTTATGTAAGGTGTTGCATACCTTCTCTGGCACTCAGATGTTAATGGGTTAGATGCTTCATTCAATATTTTTTGTTTTTGTTTAATTTAACTGCGGCTTTCGGTTTTGGTCATTAAATTGAACTCTTTCTATTACTTTCCATACAGTGCTTTACTCTGCAACATAAAGAGTTTCATAGCCAGCAACAAAAAAAGAGGATTTTAGTCTTACCTGTTAAATCCTTTTCTCTTAGTCCATACAGGTTACTGGTAACTTTGGGTAGGCAATCCGCCCCTTTAATTGTAAGCAGAAACAATTCTAGAATTGTATACAGGGGGTGGAGCCTACCTTCCCTCCTTGGCTGCAGCTAGCCAACCAGCTCCAGAAAGATTTGAGACACTAACTATTGACTAGATAGTAGAAGGGAAAGAAGACTCCTGTGAGCATGACTCCGAAGGACCCCCACGGTCTGCCACAGGAGAGCCAAGCATGGTCCCTTGACAGGGTGGGAGACCAGTAACCTGTAAGGACTTAGAGAAAAGGATTTAACAGGAAAGACTAAAATCCTCTTTTCTTTGTCGTCCAATACAGGTTACTGGTAACTTTGGGATGTCCAACCATTGAGTTTCCCAGAGGCGGAATGTAAGGCAAGGACCAGGCTCAAGGCCCCCAAAGTCACCAGAGCAGATATGAACCATCAGATAAGAGATAGCCCAACAAAACAATGAAGTGTCAACGGACACTAAACAGAGCTAACAACACCCCAAACTGTCACACAGCACACTGAACTAGAGCCAACAGGGCTCAAAAGTGAAGGAAGCAGCAAGAACCGAAGAAGATCCCAGATAGGCAAGACTGCCTCCAGGATTTTCCTCCTAAAGCTGGCGTCAGCTGATGCCAGCACATCAACACGGTAGTGCTTCGAAAATGGTGCGCACAGATGACTAAGTGGCAGCCTTGCACAACTGATCAGCAGAGGCCTGATTCTTGTAAGCCTAAGAAGCCCCAATAGATCTTGTAGAATGAGCCGTGACCCTAAAGGGAACAGGCCTCTTCCTCTGCTCGTAAGCCTTATGAATAGTGGACTTGATCCAAGAAGCAATAGTCACCTTGGATGCAGGTCCTCCTTCTCTGGGTCCCTCAGGAATGACGAACAACGCGTCTGATTGTCTGATAGACTAAATGCGATGTACGTAAAACTTGAAACAAAGCATCACATCTAACAAGTGGAGATCCCTCTCCTTGTCAGAGGTGGGGTCAGGACAGAAAGAGGGCACCACAATCTCCTGATTGATGTGGAACTCAGACATCACCTTCGGGAGAAACTCCTGAGAAGTGCAAAGCACCACCTTGTCCTTGTGAAAAACCAAATAGGGTGTCTTAAAGGACAGAGCATGTAACTCCATGACACGGCAAACAGACACGATCGCCAGGAGAAAGGCCATTTTTCATGTCAACAGGCTTAGAGGAATACTAGCCAGAGACTCAAATGGAGGGCGCTAAAGAACGCCCAAAACCAAGTTAAGATCTCACAGAGGAGCGGGATTCTTGAAGGCAGGACAAGCATGAGCAACACCCTGAAAGAAAACCTTGACATCAGGAAGGATGGCAATGTGCCTCAGAAAGAAAACAGAGAGAGCAGAAGTCTGACCCTTAAGGGATCTCAAACTGTAAAAAGGCCAGGACCGTAGGCAGATCAAATTCCTCAGACAGGTCCTTGTCAGCACACCAAGATAGACATGTCGACCAGACACGATGGTAGATCTTGGAAGAAACAGGTTTGCGGGCACTGAACATAGTAGCCACCACCCCAGAAGAAAAAACTTTCTTCTTCAATATTGAGGATACAACTTCCAAGCCATCAAATTTAGCCGATGAACATCCTCCTTCCACAGGTAACCCTGTAGAAGAAGATCCGGATGGCAAGGGAGCCAGAATGGCTCTGCCACTGACAGATCCAGAAGCTCCGGAAACAAAGCTTGGCGAGGGCAGTACGGAACAATCAAAATGACTGGACAGCGTTCCAGTCACAAGTTCCGTAACACCCTGTGCAACATTGGAAGGGGAGGAAAGATGTAGGCCAGAGGAAATAACCAAGGAATGGACATGGCATCCACCGCCAGGGCTAGAGGGTCCCTCCACCGACAGCAGAACCTCAGAACCTTCCTGTTGTGTTTTGTTGCATTCAGGTCGATGTAAGGAAGACTACTACTACTACTACTAAACAATGAGGGTGAACACCTCTGGGTGCAGTTCCCACTCTCCGCTGTCCACTGTGTGTCGACTAAGGAAGTCCGCCATGACGTTGTCTACTCCAGGAATGTGCACTGAGAATATGGCAGGAACGTGTTCTTCTGGCCTGGACAAAATAGACTTAACCTCTAACCAAGAGGCGAGACTTCTTGTTCTGCCCTGTTTGTAGATGTAAGCCACGGCCTTGGCATTGTCGGACTGTACCCAGACTGGACAGTCTTCCAGCTGAGATGTCCAATGACGAAGGGCATGAAATATCTCCTGAAGCTCCAACACGTTGATGGGAAGGAGAGATTCCTTCAGAGACCACCGACCCTGAGCACTCAGGTGACCCAGGACCGCTCCCCAGCCGGAGAGGCTGGCATCCGTCGTCACCATGGTCCAGAAGGATACCAGGAAGGACTTGCCTTTCAGCAGATTGGAGAGGTCGAGCCACCATGATAAGCTCAGTTCCACATGAAAAGGGAGGGACAGTGACATCTTCAGAAGGTCCGGCTGACCCCTGCACACCTGGATCACAAACCTCTGGAGTTCCCTGGTGTGCTCCATGGCAAACGGGAACGCTTCTGTGGTGGAGATGAATTTCCCCACTAGAGAGGACAGCTTCTTGGCTGGAACTGGATCTTGCGCCAGAATCGCAGAAACAGCCCTGATCAGGCCCTCAGCCGAGGGCTCAGGATCAGCCTCAAAAGGATCCTAAAAAAACTGAGTGGAGCCCACAGCAGAACATTCCTCAACATCTGAATCCACCAGCAGTTCTTCCTCAGAGGAATCTGATACATCAGGTACTCCCTTAGGTTTTGGCAGGGAAGACTTGACGGGGGAGGGGGTCTGCCAAGAATGGAACACCACCTGTAACTGGGATGGAAAGAGTTGCAATGTAGACCTATGGTCCCTGGTAGCAGCCTTGAACTCTTGCACCCAAACTAGCTCTAATGCATGGCTGGAAGTACCCGGGAGACTCTCAGGGACATCAGAGCATGCTGGGCATAAATGACCAGAGAATTCTCTAAGTAACTCTGAATGACAGGAAGAGCAATGAGCAATAGGGGATACAGAGACCCCAGCATCCCTAGTCTTAGGTCTGGCCCCAAGCTCCAACGGTATAGACATTCTCACAGTGTCAAATAACTTTACAGTATAAGAAATCACCCAATTATAGTGTGTAGGATTAAGGTTTCACTCCAGAAATCGCTAAACTAGACTTATCTGGCAGGCGAACGGTTAATCAGCAGAGGAGAGAAGGAGAGTCCAAGCCCTGCGTAGGATACTCATTCTGGAAATGGCACAAAATGGCTGCCATGGCGGGAGCACATCAGAAACGAGGGCACGAGGCAAGCGCTCATGGGAAATGTAGTTTTCCCAGAAAAAGTACCCAAACAGTGCCCGAAGCCCCCTGAGCCCCGCAACACACTGGAAACATGAACCGGATGATAGAGCAAGGGCAGACAAGAAAAATGAGCCATCTCTGAAGTCGCTAGGTTAAGCGGTTGCAGAGATATGTCCTAAACTGTACAGTCCCATAGGAGTGGATAGAGCAATGGCGCCTATGCGTTAAAGCACTCAAATTTTACAAAACTGAAACAGTAAAATAAAAATGCATGAAACATCACTAGAACATGTTAGGATACCCAAAAAACACTGAACCAGTAGGAAACGTGTCAGAAACCCCCTCAAAAGATGCAAAACCAGCAGCTAAAGGGTTAAAGTACCACATAAACCTGCTCCATAACACCCAACAGACATACAGACTCAATGAGTGCAGGAGTGTGCAATAGGAACTCCAAAGGTAAACCCCTGTGCGGAGGGGCACTGTGGGACATGTGGACCTGCAGCACTCAAAGGGTTGCTCACCTTTCTTGCAGATCTAGTGTCTTCAGATTACCATGTATTAAGAAGAAGCCACGGTGGGCAACTCCTCAGGAAAGAACTTGTAGCCAAGATTTTCCCCCCAGGGCTTAAGGTCCACAAAAAGCACCTGGTCACTGAGCTAGCCACATCTAAGGGCATTGTCAGTTATGGTAATCCGCCTAATGGTGGTATTCCATTTCTAACACAAAAATAAAAAAAAATTCTAAAACTATAGCAGAACTGTTCTTTTGCCTGTGTTATCTTCACCAAGGAACAAATCTTTCTGGATCTGGTTGGCTAGCTGCAGCCAAGGAGGGAAGGTAGGCTCCACCCCCTGCATACAATTCTAGAATTGTTCCTACCTACAATTAAAGGGGCGGATTGCCTACCCAGAGTTGTCAGTAACCTGTATTGGACGACAGAGAAATGCAGTTTGACCCCTCATCACCTGTTGCTATCAGTTTGATTTGAAAAAGTTAGCATTTTATATATATATATAAATAAAATGTATGATTAATTATTGAGAGAGCTGGCTTCGATTTGTTTATTTTATATCAATAATAAAGCAAGACTGTTACTCCAAGAGATGGACTGAATCGACTTACTGGTTTTATAACCCCAAAGAACATGATGGGTGAGATTCCCTAAGTGGTGATAAAGAGGTGATAAAGTGGAGATGACTTCTCCAGTGATATCACTTCTCCGAATTCCTATGTTATTCTATGAAGCCTATGCACTAAGATTTATTCAGCTTTGGAGATCATAGTGAATAGGCTCTATAGAATAACATAGGAACTGGAGAAGAGATAACATTGGAGAAGTCATCTCCGCTTTATCTCCTCTTTATAACCGCTTAGTGAATGTCCCCCAATACGTGTATCTCTGCCTGCTTGTAGCGTATTCACAGACAAGACCTGCATATAATGGACAGATGGTAATCACTATTAACACTTACACCTTCGTTCTCAAAATGTATTATACACCCATACTTAACATCTCGGGAGCTAGAAGGGGTTGGTGACTTTCCTAGAATCCAAGGAGTTAAAGGGATAGTAATACTTCGTTTTAACTTTATTTTATTTTGTAGGCATTAAAAAAACATGAAGAATGATATAACTCTTATCTCTGAAACCTTTATGGTTTAAGAGATATTCACAAACAAAGTATCCCTTCCCTGTTCAACCAGATCAGAAGGGAGATGCCCAGGTAGACTGCAGAGAGGGACAATCTTCAATTAAGATAAGGGAAAAACCTGAAAAACTTGTCAAGGGGGGAAGGGCTTTCATTGTTTTCATACAAAGAAAATTGTCCCCTTCTGTTATCTGTACTGTCATACAACCAGACTCACATTTGAGAAGAGATGGCTTACACTAGGTAAAAGGGGCGGGAGGGGAAACTTTGCTTGTGAATATCTCATAAACCATAAAGGTTTGAGAGATAAGACTTATATCATTCTTCATGTTTTTTTAATGCCTACAAAATAAAATAAAGTTAAAACGAAGTATTACTATCCCTTTAAAATAGCATTGTCTGCAATGTTATAAAGAACAGGATTTTTTTAGGCAATGTGATTTTATCTTTTTTTTTTTTATTATAGTAAAAGTGAGATTACCTGCAACACTAAAACTACCTGCAGAATAAATAAGCTACATAGGAACTGTATATATTCAGGTATGAAAATGTAACCCTGCCCCCCCAGACACAAACACACACACATGTGTATATATATACATATAGTACCAAGTCAAGGTATGGAATGCACTCACTGTTTTCGAGTAGAACTGTGCCGCCTGGATGCTCATCCAGAAGTTGTAGGCGTAATAGCAAAAAGGGTTATGGAAAGCACACGCAGGAAACTTTTTTTAGCAGTGAACAGGTGGATTTATTCCAATCGACTAAATACATTGCTAAAAAAGTTTCCTGCGTGTGCTTTCCATAACCCTTTTTGATATAATATATATATATATATATATATATATATATATATATATATATATATAAACAGAGCTTTCCCTGCTGAGTAAACTCAGAACTTGTACTGCCGGGAGATTTTTAATTTTTATTACAGCTCAAGATAATGCCTGTATTTCATCGTTTGGAGAGTTAACAGTCGACCGACCAAACTTTTCCATTGGGACTATGAAACAGCACCACCTAGTGGTCACCTTTCATACACTTTTTGAATAAATTAAAAAAAAGCAAACCAAGAACTCAAATACGTGTGAAGTATTATAATGTTTGAACAAATGTATCTCCCAGTAGTAGGAGTACCCTTGTTTTACTCAGAAGTAAAAACACTACAATCAGAGGAGGGCTGGCCTGGGGGGCAGGGGGGCAATTGCCCCCTGGGCTGGCCATGTGTCTGGGCTGGTGGGCCAGTGCATCACTCAATCTCCCACTTGCTGCTGTAAATGGAGCTACATTAGTGATACCACAGAACTTATGAAATGAATCTATATGCAGGTGATACCGCAGAGCTACAATCCAAACATAGCTGCACTAGTAGCATAATCCATTTCCCTTGCAAGCTCTATGGCATCACTATTCTATCTTTACTTAACCCTTTGAGTGCCGGAGGGGTACACAACGCATTGAAAAAGCAATGTGTTGTATACCCCTCTGGCACTCACAGGGTTAAATTATAAGCACTGTAGTGTCACTAATGTAGCCCCATTTCAACAGTAAGCTCTGTGGTATCACTTGCTTTAATTCACAGCATTAAGGACAATTTGAAAATTAAGGTAGCGGGGGTGGGCTGGGACAATGTGCTTGGACGATAGTAGATATGGGCCACTAAATTGTATTTGCCCCCTGGGCCGTATGTTGCCAGCCCTCCCCTGACTACAATTATATATTTCATAATAAATCCTTACTCTACATGTAGCCACCTGATTGGCAGTGAGGCCTCCGAGGCACTGCCAAGCACTGTGTTGGGAACGTCTCTAAAATTTAAAGTAGTTAAGCTTTCTGCACAGTCATTTAGGGATTAGTTTTCTCACATGGGGGAAGAACCCAAGAAAAAATCCAAAAACCAAGATGACGCCTGAATCCACGTAAACGACTTATGGATGAAACTGTACTGCACAAAAGGAAAGTGGCGCAAACCAATTTCAGCACAGGGGGAATTGAAATCAGTCTTTTAACCCCTTAAACTCCAGAAAGGTCACCAACGCATTGCTTTGCAATGTTTTGGAGACCTCTCTAACATTCAAGGGGTTACATTTGTTATTTAAATCAACGGGCATTTTTATTTGTTCCCTATTTTGCGCTTGGTCTGTCCCTGAATTACTTTATTTTTGAGTTGTGCATCTAGCCAACAGCATACATTGGATATTTACTTTCAGGTCATTTTATTGTACTGTTTATTTATAAGAATAACCCATAGCCCTTATTTACTGAGGTGCTAAATCATCCATGCGCTCAGGGCCGGATTTACATTCCAGCCTACGCAAGGCATTCTGGGCACCCTTAGCTCCGCCCATGGCCACACCCCACTCCTCACGTGACCACACCGCCAGTCTTATCCACACTATTTCCTGGCCCAGAATATACCTCTGGCCTCCAACAAGCAAGGACATAAAAGCTTTAACCCCTTGGTTGCTAAAGAGATCTCCAACGCATTGCAGAGATCTCACTAGCAACCAAGGGGTTAAATAATAGCCTGTAATGGGGCGTATATGCTACTGCATGGATAGAGGTATTGCGCTGGCCCCACCCACAATTCAGAATTTGGGTGTGGCCAGCACAGCTGAGGCGCTGCCCCTCAAAATTTGGAGGCTACCTATTGGGAAATCCAGCCCTGCATGCGTTGTTGATATGAAGGACTGCGCAATCCGGGGATTGGGGGGTCCCTACAAGACCACAGGGTTTTTTTTGTTTTGTTTTTTTTTTTTTTAGCGCGCTGCATTCTGGGATCTCAAAACAGCGCGCAGATGCTATGCAATCCCACAATTCCATGACATGCCAGGATCATCAACTGTCCTTAACGTCTCGACCAGCGTGATGGTCCTGGCACGTCATGCGTCATTAAGGGTTAAAGACGCAGCAAACGTTTTTGATTGAAAATAAATAAATGTGATTAGACTTGTTCTCTTGAGTAAAATAGGGCTACTCCAACTGCTGGTAGATAATTCATTCAAAAGTTATATTTTGGTGGCACTTAAACCCTTAAAGTGATAGTAATACGTCCAAAAATTGCATTTTATATTGTAGCCATTACAAAATCATTAAGAACGATACAAGTCTTATCTCTCAAACCTTTATGGTTTTGATAGATATTCACAAGCAAAAATTTCCCCTCACTGACCGAAACGATCAAGTCTGCCATCTAGCTGTCAGATTTGGAATCCGGTCCGCAGACCAGCTGGCAGCTCTTCAGCCGAGATCACAAGATATAAAAATAACTAGTTCATTGGAACGGTCTACAAAGTGTTCTTGCATACCAGGCACACTTTGTATATCATTTCAGTGAAGTAGTTCTTCTTATATCTTATGATCTCGGCTCTGCTGTAGAGCCGCAGGCTGGTCTGTGGACCGGATTCCAAATCCGGTCTTGGACAAGTCAGTTTCAGCCTCCTGAATGATCACAGAGCGCCTTCAGGCGTGCAGCGATCATCAAACTCATGATGTGCCCGGACCGTCACTGGTCCTTAAAGGACCGAAACTTGTAACGGTCCTGTAACGTTCATAGAGGTGTTAATGCCAATTCCCTGCACACTATGCTAATTCATTATGTTCAAGGCCAAACACATCAGTCTCTGTGCTATTAGAAAGGCAACTGGAGTGTGGGTTCTGCCTAGATTCATGCATACCAGAGGGTGTGTTACTATTGGCCCAGCACAGAAACTAATTAACATAAAGTGCCACATTGTGTCACCAACAGATAAATGTTGTTTTCTCAAAAACTATTTATATTACAAATAAATCATTAGCACAGCATACAGGCAGGTTTTAATTCTCTTTAAAATTAACCAAACATCGTAAAGAGGTAGGTCTACTTTAAGATATATAAAATTGCATGTTTTTTTTGCCAGCAGGTCGGACGCGCCTCATTTACTGGCTAGGAGGTTGAAATCTATTATGCAAGATACAGAAGAACAGGAAGATTGCAAAGGAAAATTACTTCCCCCAACTTAATGAAAAACATCACATGCAATATCATAAATCTTACATTCTTTCAAGACATGAAAAATATACATAGTTTTCTGAAAAATTAACGTTTATTTGTGGCACAGTGTTGCACTATTACCAAACTGTGTGCTATGAATGGATCTTAACAATACCCACACTGGAAGCATTTCTAATATCACATGGAGATAGATTTGTCCTCAGACAGAAGTGATCAGTATACTGTGCAGTGAATTAGTGTAACGTTCCACCAAAACAGAAATGGTAATTTTTTTTATAACAATTTGTTTTACAGAAAAGTAACTAATACAGCTATACAGGCATTTTTTAATTCTCTGCTAAAGAAACTAAACTTTTCTTAGGGTAATGTCAGTTTCCCAAAAATAGTAACTCAAACCAGATCTGCTTTAATAAGTCGCCATGCATTCATTAAAGGGATAGTAATACTTTGTTTTATCTTTATTTTATAGGCATTAAAAAAACATGAAGAACGATATAAGTCTTATCTCTCAAACCTTTATGGTTTAAGAGATATTCACAAGCAAAGTTTCACCTCCCGCCCCTTTTACCTAGTGTAAGCCATCTCTTCTCAGATGTGGAATCCAGTCCATAGACCAGACAGATAACAGCAGGGGACAATCTTCTTCCTATGAAAACAATGAAATCCCTGCCCCCCTTGACAAGTTTTTCAGGTTTTTCCCTTATCTTAATTGGAGATTGTCCCTCTCTGCAGTCTATCTGGGCGCCTCCCTTCTGATCTGGCTGAGCAGTGTTACATCAGTAAAAGGGGCAGGAGGGGGATACTTTGTCATTGTATTACTCTTGAACTACAACTCTGACAGAATTGAAATAACACTCTCCAAAGTCCAAATACTATGATGATTAATTAGAGCAGCTTTTATTATGAAACATTACTATCCCTTTAAACGCATGGCGACTAGCTTGGAAATATATGTCTTACCTTTAAAAATTAGCAGAGTGTAAAGTAATCCTTCCCGTTTGGAGACCGGAACCCAGGCTACAGTGCGGACATCTTGTCTGCGCAGCTGTGCCTTCAGTCCCGGTCTCCATTGAGCAGCACTGCAGCGCACCATATGGTTACCGGAAGGGGCTGACGGCGCAGGCGTGCAGACTGCACTAACCTGCCCGTCAGTCCCCAAACGGGAAGGATTACTTTACACTGTGCTATTTTTTTAAAGGTAAGACGTCTATTTCCAAGCTAGTCGCCATGCTTTTAATGAATGCATGGAGACTTCATAAGATCTGAAAGTTCCGCTTTAAAAGCATGATGGCTGTATTAATGTAAAGAATATTGTTCAGTCGATAGTCACTTTAGGTCTTCCTGTTACACAGTATCCCGTACAAGTACTCAGGCATATGTACAGGTAAGAAGAAGCGTGGTTTATAAAGCACTTTGAGGACTCTATGTTATATTTAAACACTGGAAATAAAACTCAGTGTTTATTTGAAGTTAGAGGCACAAGAAACGTGTCCTTGAATTTGAGTGAGCTTTGTTCTATTGACATTTAGGGTTGGATTTTATTCAGAGCTAAAATTTTACTTTTATCAGTATAAACAGCATTTTGCTTAACTCCTTGGATGCCAGAGACAGTTTGGGTGCATACAATTCATAAGGCTGATCACCTTAATTCAAGTTTGCATATTTGAAAGCTGCTTTAAAAACTGCTTATGCGTCATGTTAGCCAAAAGACCAGCAAATGTACAGTTAAGGAGATAGCCCATATGCTAATGTATGCTAATTTCAGTATCTGTGCAGTACCAGTGACATTTCAAATGCTTCTTAAGCTCTATGCCAGAGCTTTCCAAACTTTTCATGTCAGTGACACACTTTTTAGACATGCATCATTTCGTGACACAGTAATTCAGTTTTGCTAGCAAACCAGAGGTTAAACTAATAATCCCTTATAAGAGATACGGACACATACATAAATTGTAATAACAAGATGTATGGGGACACAACATATCTCATGAATTCCTTTCGTTCATACTGCGGAAGGCATTAAGCATGTCGTGTGGTTTTTAAAAGGACAACATGAGAATGTTGCGCTACATATAAGCGCAAGATTTTCGTGTCGCATTATTAAGTAGATAGCGCATAACTGGTTTTAGAAGTACTGTCCATCTTTCCTGTCTCATCGGCACCACAAGCAGAAGCAGCAGTCGTGTGACAGGCAGCCTCAGCGCACAGGGACACTCCAGCCTGGCAGCCAAAAGAGAGGACAGAGGTATAGAGGAGATGGCATCTCAAAAGATTTTAACAGCTGAAGCGTCAAAAGATTTGTATCAGCTGGAGTGCCTCCGTGTGCTGAATACATATTATGTATGCAGCACACAAAGGCACTCCAGCTGTTATAAATCTTTTGTGGCGCTACAGCTGTATACACAGCGGGAGATTGCCTTCATGTGCTGCAAATGCGACCATTAAGTAGTAGTCTATAATCTCAGCTCCCAGTGTAGCTCGTGCTTGGGTTGAATGACAATCTCGCACTGTGTAAACGGCACCTTTGCCTGTGACACACCTACACACTGCAGCCGAAACACCGTGTCGCGTCACACAGTTTGGAAAGCACTGCTCTATGCAGTACCAGGACATTTTCACTTTCACTTTTTCCTGAAATAAAAGGGTAAATATTTCCTATACTATACATCTGCTTGAACTTTGGTTAACATGACACATAAGCCATTTTGAATGATGTTTTCGAATATGTAGGTCCATATTAAAGTCGTACTGAGACAGAGCAGCGGCAACATAGGGAACACAAAACACTGTTATTAACCCTTTGAGTGCCAGAGGGGTACGCAAAGCACTGCAAAGCAATGCGTTGCGTACCCCTCTGACACACAAAGGGTTAATTTATCCCACTGATCTCCAGAGGGTGTATCCAACGCATTGTGGTGCAATGTGTTGGATACCCCACTGCCAACTCAAAGGGTTAAAGGATAATTATCATGTTTCCTAAGTCTGTTCCAATGGGAGCAGACTTAGTAACAGGGCTGTTTTAAGAACCCCTGAGACCCCCCCTGGTGGAGGGGTGAATGAAGGCCCCTGTGCATAGGTTACAGAGATAACAATGGTTTATACTGAAACAAATAAATATTGCAGGGTTTCTCCTGCTGAATAAAACAATGACAATACCACTGCTGAGAGATATTTTATTCAAAACTTATTGCAGCCCAGACTTGGGCTGAGTAAAACAAGGGTAATCCCACTGCTGTGGGATGTTTTATTCAAATGTTATCGCAGCTCACACTTGCATCATTTGGGGGCGCAGTACTTTCATGGCCTGAAAATGTATGGTGGCGCTGTTGCAGCAAATTATAGAGGTTTATTGTGAACTGACCATAGCTATCTATAGGTTGCTGTAACAGCTCCACCATAAATTTTCAGGCCATGAAAGTACTGCGCCCCCAAATGATGCAAGTGTGAGCTGCGATAACATTTGAATAAAACATCCCACAGCAGTGGGATTACCCTTGTTTTACTCAGCAGGAGCAACCCTGCAATATATATGTTTTCCATATTACGCGTTACTGCCCCTTTAACATTTAGTTATAGTGGTAACTTGTCTTTCATTGTTATGTGTGTGTGTTGTGCACCCAGAACAGTCACACTTCTCACTGACCATCTGATCACTGGGTTATAATGGCTCCTTCCTGTAATACCGGGAACGTTAACCCTTTGAGCTCCAGAGGGGTTTCCAATGCATTGGATACCCATCTGGCACTCAAAGGGTTAATACCCCAAGGCGAGGCCCCCCTAAAACAGGAGGTCTCCAGTGAACGCAGGGTACATCCATGCATTAAAATGGCCTGCTTAGTAGAAAGCCTAGGTCTGCTCCGCACAGCTTTAAAATAGGGGGACCACATGTTCCTGATTGCCCGCGATAGTCCTGGATTTTAAGTTTGTGTCCCATGTCCCGTGCAGCCCCCTTCTGGGAAAATACAAAGTCCCAAAATGAAGACTCCAGAGCACAGAGTTCTAAACACTAGGAGAAGAACTGTCCTTTGCCTACTGTGACAGGAAGTGATGCCTCTACTGGACTACAACAAAATGGATTCCAGACCAGCTCAGAACACTAGAGAGAACGGAGTCTTGATCCGGACATCAATCGGGAGCTGCAGTGTAATTTTGTTGTAGTATAATGCTAGTCTAAGGCTTTGGGTATGATGTATATTTCCTTGTAGCCCATCACAGGCATCACTTTCAATTAATGTGCAGTTCTCCCCCTAGTGTTTAGAACTGTATAGTGCGCTCTTCTCTCCGCAGTGTCTCTGAATGGCAGAACTGAAATGTGGTCACACTATAAAACAGCTCCTGTCACACACTTGGGCAATCAGAAAACCGAACACCTCCACTGAGGGTGCAACACTGGAGACTTGTCTAGCATTAAAGGGGTTAAAAGCCCCCCGTTTAAACCAGTTTGGGATTTTGATGTCCCCTGGAGTGCAACCAGTTTGCACCAGAATTGAGTTTCCTTAGATTATTGAATACGGCCCTTTGTAAATTAAACAACATCCTTCAGTCTCTGCACTCACAGCCTGCAATAGATTAAGGTGTCTGTGTCTACTGAGACGGCATGCACAGCCCCAGAAGGCTGAGCTGTGAGTCTTGCAGTTCATTCCCTCTCATAATGCCAGTCTAAAAGACACGGGAGTCATTTTTTTCGACCACCCAGCCTGCTCTCTAGCTGATCAGAGGAGCTGACCCCCTAAGAGGCCACTGCCCATAATAGCTGATCTTTAACCCTTTGAGAGTGCCAGAGGGGTAGGCAACATATTGCAAAGCAATGTGTTGCCTACCCCTCTGGCACTCAAAGGGTGAAAAGACAGTATAAACTTCCTATAAATTAATGTAGCATGCATTCTTTTTATAAGTTTACCTTTTAAAGGCATGATCTTTCAACCTTAGCTTATAGTCCCAAAATATCAAACCATCTTTAGGATATGTGAGTTGTTGGTATATGTAGTGAGAAGGTATTTCTGGATGTTGGCATCTTTAATATGGAAGCTATTAAAGGGGTTTGGGAAAGGAAACTCCCTCTATACTATTAAGGCTACCCATTTCCTCATTGGGGGTTATGCACTAAGGTGTGATAAAGAGGTGATAACGTGGAGATGATTTCTCCAGTGATATCACCACTCCAGTTCCTATGTTATTCTATGCAGCCTCCAAAGTTGTAGAAAATCTTAGTTCATAGGCTCCATAGAATAATATAGGAACTGGAGAAGTGATATCACTGGAGAAGTTATCTTCACTTTATCACCTCTTTAGCACCACTTAGTGAATCTCCCCCATAGTCCCCAAAAGCTAGACAGTCAAAGGTCATTCACCTCCCGTGCTAGAGAATTCTGCAGTGTAGTCAGAGGTTTAACTAGAAGCCACCAGGCCCTGGTGCAAGAATTGCCATGGCCCCCCTTCCCGATGACATTGCCCCCCCCGAACCACATTGGCCATCTCCACATTGCCCCCGATCTCCACATTGCCCCCGATCTCCACATTGCCACCACATTGTCCCCCATGATCCATCTCCACATAGCCACCACACTGCCCCATCCCCACATTGCCCATCTCCTACCTCCCTGTTGGCCCAGTGGCATGGCAGGAGAGGTCCCTCTATGCAGATGGAGCTCCCGCGTGGTTCTCTCATAATGCAGAGCGCTAGAAGATGATGTCATCTCCTAGCGCTCTGCATTACTACACTGAGTGCAGTGCAACACAGACCTTACAAGCATTAAAGATGTTAAAATTACATACAAAATCCTGAATGCAGCCTTTTTTCTAGAGTGGTAAAAATTCCTTCTAGACAGCCGAACATCATGTTACTGTGATTCTCAAATACCAGTGCTCAGAACTGGTCAGCACTGGACAAGGGATCTGTCTCTTTATACAAAGAGAAATAGACTACACAACCATATTACGTTTTTGGTTTAGTATAAAATGCCAAGCCTAAAAAAAAAAAATATATATATTTATAAAATTAAAAAGAAATATCCCGAACCCCGAAACATTATATATAAAATTAAAATTCAAGTGCAAAGTTTAAAATATTAATTATACTACATGTCTTTCTCTTGCCATAATAATACTTGTTTGCAGGTAGTTTCTTTAACCAAATGAAAAGAAAAAAAAAAAAAAACACAAAAAAATCCCATTTCTTTGCCAATCAAAAGAAAAAAGTTCTTGAAAGCCACATGCTGGGAAATATTTTTGTAATCCACTTTGTGACAAACTCATCACATCTGTTAAACTGCAATCATAGGCCAAGATCCACTATTCTTTCATTTAATCAAATATTCCCTTGATCAGTATAGTTAGCAGAAGCAGAGTACATTAAAGGGTCAGTAATGTCCCATAAAAATTGTTATCGTTTTGTAAGTGTTAAAAAAAATTAAAGCATATGCTACAAATCCTATCTCTCAAACCGCTATGGTTTGAGAGATATTCGCTTTCAAAGTTCCCTCTCCTTCTCCTGATGCCAGCGCTGTGCTGACAGCCGGAGATCCAGGTCTGGAGACCAGCTGGCGGCTCTGCAGCAGAGCCGAAGTCGCATTATAGGAAAATAATTACTTCATTGGAAAGGTTTACAAAGTGTGCCTGGTTTGCAAGCACACTTTATAGACAGTTCCAATGAAGTGCTTCTTTTTAAATATCACAATTTCGGCTCTGCTGAAGAGCATCCTCGTGTCGGCCGACTCGAATCTCCTGCTGTCAGCTTTACAGCCATCAGGAGAAGGGGAGGGAGGGGGGAACTTTGAAAGCAAATATCTCTCAAACCATAGCAGTTTGAGAGATAGGATTTGTGGCATATAGTATATTTTTTTTAACCTCTACAAAACTAAAACCATTTTTTATGGGACATTACTGTCCCTTTAAGAATGCTTAAAGGAGAAATACCAACTAATAATAGGCCCCCTTACATTTCTATGGCCTTCAGATCCTAATGGCCCCTATTAATTTTGAGTTTGCACCTTTGTTCAAGAGATAACATCTTCAATCAGTCCTGCATGTCATATCCAAGAGCAAAATTCATAAGGGCCATTAGGATTTCTGTCATAATAAGTGAGGGTGGTTGTCAGGTGTTTCTTCTCCTTTAAGAACACAGTTCTATTGGGTAGTGCTTTCATTCTGCTCTGCCATGATTTGGGCCACAATATAATACAATACTTTGCATCTCCTGTAAACGTCCTTTTTGGAATTGATGTTTAACCCTTTGAGTGCCAGAGCGGTACACCATGTTCTCCTATGGCAATTAAAAGGGTTAAAGTGGATCTATAACAAGTAGATGATTTTGAAAGAGCGTTCCAAAGCATCTATATTTGTGCTGGCCACTTTGTTTTTAAAACAATCATTTATGATATATTTAGCTTTATTTATTTGTCAGTTCATTCAAATCTGGCAGGAATTGATATACTGCTCCCCATCCCAACTGCCACTTCCTACCAGGAAGTATTAGCTCCTTTGCCTAAATTGACAAAGAAAGCTAAATATCACAAACTATTGTCTGTTAATAAAAAAGGAACTAACAAAAATATAGGTGCTTGTGAAAGCTCTTTCAAAATCACCTATTTGTTAAAAAAAAAAAAGAGAGTTCTACTTTAAATTGATGTCTATGGTAACAACTGTTAAACAAACACAGAGTTGCCCGAGACCCTACTTAAAGTGGAACTATCCCTCCAAATAAAGTGCCCGCCAAATAATTACTGATATAGCGATAAGCATATAAATAATATTCTGTATAATTTAATCCTACTTCATCTGAGACTGACGGGCAGGTATCAGCACAGACATCTTGCCTTAGAGATATCTGTGCATCTGCTCTGTCTGTCCTGGTTTCCTCTAGGGTTGGTGAAGAGGACTAGCACTGTACCTTAAAGGAGCAGTAAACTTTTTTTATGAAAAAATATATATTGTAGGGATTTTCCTATTGAGTAAAATAAGGGTACTCCGACTGCGGAGAGATTTATATTTCCAGAGTTATTACAGTTTAAACCCATGTTTTTTTACATTAGCAGTGCCCTCTAGTGGTCAAATTCTAATTAGATTTCCTGTTAGATTCTAATGGAGAGGAAAGTCAGAAAAGTCAGAGACATACAGTTCTCCATAGAATGTGATAGAAACTGCCTGTCACTTCCTGTCAGTGAGAACTATCAGGAAGTAAACACAGTAAATTCACTTCCTTTCAGTTAGAACTATCAGGAAGTAAACACAGTAAATTCACTTCCTGTCAGTTAGAACTATCAGGAAGTAAACACAGTAAAGTCACTTCCTGATTTAAACTCCTATAATATTTTGAATAAAACATCTGACAGTGATGGGAGTGACCTTGTTTTATTCAGCAGGAAAAGATCTATAAAACGTGTTTTCATAAAAAAAAAAAAAAAAGTTTACTGCTCCTTTAAGGTACAGGAAGTGACTGAAGGTGCGGGTGCGCAGATGCCTCTAAAGCACAAGGTCAGTCTCAGATCAAGCAGGATTTCTTAACCCCTTAACGACCGGGGAATCGGCGAGCGGACGCGACTGAATGACAGTGGAGCATTTTTTTTATTGCTCCGTTGCATTCCGGACTCCCTGAACGGCGTGCAGCCGTGGGGGGAGCACGGAATTCGATGACGGTCATAGTACGTCATCGGTCGTTCAGTCAAATGGACCCTTGACGTACTATGACCGTCAAGGCTCATTAAAGGGTTAACAACACTGGCCTTATTCTGTGTAATACTATTATTTATATGCTTATCACAATATCAATAATTATTTTGGGGGGCACTTTATTTGGAGGCATAGTTCCACTTTAAAGTCAGCGGAGATGATTTTTAAGCCAGGCCATGTACGGTCTATGACCACGTACCATTTTAATCCGGTATCACATGCAACTCGCAGAGCAATGCGGCAGTACACAATAATGTGACCTGATACCTTTCATTTTACAAAATGACTCCTGCTTCAGGGGTAGTCTATCTTTGGACCACAAACTGTTGGTGACACCATCATCATCAACAACTACATCATCCCCAAACAGCCAACAGCGGGAGTGCCAAAGTTTGACTACCCCTGTCATGTGTATGTGCTGTGATGAATAAGACATTAGATAAGACACACCCTAGATGTTTGATATCTACACTCATGCCCTTCTAACAGCTTGGATGCTAGAGGTATCTAAAAACGCGTTGAGAATCAATGCGTTGGTGACATCTCTAGCATTGAAGTAATTAAACCTACAATTACATTTAGAAACATTTTCTTCTTTTTACAGGTTTGCTACTGGAATCCTCAAGATACAAACAGATTTGAAATTGTATTACCTTTGTAATCACTGTCTCTGTTTCTTTTCAGACAACACAAACCTCTTTTCCTCTTACAGTCTAAAGCAGGGTTAGTCAATTTTTGGACCTCCAACTGTTGGGTAATATAGCGTCTACCATTCCCAACCACCAAACCGCTGGAAGTCCAGGAATTCACTACACTTAATCTAACGTGTCTGCTAATAGAGATACGCTAACCCTTTGAGTGCCAGAGAAGTATCGTTGGATACTTCTGGCACTCAAAGGGTTAATCTGTGTTTTACCAATATTTGTCACAACTGAATGTTTCAATGTGTTTCAAAGCACTTTCCAATAATGTCACATCACACAATTTACTTGCTGAAGAAACCAGCCGTCCCACAAAATGAATTCAGGAAGTTGGGTATTCCGAAATAAAAGGGTTTGTCTTGTTTCCAACTTGTGAAAATTAAAATTTTGTTTTTTATGATAATTTTGTGATAAATTGCTTTTCAAACATAAAACTCAGTCTGTTTTGTTATGTAGAAAGATAGTCAAAATCCAACCTTCTCTGCTGATAAAGTGACCAACAGACACAAAATGCGTCAGGAGGAAGGATTGGTATCCTGAAGCAGAAGGGTTTGTCTTGTTTTAGGACTTAAGTAAACTTGCGTTTCTCTTCATGATACTTTTATAATAAATTGTTTTTCATATGTAGACCACAGCCTGTTTTGATATTAGCAAGATCTTCATAATCCAAATTGCTCCGCTCATGATGGGACTACAGTGGCCACAAAACACGAAAAGAGGAAAGATTTGTATCTTGAAACATAATGGTCTCTCTGGTCCTGACTGGCGTAAGTATTTTCCTTGATGAATTTTTGTGATAATTTTTTTCCATCTATAGAGCCTATCTTCTTGTTTATCATATATAGAGTGTAGCTTCTTTTGATGTTTATCAAAATATTCATAATCCAAACCACTCCACTGGTGAAGTGACTAATAGGGCTGTGAAATGCATCAGCAAGGAAGTTTACACTTGTTTACATTTGTATTTTCCTTTAGATACTTTTGTGATACATTGCTTTTTTTTGTACATAGAGAGTAGCCTGTTTTGTCATTTAGTGAGATATTCACAATCCAACATTACAATCAAATGGTTCATAAGTGACCAATAATGTCCTCGTTTTACCTTGAGTTATACATGTACTGATAAAGAAGTTCATTTTCACAATCCTAAAGTTAACCAGAATTTAGGACGCTCCAATGACATCCACTAAGAGCCACTCAATATCCAGTAAAGTCTATTGGATTTTTGTCCATATTTAGAAGACATATTGTTAACTTCTGTTCCCAGCTGAGAGAGGAAACCTCTCATGCGTTGTTGTCATTATTGAGCTCATAGCGAGCAAGCAATCCCCAAAAAAGTTGTTGAGATGTTTGATTACCCACAGCATATAGAGATCCTTCCTACATTAAAGGTCTTGGTTACAGGTAATTTCATAGGGCAAAGAGTACCTACAGAGGCTCCGTATTACTATACAGAGTGGTTTGTTGAATTTCAGAAGAAAGGGGCAATTTCGGTCATCTGAACTCAAAACTGAGGCTTTGAAAATCAGTGTGCAAGATGCATTAAGGGTCTAAGGGGCCTTATTTGATAGAAACGTTTTGTGAGAGTATACTGCACCACAGGTGACAATTAAACCTTCCCTAAACCCCTTCAGGGAGTACGCAACACATTGCTCTGCAATGTGTTGCGTACCCCTCTGGCACTGAAGGGGTTAATTCCCATTGATTTAAAGGGGACTATTTTATATCACATTTATATCTATGGGAGCTTCCATTTGCCCTCTGTGGTCCAGTTGGTTCACTAAAGGTCTTTTGTTCTTTTCTGCATTCAGGCCTAAAAGTTTGTGATAATTTTCAGCCCATATTAAAACCAAAAGGTTGCTTTCTCTGGTATTCATCAGATTATTATTTTTTTTAATCCACTTGGATTCTTGAGACGACCTCAGCACGTTATTTCTCCATGCGGTGGACACGTCATTAGCATCGAAGAAATAATACAAGGCCTTTTTTCATACCCTACATAGGAAAATAAAGACTGGAAAGGGAGCCTGTAATATGGGAAGGTTTCTACTGCATGGACAAATAAAAAAAAAATTGGGGGGAACAGGAAGGTTAAAAAATAAAAAAATTCTACAGGAAAAATAAAGCTAATTGTAAGGCCGTAAAAATCTGGAAACTTTTGAGCGTAGCAGTTTAATGAAAGATCTTGGAAACATCTCTTTCGATTCCTGTGCTGTGTACTTGAAGTAGTTCTGAGGGTGCGCTAATACGTCAAACAGGGCTTTGATGAGCTTCTTATCCTGTGAAATAAAGGCACAATGGTTAAAGGGATAGTAATGATTCATAATAAAAGCAGCTCTAATTAATCATCATAGTATTTGGACTTTGGAGAGTGTTATATCAATTCTGTCAGAGTTGTAGTTCAGGAGTAATTCAATGACAAAGTATCCCCTCCCGCCCCTTTTAATGATGTAACACTGCTCAGGCAGATCAGAAGGGAGGTGCCCAGGTAGACTTCAGAGAGGGACAATCTTCAATTAAGATAAGGGAAAAACCTGAAAAACTTGTCAAGGGGCACAGGGCTTTCATTGTTCTCATAGGAAGAAGATTGTCCCTTGCTGTTATCTGTCTGGTCTATGGACTTGATTCCACATCTGAGAAGAGATGGCTTACACTAGGTAAAAGGGGCAGGAGGGGAAACTTTGCTTGTGAATATCTCTCAAACCATAAATGTTTGAGAGATAAGACTTATATCGTTCTTCATGTTTTTTTAATGCTTACAAAATAAAATAAAGATAAAACAAATCCCTTTAAATATCTGAGCCTCATGTAGGGTCATGCTGGTTGCGTAAATAAACATGGAACTGTATAAACATATCCTACCTGGCAAAATACTTTAATTGAAAAAAAAAAAAAAAAAAATTATATATATATATATATATATATATATATATATATATATAGTCAAAACAAGATGGTGGAAAGCACTCACTCCTGTTGAATCAAACTGCCCAGGTGTGCATTCCCCATAGATGGTGTGGTAGTAGTAAGAAAGTGGGCAGCACCCATATATATATATATAAAGACTGCACTCACAGGTCTTCTTAATTGCAAAAAAAACATGTTGGTTTAGTCCTCCAACATTTCGGCCCTGATTTGGGCCCTTTAATTAGAAGCATCATAACAAAGGGCCAAATCAGGGCCGAAACATTGATGGAATAAACCCTACCATTTTTTCACCATTAACCCCTTAACACCGAAAGACGTACATGTACGTCATGGGTCAATGTGCGATAAGGACCAATGACATACGTGTATGTCAAGGATTTCAAGGCTCCCCGAGTGGCTGCACGCCGTCTGCAATCTTTTCTATGGATTTTGATATGTGATCACCTCTAGATTAGCACCCAACAGGGACGGATTTATCATAAGGCAGAGTAGGCATCTGCCTACAGGCACACCCCACAGAAGGGCGCCTGCCATTGGGATTGATTTTTTTGTTGTTGTTGTTTTAAATTAGCCTCACCGCTGCCGCGCTGTGGTAACAATAACCCCCCCCTCCACCCAGTGATGTCTGTGCCTTCTTCGGTACAGACCTGTAGTTGCTGAGCTCCCTCGTCAGCTCTTTATAATAGACCTGCTGTGATGACATCATCTCCCAGCCCTCTGCATTACTGAAGAGAAGACTGCGCGGGAGCTCCAGAAGTATAGAGGTCTGTGCAGGAGGTGGCACAGACCTCTCCTGCCACGTCGCTGGTCCACCAGGGAGGTAGGAGATGGACACTGGGGTGGGGGGCAATGTGAGGGTAATATGGACATAATGGGGGCAATGTGAGGGCAATGTGGAGATGATGTTAGGGGGCAATATGGAGCTGATGGGGGGGCGATGTGAGGGCAATATGGAGCTGATGGGGGCAATGTTGGAGCTGATGGGGGCAATTTGAGGGCAATATGGAGCTGATGGGGGCAATATGGAGCTGATGGGGTCAATGTGAGGGCAATATGGAGCTGATGGGCCAATGCTGGAGCTGATGGGGGCAATTTGAGGGCAATATGGAGATGATAGGGGCAATATGGAGATGATAGGGGCAATATGGAGATGATGGGGGCAATGTGAGGGAAATATGGAGATGATGGGGGCAATGTGGAGATGATGGGGGGCAATGTGGAGATGATGGGGGCAATGTGAGGGCAAAATGGAGATGATGGGGGCAATATAAGGGCAATATGGAGATGATGGGGGGGCAATGTGGAGATGATAGGGGAAATGTGAGGGCAATATGGAGCTGGTGGGGGGAAAGTTGGAGCTGATGGGGGCAATGGTGCTGATCAGGGGCAATGTGAGGGCAATATGGAGATGATGTGGGCAATGTGGAGATGATGGGGGCAATGTGAGGGCAATATGGAGATGATGGGGGGAAAGTTGGAGTTGATGGGGGCAATGTGAAGATGACAGGGGCAATTGTCATGGTTTCACCAATAACATTCAGGAGTCAGTACGGTATAGTTAAATGCAAAATTTATTAATAATAGAAAAGTAGAGCACACTATATACACAAGTAGCAATCAGAGGGTTACAAGCCAGCGAGCACTGCTATCAGGAATAGTAGGCTGCCAAGCTTGACCACTCTGCTGGAGTCTAGGCCTCAGCCAATGGTAGTCTCTGCAGGAACCAGGAGCAGGAACAGGAACACTGGATCTTGATCCGACGAAGAGAGAGTACTGACTCACGCCTGCAGTCAGCAGGGAGCGATATCTGACTCACGCCTGCAGTCAGTATAAGGAAAGGGATACCTGACTCGCGCCTGCAGTCAGTATAAGGAAAGGGATACCTGACTCGCGCCTGCAGTCAGTACCGGAGTTAGTCTACCAGAGCCCAAGGTCCGCACTAGATTGGGTGTCTGCTAGGTACAAGGAACAAACGTAAGAATAGTCAGACAGAGCCACAAGTCAGCATCAGAGGGGGTAGTCAGATAGGCCAGGTCATACACAGTTCAGGTAGTCAGCCAGAGTCACAGGTCTGCACTAGATTGGGTGTGCAATATAGGGATAGACAAAAGAATAGTCAGACAGAGCCACATGTCAGCACCAGGTTGGATGGAAGACTAGCCAGGTCATACACAGAGCCCAAGGTAATAGAACTGCTATGAACAACAGCGCAAGGGCAACTGAATCAGGACTCAGACTGCCCTTTAAACCCCTCCTCAGGAAGTAGGTAGGAGGAGCAGCTCAGAGGAAGGAAGTAGATAGGAGGGGACTGCAGGAAGCATGGCACATAAAACAGAGGCCTGCTGCATGCTTGAAGCCTCGCACCTGCAGATGACTCTGAAAACAAGGTAAGCTGTAACAGTACTCCCCCCTCAAAGGCCCCCCTCAGCGGAGCCGGCCGGGGGTTTGTCAGGGAATCCAGCATAAAACCTGCGTACCACTACAGGAGCGTGGACATGACTGGCAGGTATCCAGGAGCGCTCCTCAGGACCATAGCCCTTCCAATGAATAAGGTACTGTAGGCACCCTTGAACCAAACGGGAGTCCAGAATATTTTGTACTTCATACTCCTCATGATCTGCAACTCTCAAGGAAGCAGGACGGACAGGAGCTGAGGTATACCGGTTGCAGACCAAGGGCTTTAACAGGGAAACATGGAAGACATTATGAATGCGCATATTGGCAGGAAGCTCCAAGGCATAGGCCACTGGGTTAATTTTTGCGCAACACACGGAAATGACCAATGAATCGAGGAGCCAATTTGTTACAAGGGACCTGGAGGTGCAAGTTGCGGGAAGACAACCACACTATGTCTCCTTCTTGGAAGGTAGGTGCCAGCAGATACCTACTGTCAAGCCTCTTCTGTCGCTGCACAGAATCACGTAGGGTATGCTGTACCTGTACCCACGAGGAACGGAGCACCCTTAAATGCTCGTCCAGAGCCAGAATTTCTTGTTCTTGGAAGGTCTCGGGGAGAGCCGAGGGTTGGAACCCATAATTGAACAAAAACAGGAAAATCTTAGTGGAAGAGTGAACAGCACTATTCCGGGCAAACTCCGCTCAAGGTAACAGGGTAGCACAGTTATAGTGATGGTCAGATATATAGCAGCGGAGAAACTGTTCCAAGGCTTGATTAGACCTCTCTGCCACACCGTTGGACTGCAGATGATATGAGGAGGAGAATGCCAATTGAATACCCATTTGTGTACAGAAGCACCTCCAGAAACGGGACACAAACTGACTTCCTCTATCAGACACAATTACTTTAGGAATGCCAAGGAGACGGAAAACCTCTCTAGCAAATACCACCGCCAATTCTTGCATGGATGGTAACCCTTTCAGTGGCACAAAGTGGGCCATCTTAGAAAACCTGTCTACAATCATTAGAATGACTGTATAACCCATGGAACTTGGAAGTTCGACCATAAAGTCAGTGGATAGATGTGACCAGGTGAGTTCCCCATTGGTCACTGGCTGAAACAAGCACACTGGCTGGTGTCTAGGAGACTTGGTTTGAGCACAACTCGTACATGCAGCCGTGAAAGCGGTACAGTCGGCCACTGAAATACTCGTGACACAGACCATATCAATTGGTCTCGACCAATGTGACCCGCAACTTTAGAGGCATGATACGTCTCCAACATAACAAATGAAATAGAATAACATACCTCCAATGTCTCAAAACATTATAGTTTGCTTGTTCATTGCATTTAAAGGGATAGTAATAATTCGTTTTATCATTATTTTATTTTGTAGGCATTAAAAAAACATGAAGAACGATATAAGTCTTATCTCTCAAACCTTTATGGTTTAAGAGATATTCACAAGCAAAGTATCCCCCCCCCTCCTGTTCAGCCAGATCAGAAGGGAGGTGCCCAGGTAGACTGCAGAGAGGGACAATCTTCAATTAAGATAAGGGAAAAAGCTGAAAAGGGGGACAGGGCTTTCATTGTTTTCATACAAAGAAGATGGTCCCCTGCTGTTATCTGCCTGGTCTATGGACTGGATTCCACATCTGAGAAGAGATGGCTTACACTAGGTAAAAGGGGCAGGAGGGGAAACTTTGCTTGTGAATATCTCTCAAACCATAAAGGTTTGAGAGATGAGACTTATATCGTTCTTCATGTTTTTTTAATACCTACAAAATAAAATAAAGATAAAACGAAGTATTACTATCCCTTTAAGGTGGGTTAGTTTGTTATATTAACATACAATAAAGGGCTCTGTGCTTGAAACATACTGTTACTCTCACTCTAATAAAATATTCGTTTCTATCATTTACTCCTCGTTGCGTGCTCCTAAATTATATTAGCCCAACATGTTGATTTTAAAAGCTGTTTGTGTGTGCGTGTACAAACACAGATATCTGCAGCAGGGCAGAGGGTGAAGTCCTGCCCGTGTTTATGTATTTGTGTGTATGTGTACTTACGTGCAAACATGGATATCTCTAAGTTGTACTGAAATGCAGAGGGAGAAATCCTGATTGTATGTGAGTGTAAAAGTAGTGATATCTCTAAGGTCTGTTCACACAGGAGGCAAATGCAGCATTGTTAACCCTTTGAGTGCCAGCGATTGCGTACCCCTCTGGCACTCAAAGGGTTATGGCTACGTTTCTCGCATCAAAACACATTTTTGTCTATGACCCTGTTTACAGAGGCCACTAACACAACACTTGCCCAGTGCAGAGGCTGAGTAAACCCTTTGAATGCCAGAGAGGGTAGGCAACACATTGCAAATGCAATGCGTTGCGCATCTCTCTGGCACTCAAAGGGTTAAAGGTTCATCGAGGACTGACTGGGACACCTCTGGGTTAGTGCAAGAAGGAACATCATGTAGATCTACATTCTGGATAATTTTAAGTGTTTATATTCCAAAGATCTCAGGTCCAGCTCATGCGCTGTGTGCCCCTCTGCCACTCAAAGTGTTAAAGGGATAGTATTACTTCAAAATTACTATCCCTCATATTGTAGCCCTTAATAAACTGAGTTAAATGACACCAGCGGCATCTCTCAGACCTTTATGGTTTAAGAGATAGCCGCTTTCAAAGCTTCCTCTCCCCTGCTGTCAGCGTTCTGCTGCCAGCAGGGGAATCAGGTCTCTGAATCAAGAGGAGGCTCTTCAGCAGAGCAGATATCTCATTATGGAAGGAAAAATATTTCATTGAAACAGTCTTCTACGTGTGCTTGGTTACCAAGCACACGTAGAAGACTGTTTCAATGAATCATTTTTCCTTCCATAACGAGATATCGGCTCTGCTGAAGAGCCTCCGCCTGTCCCGGGACTGGATTCCTCTGCTGGCAGCAGAACCCTGACAGCAGGGGAGAGGAAACTTTGAAAGTGGCTATCTCTTAAACCATAAAGGTCTGAGAGATGCCGCTGGTGTCATTTAACTCCGTTTATTAAGGGCTACAATAGTAATACTATCCCTTTAAGTCCCCAGAAATGTCCTTGGATGCTGGTGGAATCTGTAATGCATTACTTTGAGGTCTGCAGGATATGTCTCTAGTATTCAAAAAACAACTTTTATGATGAATATTCCCTTCTATTTCCCAAGACTTACCGCCCCCGGTAATTTGCAGCTGATTAGGATATAGAAAGAAAAGTCATCACTATTAATCCTTTAAGTACCAGAGGGGTGTGTAATGCCTTGCGAGGCAATGCGTTCTACATGTCTTTGGTCCTTATTTGAACAGTTGGATTCCCCAATAGGCAGAGTAGGCAACTGCTTAGAGCTCCAAGTTTTGAGGGGTGGTGCCTCAGCTGTGCTGGCCACACCCACATTCTGAGTTATGGGTGTGGCCAGAGCAATCTCAGTGTCCCTGCACTAGTTTTAGACCCCTTGGTTGCTAGCGAGATCTCTAAAGCATTGAGAAGCAATGCGCTGGAGATCTATCTAGCAACCAAGGGGTTAAAGATTATTTTATTCTTGCTTTCCGTGCCAGGAAACAGTGGATGGGAATGGGGGCGGGGGCATGTGAGTAATGGGGGTGTGGTCATGGGCGGAGCTAAGGACACGTAGCTTGCCTTGCTTGGTGGGGGGGATATAAATCCAGTTCTCCCTTAAAGGGATAATGTACATACTTTTAAAATCTCCTGGTGGTTCTCGGAGGCGTATAATCTCCCATCACGCACAATGTCTTCTATTAATTGCTGATAATCCTCTGTGAATTTAGAAGAAGAGGAGGATTGTTATTAATGTAACTGATTGATACAGTGCCAGCAATGTCATCACTTCTGTACAAAGGGGGCGATCGGGAAAACTAGACAGAACTAAAAGGAATTCAGGAAACTAAAAATGAACAATTCTGGGGCAAACCAACGGCACCATAGGGGATAAATAAAAGTACCCATTAATTTAAATAGGGATTCGGAGCCCCATTTAAATCAAAGAGAACGGATAGAGCTGGTTTGCTCCACTTATGGGTCTGTGCACGTGGCCTTCTAACACTTCCATTAGATTTATTCCTTCACTTGTTAAACATGCTGGAGAGGACTCGATCGCACTGCAAAGCAATGTGTTGCGGACCAGTCCAGCAGCCGGCGCTGGGGGGGGGGGGGTTTAAACAGCAGCTTATAGATCTCTAGCACATGTATTCTACCTTAACCCTTTGTGTGCCAGAGAGGTAAGCAATGCATTGCAGAGTACCCCTCTGGCTCTCAAAAGGTTAAAGAAGCAATACACTTTTTTTTTTCATTATGTAAACCTCTACATTATAGAACTTTTTCTACTAAATATAACAGGAGCATTCACCCACAGGAAACTGCACCATCCTCTTAATTAATTAATGACAATTAATGGGATAGTAATACTTCCAAATTACTATCCCTTATATTGAAGGCCTTGAAAAACGGAGTTAAATGCCACCAGCGGCATCTCTCAAAATTTATGGTTTGGGAGATAGCCGCTTTTAAAATTCGCTCCCCCCTGCCTCTCTGCTGACGTCATAGTTTTTGCTGCAGCAGGGGAATCCGGTCCCGGGAGCGGCGGAGGCTCTTTAGCAGAGCCGAGATCTCGTTATGGAAGACAAGATCTGGTAACCAAGCACACGTAGAAGACCGTTTTAGTGAAGGATAGTTTCTTCAATATCAAGATTTGGCTGTGCTGAAGAGCCTCCGCTTGATTCAAAGAAGGGATTTATTTCCCTTCTGCAGCAAGAACGCTGACGTCAGAGGAGAGGCGGGGGGGAGCAAAGTTTAAAAGCGGCTATCTCTCAAACCATAAAGGTTTGAGAGATGCCGCTGGTGGTAATTAATTCAGTTTTACAAGGGCTTCAATATAAGGGATAGTAATTTTGAAGTATTACTATCCCTTTAAAGGGAAAATAACCAATTATACAACATTGTCCCCTGAAAAAAAAACCTCACGCAAAAAGATGTAAGGGGGAATCTGTTTTAATGAGTAACTATCCCTAGGAGATACCACAACATAATTAAATTGAACCAAAAAGAAGGAAAGAAAATGTTGAAATTGATGCACTCTAAACTTACAATATATAAACTTTAAATTAAGTTAACCCCTTAAGGACCGGCCACGCACACAAGCAGCTGGCACTTAAGGACCACGGACCTTTTCATTTTTTTTGGTTTCTGGTTCCACGCTCCCCAAAAGGCTTGCAGCCGAGCGGGGAGCCCGGAATTCCATGACGGTCCTGGCACTTCATGGGTCGTTAACGCAAAAGACCCATGATGTGCTATGACCGTCAAGGGTCGTTAAGGGGTTAAGAATGCCCCGAATTCAACATTTTCTTTCCTTCTTTTTTGATTCAAATAATTAAGAGGCACAACCGTTCAGATTGTCAGGAGTAAAAGCATCATCACTTCCTGACAGTTTAAACTGTCAGCACGTAAGAAAAAGTGTTACTGCTTCTTGTTCCTGCTTCAGGAAGTGACTCAGCATTTTCTATCACATTCTATAGAGAACGGTTTGTCAGTGACGCAACTCTTTCATATAATGCAACACCATAAATAACTGAAATCTGACCACTAGAGGTCAGTGGTAATGAGAAGCAACAACAGTTTAGAGAGTAATAACTCTGGAAGCACACATCTCCAAGCAGTGGATATCCCATTGTTTATTCAGCAAGAAAAGCCCTATAATATGCATTTCTTTATTATATTATCTATCTATCTATTTTATATATATATATATATATATATATATATAACATGTATTACTACTTTATCCTTTTTGAGTGCTGGGGTATAGGGACACCTCTCAGTCACTAAGGCTTATAGTTGTGGTTCTCAACCAGGGTACAGTGGAACTTTGGTGTGCCACGGATATCCACTTTACCCTATGAGTGCCAGGGAGGTACGCAACGCATTGCTTTGCACTCATAGGGTTAAGTTGCTCTTTTTTTCTATGAATACATTATTTAAAATGGACATCCATATTTTTGACGAGTATTTATGGAAATTGTTATACACAAAATATTTATTATTGTTTTAATGATTTTGAGACCGAATAATAACTGCATATTTTTCTTCTGTAGACTTCATTATGCCCCCTGATAAATGGCAAAACATGTTCAGGGTAACTCAAAAATATCCAGCTGCATGTTAGCCTATAGCAAGAAAAAAGATTGAGAACCACTGGCGTAGAGAGACAGACAGTACTTATGGGGGAAAAAAATAATATTCTAAATATATGTTTGCACTCACTAAAAATGAATTACAGCTCAGATATGCTTACATTAAACTGGTCACCAGGTGGCAGTATTTATTTGCAAAGAGCTGGTCAGAGATGCTCAGCTAGAAACCAGCCTGCCCTGAAGTTGATGAGGCTCTAGTCTATAGGTTAAGTAACCGACCCAAGGTGCAGTCTCTTCTAGCTCACTAGTGCCTTTCACAGAGAGGAAATATCATAAAGCACATCATACTGATCCTACTAAAAGGCAGTCCAGCCACAAAGTGCCAGGCAATTCCTATCTGAACAAGAGGTGCAGCTGATCTCTCTAGGCACTGTGAGCAAGGGGTCCAGATATGGAATGCACCCTGGGTAGGAAACGTTTCCTATGGAGCCTCATCAATTTGAGGGTAGGCTCGTTCCTAATTGAGTATCTCTGACCAGATCTTTGCACTGGCACTATTTCTTTGTGTGAAGAGATTTAATTAAGGTGTTTAAGACCTCTCTAAACGTCCCACTGAACTCAACAGAAATGTTAATCGGCTCCATGTGGTGGAGCTAGTTTGCCGCAAGACTTACTGAATTTGATGTACTAAGAATTGGAGCAAACGAACTGCTCCATGGGTGAGAAATAAAAACACTATTGACTAAATGGGGCTTTTAACTCCTTGGATGCTAATTGGTTTGCTCCAGTTCCTATTTTTTTGTGTTTTTTTTTTTTTTTTTTCCTGTTTTACTTGTGTGTACAGCCCTGCCTTTCGATTTATAAGAAATAACTTCTCAAATAAACAATAGACATTAGGTTTTACCATCATATGTGACATAGGGGACCTGGAATCCTTTTGCACTGTTCCCCTCATTCGACTTAAACTGGATCCAGAGTTTTCTTGACCTGGAAGTGAACGCTATCGGCCTCTCGTACGTCTGACACGTTTCATATGTGGTTATTGAGGTCGGAGAGGCTGGAGACACACAAAATAGTAACGTTCAGATGAAAGGTAAGACAGGCATGTATCCATGGGGAATAACAATCAAAAAGCACCATGGATGATTCAAGACTAAACCCTCCCAAGTGGATCTTCGTTACCCACCTGTGGCAAAGGTCACATGTGGATTTATAAGGCACTTTAATAGCTACAGTGTAAAGTGCTATATTCTTAGTAAAGTGCTACAGTCAGGGAAACCTGTAAAGCATTACCATATCTTACATCTGCAAAGCCCAGCACCGTGCTCCGCCTGCAAAGCCCAGCACCGTGTTCCACCTGCAAAGCCCAGCACCGTGCTCCACCTGCAAAGCCCAGCACCGTGCTCCACCTGCAAAGCCCAGCACCGTGCTCCACCTGCAAAGCCCAGCACCGTGCTCCACCTGCAAAGCCCAGCACCGTGCTCCACCTGCAAAGCCCAGCACCGTGCTCCACCTGCAAAGCCCAGCACCGTGTTCCCCCTGCAAAGCCCAGCACCGTGTTCTCCCTGCAAAGCCCAACCCTGTGTTCCCCCTGCAAAGCCCAGCACTGTGTTCCCCCTGCAAAGCCCAGCACTGTGCTCCGCCTGCAAAGCCCTGCACTGTGTTCCACCTGCAAAGACCAGCACTGTGTTCCCCCTGCAAAGACCAGCACTGTGTTCCCCCTGCAAAGACCAGCACTGTGTTCCCCCTGCAAAGACCAGCACCGTGTTCCACCTGCAAAGACCAGCACCGTGTTCCACCTGCAAAGCCCAGCACTGTGCTCCCCCTGCAAAGACCAGCACCGTGTTCCCCCTGCAAAGCCCTGCACTGTGTTCCCCCTGCAAAGCCCTGCACTGTGTTCCCCCTGCAAAGACCAGCACTGTGTTCCCCCTGCAAAGACCAGCACTGTGTTCCCCCTGCAAAGACCAGCACCGTGTTCCACCTGCAAAGCCCAGCACTGTGTTCCACCTGCAAAGCCTTGCACCGTGTTCCCCCTGCAAAGCCCTGCACCGTGTTCCACCTGCAAAGCCCAGCACTGTGTTCCACCTGCAAAGCCCAGCACCGTGTTCCCCCTGCAAAGACCAGCACCGTGTTCCACCTGCAAAGCCCAGCACTGTGTTCCACCTGCAAAGCCCAGCACCGTGTTCCACCTGCAAAGCCCAGCACTGTGCTCCCCCTGCAAAGACCAGCACCGTGTTCACCCTGCAAAGCCCTGCACCGTGTTCCCCCTGCAAAGCCCTGCACTGTGTTCCCCCTGCAAAGCCCTGCACTGTGTTCCACCTGCAAAGCCCTGCACTGTGTTCCACCTGCAAAGCCCAGCACTGTGTTCCCCCTGCAAAGCCCTGCACTGTGTTCCCCCTGCAAAGCCCTGCACTGTGTTCCACCTGCAAAGCCCAGCACTGTGTTCCCCCTGCAAAGCCCTGCACTGTGTTCCCCCTGCAAAGCCCTGCACTGTGTTCCCCCTGCAAAGCCCTGCACTGTGTTCCCCCTGCAAAGCCCAGCACTGTGTTCCCCCTGCAAAGCCCAGCACCGTGTTCCACCTGCAAAGCCCAGCACTGTGTTCCACCTGCAAAGCCCAGCACTGTGTTTCACCTGCAAAGCCCTGCACTGTGTTTCACCTGCAAAGCCCTACACTGTGTTCCACCTGCAAAGCCCAGCACTGTGTTCCCCCTGCAAAGCCCAGCTCTGTGTTCCCCCTGCAAAGCCCAGCACTGTGCTCCACCTGCACAGCCCTGCACTGTGCTCCACCTGCACAGCCCTGCACTGTGTTCCACCTGCAAAGCCCAGCACTGTGCTCCACCTGCAAAGCCCAGCACTGTGCTCCACCTGCAAAGCCCAGCACTGTGCTCCACCTGCAAAGCCCAGCACTGTGCTCCACCTGCAAAGCCCAGAACTGTGTTCCACCTGCAAAGCCCAGCACTGTGTTCCCCCTGCAAAGCCCAGCACTGTGTTTCACCTGCAAAGCCCAGCACTGTGTTCCCCCTGCAAAGCCCAGCACTGTGTTTCACCTGCAAAGCCCTGCACTGTGTTTCACCTGCAAAGCCCAGCACTGTGTTCCCCCTGCAAAGCCCAGCACTGTGTTCCCCCTGCAAAGACCAGCACCGTGTTCCAACTGCAAAGCCCAGCACTGTGCTCCCCCTGCAAAGCCCAGCACTGTGTTCCACCTGCAAAGCCCAGCACTGTGCTCCACCTGCAAAGCCCAGAACTGTGTTCCACCTGCAAAGCCCAGCACTGTGTTCCCCCTGCAAAGCCCAGCACTGTGTTCCCCCTGCAAAGACCAGCACCGTGTTCCACCTGCAAAGCCCAGCACTGTGTTCCAACTGCAAAGCCCAGCACTGTGCTCCCCCTGCAAAGCCCTGCACTGTGCTCCCCCTGCAAAGCCCAGCACTGTGTTCCACCTGCAAAGACCAGCACTGTGTTCCACCTGCAAAGACCAGCACTGTGTTCCAACTGCAAAGCCCAGCACTGTGTTCCCCCTGCAAAGCCCAGCACCGTGTTCCACCTGCAAAGCCCAGCACCGTGTTCCACCTGCAAAGCCCTGCACTGTGTTCCAGCTGCAAAGCCCAGCATTGTGTTCCCCCTGCAAAGCCCAGCACTGTGTTCCACCTGCAAAGCCCAGCACTGTGTTCAACCTGCAAAGCCCAGCACCGTGTTCCAACTGCAAAGCCCAGCACTGTGTTCCCCCTGCAAAGCCCAGCATTGTGTTCCCCCTGCAAAGCCCTGCACTGTGTTCCCCCTGCAAAGCCCAGCACTGTGTTCCCCCTGCAAAGCCCAGCACTGTGCTCCCCCTGCAAAGCCCTGCACTGTGTTCCCCCTGCAAAGCCCTGCACTGTGTTCCACCTGCAAAGCCCAGCACTGTGTTCCACCTGCAAAGTCCTGCACTGTGCTCCCCCTGCAAAGCCCAGCACTGTGTTCCCCCTGCAAAGCCCAGCACTGTGTTCCGCCTGCAAAGCCCTGCACTGTGTTCCGCCTGCAAAGCCCAGCACAGTGTTCCACCTGCAAAGCCCAGCACTGTGTTCCCCCTGCAAAGCCCAGCACTGTGTTCCCCCTGCAAAGCCCAGCACAGTGTTCCCCCTGCAAAGCCCAGCACCGTGTTCAACCTGCAAAGCCCAGCACCGTGTTCCACCTGCAAAGCCCTGCACTGTGCTCCACCTGCAAAGCCCAGCACTGTGTTCCCCCTGCAAAGCCCAGCACAGTGTTCCCCCTGCAAAGCCCAGCACAGTGTTCCACCTGCAAAGCCCTGCACTGTGTTCCACCTGCAAAGCCCAGCACTGTGTTCCCCCTGCAAAGCCCTGCACTGTGTTCCACCTGCAAAGCCCAGCACTGTGTTCCACCTGCAAAGCCCAGCACCGTGTTCCACCTGCAAAGCCCAGCACTGTGCTCCCCCTGCAAAGCCCAGCACTGTGTTCCCCCTGCAAAGCCCAGCACTGTGTTCCGCCTGCAAAGCCCTGCACTGTGTTCCCCCTGCAAAGCCCAGCACTGTGTTCCACCTGCAAAGCCCAGCACTGTGTTCCCCCTGCAAAGCCCAGCACTGTGTTCCCCCTGCAAAGCCCAGCACTGTGCTCCCCCTGCAAAGCCCAGCACAGTGTTCCACCTGCAAAGCCCAGCACTGTGTTCCACCTGCAAAGCCCAGCACTGTGCTCCACCTGCAAAGCCCAGCACTGTGTTCCCCCTGCAAAGCCCAGCACTGTGTTCCCCCTGCAAAGCCCAGCACAGTGTTCCCCCTGCAAAGCCCTGCACTGTGTTCCACCTGCAAAGCCCTGCACAGTGTTCCCCCTGCAAAACCCAGCACTGTGTTCCACCTGCAAAGCCCAGCACTGTGTTCCACCTGCAAAGACCAGCACTGTGTTCCCCCTGCAAAGCCCAGCACTGTGCTCCCCCTGCAAAGCCCAGCACTGTGTTCCCCCTGCAAAGCCCAGCACTGTGTTCTACCTGCAAAGCCCAGCACTGTGTTCCCCCTGCAAAGCCCAGCACTGTGTTCCACCTGCAAAGCCCAGCACAGTGTTCCACCTGCAAAGACCAGCACCGTGTTCCACCTGCAAAGCCCAGCACAGTGTTCCACCTGCAAAGACCAGCACCGTGCTCCACCTGCAAAGCCCAGCACTGTGTTCCCCCTGCAAAGCCCAGCACAGTGTTCCACCTGCAAAGCCCTGCACTGTGCTCCACCTGCAAAGCCCAGCACTGTGTTCCCCCTGCAAAGCCCAGCACTGTGTTCCACCTGCAAAGCCCTGTACTGTGTTCCACCTGCAAAGACCAGCACTGTGTTCCACCTGCAAAGCCCAGCTCTGTGTTCCACCTGCAAAGCCCAGCACTGTGTTCCACCTGCAAAGCCCAGCACTGTGTTCCACCTGCAAAGCCCTGCATTGTGTTCCCCCTGCAAAGCCCAGCACAGTGTTCCACCTGCAAAGACCAGCACTGTGTTCCACCTGCAAAGCCCAGCACTGTGTTCCACCTGCAAAGCCCAGCACTGTGTTCCCCCTGCAAAGCCCACCACAGTGTTCCACCTGCAAAGCCCAGCACAGTGTTCCACCTGCAAAGTCCAGCACTGTGTTCCACCTGCAAAGCCCAGCACAGTGTTCCACCTGCAAAGCCCAGCACTGTGTTCCCCCTGCAAAGCCCAGCACTGTGCTCCACCTGCAAAGCCCAGCACTGTGTTCCACCTGCAAAGCCCAGCACTGTGCTCCACCTGCAAAGTCCTGCACTGTGTTCCACCTGCAAAGCCCAGCACTGTGTTCCACCTGCAAAGCCCAGCACTGTGTTCCACCTGCAAAGCCCAGCACTGTGTTCCACCTGCAAAGCCCAGCACTGTGTTCCACCTGCAAAGCCCAGCACTGTGTTCCACCTGCAAAGCCCAGCACTGTGCTCCACCTGCAAAGCCCAGCACTGTGTTCCACCTGCAAAGCCCAGCACTGTGTTCCACCTGCAAAGCCCAGCACCGTGCTCCACCTGCAAAGCCCAGCACCGTGTTCCCCCTGCAAAGCCCTGCACTGTGCTCCACCTGCAAAGCCCAGCACTGTGTTCCCCCTGCAAAGCCCTGCACTGTGTTCCCCCTGCAAAGCCCAGCACTGTGTTCCACCTGCAAAGACCAGCACTGTGTTCCCCCTGCAAAAACCAGCACCGTGTTCCAACTGCAAAGCCCAGCACTGTGCTCCCCCTGCAAAGCCCAGCACTGTGTTCCACCTGCAAAGCCCAGCACTGTGCTCCACCTGCAAAGCCCAGAACTGTGTTCCACCTGCAAAGCCCAGCACTGTGTTCCCCCTGCAAAGCCCAGCACTGTGTTCCCCCTGCAAAGACCAGCACCGTGTTCCACCTGCAAAGCCCAGCACTGTGTTCCAACTGCAAAGCCCAGCACTGTGCTCCCCCTGCAAAGCCCTGCACTGTGCTCCCCCTGCAAAGCCCAGCACTGTGTTCCACCTGCAAAGACCAGCACTGTGTTCCACCTGCAAAGACCAGCACTGTGTTCCAACTGCAAAGCCCAGCACTGTGTTCCCCCTGCAAAGCCCAGCACCGTGTTCCACCTGCAAAGCCCAGCACCGTGTTCCACCTGCAAAGCCCTGCACTGTGTTCCAGCTGCAAAGCCCAGCATTGTGTTCCCCCTGCAAAGCCCAGCACTGTGTTCCACCTGCAAAGCCCAGCACTGTGTTCAACCTGCAAAGCCCAGCACCGTGTTCCAACTGCAAAGCCCAGCACTGTGTTCCCCCTGCAAAGCCCAGCATTGTGTTCCCCCTGCAAAGCCCTGCACTGTGTTCCCCCTGCAAAGCCCAGCACTGTGTTCCCCCTGCAAAGCCCAGCACTGTGCTCCCCCTGCAAAGCCCTGCACTGTGTTCCCCCTGCAAAGCCCTGCACTGTGTTCCACCTGCAAAGCCCAGCACTGTGTTCCACCTGCAAAGTCCTGCACTGTGCTCCCCCTGCAAAGCCCAGCACTGTGTTCCCCCTGCAAAGCCCAGCACTGTGTTCCGCCTGCAAAGCCCTGCACTGTGTTCCACCTGCAAAGCCCAGCACAGTGTTCCACCTGCAAAGCCCAGCACTGTGTTCCCCCTGCAAAGCCCAGCACTGTGTTCCCCCTGCAAAGCCCAGCACAGTGTTCCCCCTGCAAAGCCCAGCACTGTGTTCAACCTGCAAAGCCCAGCACCGTGTTCCACCTGCAAAGCCCTGCACTGTGCTCCACCTGCAAAGCCCAGCACTGTGTTCCCCCTGCAAAGCCCAGCACAGTGTTCCCCCTGCAAAGCCCTGCACTGTGTTCCACCTGCAAAGCCCTGCACTGTGTTCCACCTGCAAAGCCCAGCACTGTGTTCCCCCTGCAAAGCCCTGCACTGTGTTCCACCTGCAAAGCCCAGCACTGTGTTCCACCTGCAAAGCCCAGCACCGTGTTCCACCTGCAAAGCCCAGCACTGTGCTCCCCCTGCAAAGCCCAGCACTGTGTTCCCCCTGCAAAGCCCAGCACTGTGTTCCGCCTGCAAAGCCCTGCACTGTGTTCCCCCTGCAAAGCCCAGCACTGTGTTCCACCTGCAAAGCCCAGCACTGTGTTCCCCCTGCAAAGCCCAGCACTGTGTTCCCCCTGCAAAGCCCAGCACTGTGCTCCCCCTGCAAAGCCCAGCACAGTGTTCCACCTGCAAAGCCCAGCACTGTGTTCCACCTGCAAAGCCCAGCACTGTGCTCCACCTGCAAAGCCCAGCACTGTGTTCCCCCTGCAAAGCCCAGCACTGTGTTCCCCCTGCAAAGCCCAGCACAGTGTTCCCCCTGCAAAGCCCTGCACTGTGTTCCACCTGCAAAGCCCTGCACAGTGTTCCCCCTGCAAAACCCAGCACTGTGTTCCACCTGCAAAGCCCAGCACTGTGTTCCACCTGCAAAGACCAGCACTGTGTTCCCCCTGCAAAGCCCAGCACTGTGCTCCCCCTGCAAAGCCCAGCACTGTGTTCCCCCTGCAAAGCCCAGCACTGTGTTCTACCTGCAAAGCCCAGCACTGTGTTCCCCCTGCAAAGCCCAGCACTGTGTTCCACCTGCAAAGCCCAGCACAGTGTTCCACCTGCAAAGACCAGCACCGTGTTCCACCTGCAAAGCCCAGCACAGTGTTCCACCTGCAAAGACCAGCACCGTGCTCCACCTGCAAAGCCCAGCACTGTGTTCCCCCTGCAAAGCCCAGCACAGTGTTCCACCTGCAAAGCCCTGCACTGTGCTCCACCTGCAAAGCCCAGCACTGTGTTCCCCCTGCAAAGCCCTGCACTGTGTTCCACCTGCAAAGCCCTGTACTGTGTTCCACCTGCAAAGACCAGCACTGTGTTCCCCCTGCAAAGCCCAGCTCTGTGTTCCACCTGCAAAGCCCAGCACTGTGTTCCACCTGCAAAGCCCAGCACTGTGTTCCACCTGCAAAGCCCAGCACTGTGTTCCACCTGCAAAGCCCTGCATTGTGTTCCCCCTGCAAAGCCCAGCACAGTGTTCCACCTGCAAAGACCAGCACTGTGTTCCACCTGCAAAGCCCAGCACTGTGTTCCACCTGCAAAGCCCAGCACTGTGTTCCCCCTGCAAAGCCCAGCACAGTGTTCCACCTGCAAAGCCCAGCACAGTGTTCCACCTGCAAAGTCCAGCACTGTGTTCCACCTGCAAAGCCCAGCACAGTGTTCCACCTGCAAAGCCCAGCACTGTGTTCCCCCTGCAAAGGCCAGCACTGTGCTCCACCTGCAAAGCCCAGCACTGTGTTCCACCTGCAAAGCCCTGCACTGTGCTCCACCTGCAAAGCCCTGCACTGTGCTCCACCTGCAAAGCCCTGCACTGTGCTCCACCTGCAAAGCCCTGCACTGTGTTCCACCTGCAAAGCCCTGCACTGTGTTCCACCTGCAAAGCCAAGCACTGTGTTCCACCTGCAAAGCCCAGCACTGTGTTCCACCTGCAAAGCCCAGCACTGTGTTCCACCTGCAAAGCCCAGCACTGTGTTCCACCTGCAAAGCCCAGCACTGTGTTCCACCTGCAAAGCCCAGCATTGTGCTCCACTTGCAAAGCCCAGCACTGTGTTCCACCTGCAAAGCCCAGCACTGTGTTCCACCTGCAAAGCCCAGCACCGTGCTCCACCTGCAAAGCCCAGCACTGTGTTCCCCCTGCAAAGCCCAGCACAGTGTTCCACCTGCAAAGCCCTGCACTGTGCTCCACCTGCAAAGCCCAGCACTGTGTTCCCCCTGCAAAGCCCTGCACTGTGTTCCCCCTGCAAAGCCCAGCACTGTGTTCCACCTGCAAAGACCAGCACTGTGTTCCACCTGCAAAGCCCAGCACAGTGTTCCACCTGCAAAGACCAGCACTGTGTTCCACCTGCAAAGCCCAGCAGTGTGTTCCACCTGCAAAGCCCAGCACTGTGTTCCCCCTGCAAAGCCCAGCACAGTGTTCCACCTCCAAAGCCCTGCACTGTGCTCCACCTGCAAAGCCCAGCACTGTGTTCCACCTGCAAAGCCCAGCACTGTGTTCCACCTGCAAAGCCCAGCACTGTGTTCCACCTGCAAAGCCCAGCACTGTGTTCCACCTGCAAAGCCCAGCACTGTGTTCCACCTGCAAAGACCAGCACTGTGTTCCGCCTGCAAAACCCAGCACCGTGCTCCACCTGCAAAGCCCAGCACTGTGTTCCCCCTGCAAAGCCCAGCACTGTGTTCCCCCTGCAAAAACCAGCACCGTGTTCCAACTGCAAAGCCCAGCACTGTGCTCCCCCTGCAAAGCCCAGCACTGTGTTCCACCTGCAAAGCCCAGCACTGTGCTCCACCTGCAAAGCCCAGAACTGTGTTCCACCTGCAAAGCCCAGCACTGTGTTCCCCCTGCAAAGCCCAGCACTGTGTTCCCCCTGCAAAGACCAGCACCGTGTTCCACCTGCAAAGCCCAGCACTGTGTTCCAACTGCAAAGCCCAGCACTGTGCTCCCCCTGCAAAGCCCTGCACTGTGCTCCCCCTGCAAAGCCCAGCACTGTGTTCCACCTGCAAAGACCAGCACTGTGTTCCACCTGCAAAGACCAGCACTGTGTTCCAACTGCAAAGCCCAGCACTGTGTTCCCCCTGCAAAGCCCAGCACCGTGTTCCACCTGCAAAGCCCAGCACCGTGTTCCACCTGCAAAGCCCAGCACCGTGTTCCACCTGCAAAGCCCTGCACTGTGTTCCAGCTGCAAAGCCCAGCATTGTGTTCCCCCTGCAAAGCCCAGCACTGTGTTCCACCTGCAAAGCCCAGCACTGTGTTCAACCTGCAAAGCCCAGCACCGTGTTCCAACTGCAAAGCCCAGCACTGTGTTCCCCCTGCAAAGCCCAGCATTGTGTTCCCCCTGCAAAGCCCTGCACTGTGTTCCCCCTGCAAAGCCCAGCACTGTGTTCCCCCTGCAAAGCCCAGCACTGTGCTCCCCCTGCAAAGCCCTGCACTGTGTTCCCCC
Organism: Rhinophrynus dorsalis; assembly: GCA_037306005.1. Classification (NCBI taxonomy): domain Eukaryota; kingdom Metazoa; phylum Chordata; class Amphibia; order Anura; family Rhinophrynidae; genus Rhinophrynus; species Rhinophrynus dorsalis. The sequence continues at coordinate 26,599,715 of CM074721.1, read as the reverse complement.
TGCAAAGCCCTGCACTGTGTTCCACCTGCAAAGCCCAGCACTGTGTTCCACCTGCAAAGTCCTGCACTGTGCTCCCCCTGCAAAGCCCAGCACTGTGTTCCCCCTGCAAAGCCCAGCACTGTGTTCCGCCTGCAAAGCCCAGCACTGTGTTCCGCCTGCAAAGCCCTGCACTGTGTTCCACCTGCAAAGCCCAGCACAGTGTTCCACCTGCAAAGCCCAGCACTGTGTTCCCCCTGCAAAGCCCAGCACTGTGTTCCCCCTGCAAAGCCCAGCACAGTGTTCCCCCTGCAAAGCCCAGCACTGTGTTCAACCTGCAAAGCCCAGCACCGTGTTCCACCTGCAAAGCCCTGCACTGTGCTCCACCTGCAAAGCCCAGCACTGTGTTCCCCCTGCAAAGCCCAGCACAGTGTTCCCCCTGCAAAGCCCTGCACTGTGTTCCACCTGCAAAGCCCTGCACTGTGTTCCACCTGCAAAGCCCAGCACTGTGTTCCCCCTGCAAAGCCCTGCACTGTGTTCCCCCTGCAAAGCCCTGCACTGTGTTCCACCTGCAAAGCCCAGCACTGTGTTCCACCTGCAAAGCCCAGCACCGTGTTCCACCTGCAAAGCCCAGCACTGTGCTCCCCCTGCAAAGCCCAGCACTGTGTTCCCCCTGCAAAGCCCAGCACTGTGTTCCGCCTGCAAAGCCCTGCACTGTGTTCCCCCTGCAAAGCCCAGCACTGTGTTCCACCTGCAAAGCCCAGCACTGTGTTCCCCCTGCAAAGCCCAGCACTGTGTTCCCCCTGCAAAGCCCAGCACTGTGCTCCCCCTGCAAAGCCCAGCACAGTGTTCCACCTGCAAAGCCCAGCACTGTGTTCCACCTGCAAAGCCCAGCACTGTGCTCCACCTGCAAAGCCCAGCACTGTGTTCCCCCTGCAAAGCCCAGCACTGTGTTCCCCCTGCAAAGCCCAGCACAGTGTTCCCCCTGCAAAGCCCTGCACTGTGTTCCACCTGCAAAGCCCTGCACAGTGTTCCCCCTGCAAAACCCAGCACTGTGTTCCACCTGCAAAGCCCAGCACTGTGTTCCACCTGCAAAGACCAGCACTGTGTTCCCCCTGCAAAGCCCAGCACTGTGCTCCCCCTGCAAAGCCCAGCACTGTGCTCCCCCTGCAAAGCCCAGCACTGTGTTCCCCCTGCAAAGCCCAGCACTGTGTTCTACCTGCAAAGCCCAGCACTGTGTTCCCCCTGCAAAGCCCAGCACTGTGTTCCACCTGCAAAGCCCAGCACAGTGTTCCACCTGCAAAGACCAGCACCGTGTTCCACCTGCAAAGCCCAGCACAGTGTTCCACCTGCAAAGACCAGCACCGTGCTCCACCTGCAAAGCCCAGCACTGTGTTCCCCCTGCAAAGCCCAGCACAGTGTTCCACCTGCAAAGCCCTGCACTGTGCTCCACCTGCAAAGCCCAGCACTGTGTTCCCCCTGCAAAGCCCTGCACTGTGTTCCACCTGCAAAGCCCTGTACTGTGTTCCACCTGCAAAGACCAGCACTGTGTTCCCCCTGCAAAGCCCAGCTCTGTGTTCCACCTGCAAAGCCCAGCACTGTGTTCCACCTGCAAAGCCCAGCACTGTGTTCCACCTGCAAAGCCCAGCACTGTGTTCCACCTGCAAAGCCCTGCATTGTGTTCCCCCTGCAAAGCCCAGCACAGTGTTCCACCTGCAAAGACCAGCACTGTGTTCCACCTGCAAAGCCCAGCACTGTGTTCCACCTGCAAAGCCCAGCACTGTGTTCCCCCTGCAAAGCCCAGCACAGTGTTCCACCTGCAAAGCCCAGCACAGTGTTCCACCTGCAAAGTCCAGCACTGTGTTCCACCTGCAAAGCCCAGCACAGTGTTCCACCTGCAAAGCCCAGCACTGTGTTCCCCCTGCAAAGGCCAGCACTGTGCTCCACCTGCAAAGCCCAGCACTGTGTTCCACCTGCAAAGCCCTGCACTGTGCTCCACCTGCAAAGCCCTGCACTGTGCTCCACCTGCAAAGCCCTGCACTGTGCTCCACCTGCAAAGCCCTGCACTGTGTTCCACCTGCAAAGCCCTGCACTGTGTTCCACCTGCAAAGCCAAGCACTGTGTTCCACCTGCAAAGCCCAGCACTGTGTTCCACCTGCAAAGCCCAGCACTGTGTTCCACCTGCAAAGCCCAGCACTGTGTTCCACCTGCAAAGCCCAGCACTGTGTTCCACCTGCAAAGCCCAGCACTGTGCTCCACTTGCAAAGCCCAGCACTGTGCTCCACCTGCAAAGCCCAGCACTGTGTTCCCCCTGCAAAGCCCTGCACTGTGTTCCACCTGCAAAGCCCTGTACTGTGTTCCACCTGCAAAGCCCAGCACAGTGTTCCACCTGCAAAGACCAGCACTGTGTTCCCCCTGCAAAGCCCAGCACAGTGTTCCACCTGCAAAGCCCTGCACTGTGCTCCACCTGCAAAGCCCAGCACTGTGTTCCACCTGCAAAGCCCAGCACTGTGTTCCACCTGCAAAGCCCAGCACTGTGTTCCACCTGCAAAGCCCAGCACTGTGTTCCACCTGCAAAGCCCAGCACTGTGTTCCACCTGCAAAGACCAGCACTGTGTTCCGCCTGCAAAACCCAGCACCGTGCTCCACCTGCAAAGCCCAGCACTGTGTTCCCCCTGCAAAGCCCAGCACTGTGTTCCACCTGCAAAGCCCAGCACAGTGTTCCACCTGCAAAGCCCTGCACTGTGCTCCACCTGCAAAGCCCAGCACTGTGTTCCACCTGCAAAGCCCAGCACTGTGCTCCACCTGCAAAGCCCTGCACTGTGTTCCCCCTGCAAAGCCCAGCACTGTGTTCCACCTGCAAAGCCCAGCACTGTGTTCCACCTGCAAAGCCCAGCACTGTGTTCCACCTGCAAAGCCCAGCACTGTGTTCCACCTGCAAAGCCCTGCACTGTGTTCCACCTGCAAAGCCCTGCACTGTGCTCCACCTGCAAAGCCCAGCACTGTGTTCCACCTGCAAAGCCCAGCACTGTGCTCCACCTGCAAAGCCCTGCACTGTGTTCCCCCTGCAAAGCCCTGCACTGTGCTCCACCTGCAAAGCCCTGCACTGTGTTCCCCCTGCAAAGCCCAGCACTGTGTTCCACCTGCAAAGCCCTGCACTGTGTTCCACCTGCAAAGCCCAGCACTGTGTTCCACCTGCAAAGCCCAGCACTGTGTTCCACCTGCAAAGCCCAGAACTGTGCTCCACCTGCAAAGCCCAGCACTGTGTTCCACCTGCAAAGCCCTGCACTGTGTTCCACCTGCAAAGCCAAGCACCGTGCTCCATCTGCAAAGCCCAGCACAGTGTTCCCCCTGCAAAGCCCAGCACCGTGTTCCACCTGCAAAGCCCAGCACTGTGTTCCCCCTGCAAAGCCCAGCACAGTGTTCCCCCTGCAAAGCCCAGCACTGTGTTCCACCTGCAAAGCCCAGCACTGTGCTCCACCTGCAAAGCCCTGCACTGTGTTCCCCCTGCAAAGCCCAGCACTGTGTTCAACCTGCAAAGCCCAGCACCGTGTTCCACCTGCAAAGCCCAGCACCGTGTTCCACCTGCAAAGCCCAGCACTGTGTTCCACCTGCAAAGCCCAGCACTGTGTTCCCCCTGCAAAGCCCAGCACTGTGTTCCCCCTGCAAAGCCCAGCACAGTGTTCCACCTGCAAAGCCCAGCACTGTGTTCAACCTGCAAAGCCCAGCACAGTGTTCCACCTGCAAAGCCCAGCACCGTGTTCCACCTGCAAAGCCCAGCACTGTGTTCCCCCTGCAAAGCCCAGCACTGTGTTCCCCCTGCAAAGCCCAACACTGTGTTCCACCTGCAAAGCCCAGCATTGTGTTCCACCTGCAAAGCCCAGCACTGTGTTCCCCCTGCAAAGCCCTGCACTGTGTTCCACCTGCAAAGCCCAGCACTGTGTTCCACCTGCAAAGCCCAGCACTGTGTTCCCCCTGCAAAGCCCAGCACTGTGTTCCCCCTGCAAAGCCCAACACTGTGTTCCACCTGCAAAGCCCAGCACTGTGTTCAACCTGCAAAACCCAGCACTGTGTTCCCCCTGCAAAGCCCAGCACTGTGTTCAACCTGCAAAGCCCAGCACTGTGTTCCCCCTGCAAAGCCCAGCACTGTGTTCCACCTGCAAAGTCTGACACTGTGTTCAACCTGCAAAGCCCAGCACTGTGTTCCCCCTGCAAAGCCCTGCACTGTGTTCCCCCTGCAAAGCCCTGCACTGTGTTCTACCTGCAAAGCCCTGCACTGTGTTCCACCTGCAAAGCCCAGCACTGTGTTCCCCCTGAAAAGCCCAGCACTGTGCTCCACCTGCAAAGCCCAGCACTGTGTTCCGCCTGCAAAGCCTGACACTGTGTTCCACCTGCAAAGCCCAGCACTGTGTTCCGCCTGCAAAGCCCAGCACTGTGTTCAACCTGCAAAGCCCTGCACTGTGTTCCCCCTGCAAAGCCCAGCACTGTGTTCCCCCTGCAAAGCCCAGCACTGTGTTCCACCTGCAAAGCCCAGCACTGTGTTCCACCTGCAAAGCCCAGCACTGTGTTCCCCCTGCAAAGCCCAGCACTGTGTTCCACCTGCAAAGTCTGACACTGTGTTCAACCTGCAAAGCCCAGCACTGTGTTCCCCCTGCAAAGTCTGACACTGTGTTCCACCTGCAAAGCCCTGCACTGTGTTCAACCTGCAAAGCCCTGCACTGTGTTCCCCCTGCAAAGCCCAGCACTGTGTTCCACCTGCAAAGCCCAGCACTGTGTTCCACCTGCAAAGCCCAGCACTGTGTTCCACCTGCAAAGCCCAGCACTGTGTTCCCCCTGAAAAGCCCAGCACTGTGCTCCACCTGCAAAGCCCAGCACTGTGTTCCGCCTGCAAAGTCTGACACTGTGTTCCACCTGCAAAGCCCAGCATTGTGTTCCGCCTGCAAAGCCCAGCATTGTGTTCCCCCTGCAAAGCCCTGCACTGTGCTCCACCTGCAAAGTCCAGCACAGTGTTCCACCTGCAAAGCCTGACACTGTGTTCCACCTGCAAAGCCCAGCACTGTGTTCCGCCTGCAAAGCCCAGCATTGTGTTCCCCCTGCAAAGCCCAGCACTGTGCTCCACCTGCAAAGCCCTGCACTGTGTTCCACCTGCAAAGCCCTGCACCGTGTTCCACCTGCAAAGTCCAGCACAGTGTTCCACCTGGAAAGCCTGACACTGTGTTCCACCTGCAAAGCCCTGCACTGTGCTCCACCTGCAAAGCCCAGCACCGTGTTCCGCCTGCAAAGCCCAGCATTGTGTTCCCCCTGCAAAGCCCAGCACTGTGTTCCGCCTGCAAAGCCCAGCATTGTGTTCCCCCTGCAAAGCCCTGCACTGTGCTCCACCTGCAAAGCCCAGCATTGTGTTCCCCCTGCAAAGCCCAGCACTGTGTTCCGCCTGCAAAGCCCAGCATTGTGTTCCCCCTGCAAAGCCCAGCACCGTGTTCCACCTGCAAAGCCCAGCACCGTGTTCCCCCTGCAAAGCCCAGCACTGTGCTCCCCCTGCAAAGCCCTGCACTGTGTTCCACCTGCAAAGCCCAGCACTGTGCTCCCCCTGCAAAGCCCAGCACTGTGTTCCCCCTGCAAAGCCCAGCACTGTGTTCCACCTGCAAAGCCCAGCACTGTGCTCCCCTTGCAAAGCCCAGCACAGTGTTCCACCTGCAAAGCCCAGCACTGTGTTCCACCTGCAAAGCCCAGCACTGTGCTCCCCCTGCAAAGCCGAGCACTGTGCTCCCCCTGCAAAGCCCAGCACTGTGCTCCACCTGCAAAGCCCAGCACTGTGTTCCACCTGCAAAGCCCAGCACTGTGTTCCACCTGCAAAGCCCAGCACTGTGCTCCCCCTGCAAAGCCCAGCACTGTGTTCCCCCTGCAAAGCCCAGCACTGTGCTCCACCTGCAAAGCCCAGCACTGTGCTCCACCTGCAAAGCCCAGCACTGTGTTCCACCTGCAAAGCCCAGCACTGTGTTCCACCTGCAAAGCCCAGCACTGTGTTCCACCTGCAAAGCCCAGCACTGTGTTCCACCTGCAAAGCCCAGCACTGTGTTCCACCTGCAAAGCCCAGCACTGTGTTCCACCTGCAAAGCCCAGCACTGTGTTCCACCTGCAAAGCCCAGCACTGTGTTCCCCCTGTAAAACCCAGCACTGTGCTCCCCCTGGAAAGCCCAGCACTGTGTTCCACCTGCAAAGCCCAGCACTGTGTTCCACCTGCAAAGCCCAGCACTGTGTTCCACCTGCAAAGCCCAGCACTGTGTTCCCCCTGCAAAGCCCAGCACTGTGTTCCCCCTGCAAAGCCCAGCACTGTGTTCCACCTGCAAAGCCCAGCACTGTGTTCCCCCTGCAAAGCCCTGCACTGTGTTCCACCTGCAAAGACCAGCACTGTGTTCCCCCTGCAAAGCCCTGCACTGTGTTCCACCTGCAAAGCCCAGCACTGTGTTCCACCTGCAAAGCCCAGCACTGTGTTCCACCTGCAAAGCCCAACCCTTTGTTCCACCTGCAAAGCCCAGCACTGTGTTCCCCCTGCAAAGCCCAGCACCGTATTCCCCCTGCAAAGCCCAGCACTGTGTTCCACCTGCAAAGACCAGCACCGTGTTCCCCCTGCAAAGCCCAGCACCATGTTCCCCCTGCAAAGCCCAGCACTGTGTTCCACCTGCAAAGCCCAGCACTGTGTTCCACCTGCAAAGCCCAGCACTGTGTTCCACCTGCAAAGCCCTGCACTGTGTTCCACCTGCAAAGCCCAGCACCGTGTTCCACCTGCAAAGACCAGCACTGTGTTCCACCTGCAAAGCCCAGCACTGTGCTCCCCCTGGAAAGCACAGCACTGTGTTCCCCCTGCAAAGCCCAGCACTGTGTTCCCCCTGCAAAACCCAGCACTGTGCTCCCCCTGCAAAGTCTGACACTGTGTTCCCCCTGCAAAGTCTGACACTGTGCTCCACCTGCAAAGCCCAGCACCGTGTTCCACCTGCAAAGCCCAGCACTGTGTTCCCCCTGCAAAGCCCAGCACTGTGTTCCCCCTGCAAAGCCCAGCACTGTGTTCCACCTGCAAAGTCCTGCACTGTGTTCCCCCTGCAAAGCCCAGCACTGTGTTCCGCCTGCAAAGCCCAGCACCGTGTTCCGCCTGCAAAGACCAGCACTGTGTTCCACCTGCAAAGTCCAGCACTGTGTTCCACCTGCAAAGCCCAGCACTGTGTTCCACCTGCAAAGCCCAGCACCGTGTTCCACCTGCCAATCCCAGCACTGTGTTCCACCTGCAAAGCCCAGCACTGTGTTCCACCTGCAAAGCCCAGCACTGTGTTCCACCTGCAAAGCCCAGCACAGTGCTCCACCTGCAAAGCCCAGCACCGTGTTCCACCTGCAAAGCCCAGCACTGTGTTCCCCCTGCAAAGCCCAGCACTGTGTTCCCCCTGCAAAGCCTAGCACTGTGTTCCACCTGCAAAGCCCAGCACTGTGTTCCACCTGCAAAGCCCAGCACTGTGTTCCCCCTGCAAAGCCCAGCACTGTGTTCCCCCTGCAAAGCCCTGCACCGTGTTCCACCTGCAAAGCCCAGCACAGTGCTCCACCTGCAAAGCCCAGCACCGTGTTCCACCTGCAAAGCCCAGCACTGTGTTCCCCCTGCAAAGCCCAGCACTGTGTTCCCCCTGCAAAGCCTAGCACTGTGTTCCACCTGCAAAGCCCAGCACTGTGTTCCACCTGCAAAGCCCAGCACTGTGTTCCCCCTGCAAAGCCCAGCACTGTGTTCCCCCTGCAAAGCCCTGCACCGTGTTCCACCTGCAAAGCCCAGCACTGTGTTCCACCTGCAAAGCCCTGCACAGTGTTCCACCTGCAAAGCCCAGCACTGTGCTCCACCTGCAAAGCCCAGCACCGTGCTCCACCTGCAAAGCCCAGCACCGTGCTCCACCTGCAAAGCCCAGCACCGTGCTCCACCTGCAAAGCCCTGCACTGTGTTCCACCTGCAAAGCCCTGCACTGTGTTCCACCTGCAAAGCCCAGCACTGTGTTCACCCTGCAAAGACCAGCACTGTGTTCCACCTGCAAAGCCCAGCACTGTGTTCCACCTGCAAAGCCCAGCACCGTGTTCCACCTGCAAAGCCCAGCACCGTGCTCCACCTGCAAAGCCCAGCACTGTGTTCCACCTGCAAAGCCCTGCACTGTGTTCCACCTGCAAAGCCCAGCACTGTGTTCACCCTGCAAAGACAAGCACTGTGTTCCACCTGCAAAGCCCAGCACTGTGTTCCACCTGCAAAGCCCAGCACTGTGTTCCACCTGCAAAGCCCAGCACTGTGTTCCACCTGCAAAGCCCAGCACTATGTTCCCCCTGCAAAGCCCTGCACTGTGTTCCCCCTGCAAAGCCCAGCACTGTGTTCCCCCTGCAAAGACCAGCACTGTGTTCCACCTGCAAAGCCCAGCACTGTGTTCCCCCTGCAAAGCCCAGCACTGTGTTCCACCTGCAAAGACCAGCACTGTGTTCCCCCTGCAAAGCCCAGCACCGTGTTCCCCCTGCAAAGCCCAGCACCGTGTTCCACCTGCAAAGCCCAGCACTGTGTTCCACCTGCAAAGCCCAGCACTGTGTTCCCCCTGCAAAGCCCAGCACTGTGTTCCCCCTGCAAAGCCCAGCACTGTGTTCCCCCTGCAAAGCCCAGAACTGTGTTCCCCCTGCAAAGCCCAGCACTGTGTTCCACCTGCAAAGCCCAGCACTGTGTTCCCCCTGCAAAGCCCAGCACTGTGTTCCCCCTGCAAAGCCCTGCACTGTGTTCCACCTGCAAAGCCCAGCATTGTGTTCCCCCTGCAAAGCCCAGCATTGTGTTCCACCTGCAAAGCTCAGCACTGTGTTCCACCTGCAAAGCCCTGCACTGTGTTCCACCTGCAAAGACCAGCACTGTGTTCCCCCTGCAAAGCCCAACACTGTGTTCCACCTGCAAAGCCCAGCACTGTGTTCAACCTGCAAAACCCAGCACTGTGTTCCCCCTGCAAAGCCCAGCACTGTGTTCAACCTGCAAAGCCCAGCACTGTGTTCCCCCTGCAAAGCCCAGCACTGTGTTCCACCTGCAAAGTCTGACACTGTGTTCAACCTGCAAAGCCCAGCACTGTGTTCCCCCTGCAAAGCCCTGCACTGTGTTCCCCCTGCAAAGCCCTGCACTGTGTTCTACCTGCAAAGCCCTGCACTGTGTTCCACCTGCAAAGCCCAGCACTGTGTTCCCCCTGAAAAGCCCAGCACTGTGCTCCACCTGCAAAGCCCAGCACTGTGTTCCGCCTGCAAAGCCTGACACTGTGTTCCACCTGCAAAGCCCAGCACTGTGTTCCGCCTGCAAAGCCCAGCACTGTGTTCAACCTGCAAAGCCCTGCACTGTGTTCCCCCTGCAAAGCCCAGCACTGTGTTCCCCCTGCAAAGCCCAGCACTGTGTTCCACCTGCAAAGCCCAGCACTGTGTTCCACCTGCAAAGCCCAGCACTGTGTTCCCCCTGCAAAGCCCAGCACTGTGTTCCACCTGCAAAGTCTGACACTGTGTTCAACCTGCAAAGCCCAGCACTGTGTTCCCCCTGCAAAGTCTGACACTGTGTTCCACCTGCAAAGCCCTGCACTGTGTTCAACCTGCAAAGCCCTGCACTGTGTTCCCCCTGCAAAGCCCAGCACTGTGTTCCACCTGCAAAGCCCAGCACTGTGTTCCACCTGCAAAGCCCAGCACTGTGTTCCACCTGCAAAGCCCAGCACTGTGTTCCCCCTGAAAAGCCCAGCACTGTGCTCCACCTGCAAAGCCCAGCACTGTGTTCCGCCTGCAAAGTCTGACACTGTGTTCCACCTGCAAAGCCCAGCATTGTGTTCCGCCTGCAAAGCCCAGCATTGTGTTCCCCCTGCAAAGCCCTGCACTGTGCTCCACCTGCAAAGTCCAGCACAGTGTTCCACCTGCAAAGCCTGACACTGTGTTCCACCTGCAAAGCCCAGCACTGTGTTCCGCCTGCAAAGCCCAGCATTGTGTTCCCCCTGCAAAGCCCAGCACTGTGCTCCACCTGCAAAGCCCTGCACTGTGTTCCACCTGCAAAGCCCTGCACCGTGTTCCACCTGCAAAGTCCAGCACAGTGTTCCACCTGGAAAGCCTGACACTGTGTTCCACCTGCAAAGCCCTGCACTGTGCTCCACCTGCAAAGCCCAGCACCGTGTTCCGCCTGCAAAGCCCAGCATTGTGTTCCCCCTGCAAAGCCCAGCACTGTGTTCCGCCTGCAAAGCCCAGCATTGTGTTCCCCCTGCAAAGCCCTGCACTGTGCTCCACCTGCAAAGCCCAGCATTGTGTTCCCCCTGCAAAGCCCAGCACTGTGTTCCGCCTGCAAAGCCCAGCATTGTGTTCCCCCTGCAAAGCCCAGCACCGTGTTCCACCTGCAAAGCCCAGCACTGTGTTCCCCCTGCAAAGCCCAGCACTGTGCTCCCCCTGCAAAGCCCTGCACTGTGTTCCACCTGCAAAGCCCAGCACTGTGCTCCCCCTGCAAAGCCCAGCACTGTGTTCCCCCTGCAAAGCCCAGCACTGTGTTCCACCTGCAAAGCCCAGCACTGTGCTCCCCTTGCAAAGCCCAGCACAGTGTTCCACCTGCAAAGCCCAGCACTGTGTTCCACCTGCAAAGCCCAGCACTGTGCTCCCCCTGCAAAGCCGAGCACTGTGCTCCCCCTGCAAAGCCCAGCACTGTGCTCCACCTGCAAAGCCCAGCACTGTGTTCCACCTGCAAAGCCCAGCACTGTGTTCCACCTGCAAAGCCCAGCACTGTGCTCCCCCTGCAAAGCCCAGCACTGTGTTCCCCCTGCAAAGCCCAGCACTGTGCTCCACCTGCAAAGCCCAGCACTGTGCTCCACCTGCAAAGCCCAGCACTGTGTTCCACCTGCAAAGCCCAGCACTGTGTTCCACCTGCAAAGCCCAGCACTGTGTTCCACCTGCAAAGCCCAGCACTGTGTTCCACCTGCAAAGCCCAGCACTGTGTTCCACCTGCAAAGCCCAGCACTGTGTTCCACCTGCAAAGCCCAGCACTGTGTTCCACCTGCAAAGCCCAGCACTGTGTTCCACCTGCAAAGCCCAGCACTGTGTTCCCCCTGCAAAACCCAGCACTGTGCTCCCCCTGCAAAGCCCAGCACTGTGTTCCACCTGCAAAGCCCAGCACTGTGTTCCACCTGCAAAGCCCAGCACTGTGTTCCACCTGCAAAGCCCAGCACTGTGTTCCCCCTGCAAAGCCCAGCACTGTGTTCCCCCTGCAAAGCCCAGCACTGTGTTCCACCTGCAAAGCCCAGCACTGTGTTCCCCCTGCAAAGCCCTGCACTGTGTTCCACCTGCAAAGACCAGCACTGTGTTCCCCCTGCAAAGCCCTGCACTGTGTTCCACCTGCAAAGCCCAGCACTGTGTTCCACCTGCAAAGCCCAGCACTGTGTTCCACCTGCAAAGCCCAACCCTTTGTTCCACCTGCAAAGCCCAGCACTGTGTTCCCCCTGCAAAGCCCAGCACCGTATTCCCCCTGCAAAGCCCAGCACTGTGTTCCACCTGCAAAGACCAGCACCGTGTTCCCCCTGCAAAGCCCAGCACCATGTTCCCCCTGCAAAGCCCAGCACTGTGTTCCACCTGCAAAGCCCAGCACTGTGTTCCACCTGCAAAGCCCAGCACTGTGTTCCACCTGCAAAGCCCTTCACTGTGTTCCACCTGCAAAGCCCAGCACCGTGTTCCACCTGCAAAGACCAGCACTGTGTTCCACCTGCAAAGCCCAGCACTGTGCTCCCCCTGCAAAGCACAGCACTGTGTTCCCCCTGCAAAGCCCAGCACTGTGTTCCCCCTGCAAAACCCAGCACTGTGCTCCCCCTGCAAAGTCTGACACTGTGTTCCCCCTGCAAAGTCTGACACTGTGCTCCACCTGCAAAGCCCAGCACCGTGTTCCACCTGCAAAGCCCAGCACTGTGTTCCCCCTGCAAAGCCCAGCACTGTGTTCCCCCTGCAAAGCCCAGCACTGTGTTCCACCTGCAAAGTCCTGCACTGTGTTCCCCCTGCAAAGCCCAGCACTGTGTTCCGCCTGCAAAGCCCAGCACCGTGTTCCGCCTGCAAAGACCAGCACTGTGTTCCACCTGCAAAGTCCAGCACTGTGTTCCACCTGCAAAGCCCAGCACTGTGTTCCACCTGCAAAGCCCAGCACCGTGTTCCACCTGCCAATCCCAGCACTGTGTTCCACCTGCAAAGCCCAGCACTGTGTTCCACCTGCAAAGCCCAGCACTGTGTTCCACCTGCAAAGCCCAGCACAGTGCTCCACCTGCAAAGCCCAGCACCGTGTTCCACCTGCAAAGCCCAGCACTGTGTTCCCCCTGCAAAGCCCAGCACTGTGTTCCCCCTGCAAAGCCTAGCACTGTGTTCCACCTGCAAAGCCCAGCACTGTGTTCCACCTGCAAAGCCCAGCACTGTGTTCCCCCTGCAAAGCCCAGCACTGTGTTCCCCCTGCAAAGCCCTGCACCGTGTTCCACCTGCAAAGCCCAGCACTGTGTTCCACCTGCAAAGCCCTGCACAGTGTTCCACCTGCAAAGCCCAGCACTGTGCTCCACCTGCAAAGCCCAGCACCGTGCTCCACCTGCAAAGCCCAGCACCGTGCTCCACCTGCAAAGCCCAGCACCGTGCTCCACCTGCAAAGCCCTGCACTGTGTTCCACCTGCAAAGCCCTGCACTGTGTTCCACCTGCAAAGCCCAGCACTGTGTTCACCCTGCAAAGACCAGCACTGTGTTCCACCTGCAAAGCCCAGCACTGTGTTCCACCTGCAAAGCCCAGCACCGTGTTCCACCTGCAAAGCCCAGCACCGTGCTCCACCTGCAAAGCCCAGCACTGTGTTCCACCTGCAAAGCCCTGCACTGTGTTCCACCTGCAAAGCCCAGCACTGTGTTCACCCTGCAAAGACAAGCACTGTGTTCCACCTGCAAAGCCCAGCACTGTGTTCCACCTGCAAAGCCCAGCACTGTGTTCCACCTGCAAAGCCCAGCACTGTGTTCCACCTGCAAAGCCCAGCACTATGTTCCCCCTGCAAAGCCCTGCACTGTGTTCCCCCTGCAAAGCCCAGCACTGTGTTCCCCCTGCAAAGACCAGCACTGTGTTCCACCTGCAAAGCCCAGCACTGTGTTCCCCCTGCAAAGCCCAGCACTGTGTTCCACCTGCAAAGACCAGCACTGTGTTCCCCCTGCAAAGCCCAGCACCGTGTTCCCCCTGCAAAGCCCAGCACCGTGTTCCACCTGCAAAGCCCAGCACTGTGTTCCACCTGCAAAGCCCAGCACTGTGTTCCCCCTGCAAAGCCCAGCACTGTGTTCCCCCTGCAAAGCCCAGCACTGTGTTCCCCCTGCAAAGCCCAGAACTGTGTTCCCCCTGCAAAGCCCAGCACTGTGTTCCACCTGCAAAGCCCAGCACTGTGTTCCCCCTGCAAAGCCCAGCACTGTGTTCCCCCTGCAAAGCCCTGCACTGTGTTCCACCTGCAAAGCCCAGCATTGTGTTCCCCCTGCAAAGCCCAGCATTGTGTTCCACCTGCAAAGCTCAGCACTGTGTTCCACCTGCAAAGCCCTGCACTGTGTTCCACCTGCAAAGACCAGCACTGTGTTCCACCTGCAAAGACCAGCACAGTGTTCCACCTGCAAAGCCCTGCACTGTGTTCCACCTGCAAAGACCAGCACTGTGTTCCACCTGCAAAGACCAGCACAGTGTTCCACCTGCAAAGCCCTGCACTGTGTTCCACCTGCAAAGCCCAGCACTGTGTTCCCCCTGCAAAGCCCAGCACTGTGTTCCCCCTGCAAAGCCCTGCACTGTGTTCCACCTGCAAAGACCAGCACTGTGTTCCGCCTGCAAAGCCCAGCACTGTGCTCCACCTGCAAAGCCCAGCACTGTGCTCCCCCTGCAAAGCCCAGCACAGTGTTCCCCCTGCAAAGCCCTGCACTGTGTTCCACCTGCAAAGCCCAGCACTGTGTTCCACCTGCAAAGCCCAGCACTGTGTTCCACCTGCAAAGCCCAGCACAGTGTTCCACCTGCAAAGCCCAGCACTGTGTTCCACCTGCAAAGCCCTGCACTGTGCTCCACCTGCAAAGCCCAGCATTGTGTTCCACCTGCAAAGCCCAGCACAGTGTTCCACCTGCAAAGCCCAGCATTGTGTTCCACCTGCAAAGCCCAGCACAGTGTTCCACCTGCAAAGCCCAGCACAGTGTTCCACCTGCAAAGCCCAGCACCGTGTTCCACCTGCAAAGCCCAGCACAGTGTTCCCCCTGCAAAGCCCAGCACTGTGTTCCCCCTGCAAAGCCCAGCACTGTGTTCCACCTGCAAAGCCCTGCACTGTGTTCCGCCTGCAAAGCCCAGCACTGTGCTCCCCCTGCAAAGCCCAGCACTGTGCTCCCCCTGCAAAGCCCTGCACTGTGCTCCACCTGCAAAGCCCTGCACTGTGCTCCACCTGCAAAGCCCAGCATTGTGTTCCACCTGCAAAACCCAGCACAGTGTTCCACCTGCAAAGCCCTGCACTGTGCTCCACCTGCAAAGCCCAGCACAGTGTTCCCCCTGCAAAGCCCAGCACTGTGTTCCCCCTGCAAAGCCCAGCACTGTGTTCCACCTGCAAAGCCCTGCACTGTGTTCCCCCTGCAAAGCCCAGCTCTGTGTTCCACCTGCAAAGCCCTGCACTGTGTTCCCCCTGCAAAGCCCAGCACTGTGTTCCACCTGCAAAGCCCTGCACTGTGTTCCCCCTGCAAAGCCCAGCACTGTGTTCCACCTGCAAAGCCCAGCACTGTGCTCCACCTGCAAAGCCCTGCACTGTGTTCCACCTGCAAAGCCCAGCACCGTGTTCCACCTGCAAAGCCCAGCACTGTGTTCCCCCTGCAAAGCCCAACACTGTGTTCCCCCTGCAAAGCCCTGCACTGTGTTCCGCCTGCAAAGCCCAGCACTGTGTTCCCCCTGCAAAGCCCAGCACTGTGTTCCACCTGCAAAGCCCAGCACCGTGTTCCACCTGCAAAGACCAGCATTGTGTTCCACCAGCAAAGCCCAGCACTGTGTTCCCCCTGCAAAGCCCAGCACTGTGTTCCCCCTGCAAAACCCAGCACTGTGTTCCCCCTGCAAAGCCCAGCACCGTGTTCCACCTGCAAAGCCCAGCACAGTGTTCCCCCTGCAAAGCCCAGCACCGTGTTCCACCTGCAAAGCCCAGCACAGTGTTCCCCCTGCAAAGCCCAGCACTGTGCTCCACCTGCAAAGCCCTGCACTGTGTTCCCCCTGCAAAGCCCTGCACTGTGTTCCGCCTGCAAAGCCCAGCACTGTGCTCCACCTGCAAAGACCAGCACTGTGTCCCCCCTGCAAAGCCCAGCACCGTGTTCCGCCTGCAAAGCCCAGCACCGTGTTCCACCTGCAAAGCCCAGCACAGTGTTCCACCTGCAAAGCCCAGCACTGTGTTCCCCCTGCAAAGCCCAGCACAGTGTTCCACCTGCAAAGCCCAGCACTGTGTTCCCCCTGCAAAGACCAGCACCGTGTTCCACCTGCAAAGCCCAGCACCGTGTTCCACCTGCAAAGCCCAGCACTGTGTTCCCCCTGCAAAGCCCAGCACCGTGTTCCACCTGCAAAGACCAGCACTGTGTTCCACCTGCAAAGCCCAGCACTGTGTTCCCCCTGCAAAGACCAGCACCGTGTTCCACCTGCAAAGCCCAGCATTGTGTTCCCCCTGCAAAGCCCAGCACTGTGTTCCCCCTGCAAAGCCCTGCACTGTGCTCCACCTGCAAAGCCCTGCACTGTGATCCACCTGCAAAGCCCAGCACTGTGTTCCCCCTGCAAAGACCAGCACTGTGTTCCCCCTGCAAAGCCCAGCACTGTGTTCCACCTGCAAAGCCCAGCACAGTGTTCCCCCTGCAAAGACCAGCACTGTGTTCCACCTGCAAAGCCCAGCACTGTGTTCCACCTGCAAAGCCCAGCACTGTGTTCCACCTGCAAAGCCCAGCACCGTGCTCCACCTGCAAAGCCCAGCACAGTGTTCCACCTGCAAAGCCCAGCACTGTGTTCCCCCTGCAAAGCCCTGCACTGTGTTCCCCCTGCAAAGCCCAGCACTGTGTTCCCCCTGCAAAGCCCAGCACAGTGTTCCACCTGCAAAGCCCTGCACTGTGCTCCACCTGCAAAGCCCAGCACTGTGTTCTCCCTGCAAAGCCCAGCACAGTGTTCCACCTGCAAAGCCCTGCACTGTGCTCCACCTGCAAAGACCAGCACCGTGTTCCACCTGCAAAGCCCAGCACCGTGTTCCACCTGCAAAGCCCAGCACAGTGTTCCACCTGCAAAGCCCAGCACTGTGTTCCCCCTGCAAAGCCCTGCACTGTGTTCCCCCTGCAAAGCCCAGCACCATGTTCCACCTGCAAAGCCCAGCACTGTGTTCCACCTGCAAAGCCCTGCACTGTGTTCCCCCTGCAAAGCCCAGCACCGTGTTCCACCTGCAAAGCCCAGCACTGTGTTCCCCCTGCAAAGCCCTGCACTGTGCTCCACCTGCAAAGCCCAGCACTGTGTTCCCCCTGCAAAGCCCTGCACTGTGCTCCACCTGCAAAGCCCTGCACTGTGCTCCACCTGCAAAGCCCAGCACTGTGTTCCCCCTGCAAAGCCCTGCACTGTGTTCCCCCTGCAAAGCCCAGCACTGTGTTCCACCTGCAAAGCCCAGCACTGTGCTCCACCTGCAAAGCCCTGCACTGTGTTCCCCCTGCAAAGCCCAGCACTGTGTTCCACCTGCAAAGCCCAGCACTGTGTTCCCCCTGCAAAGCCCAGCACCGTGTTCCACCTGCAAAGCCCAGCACCGTGTTCCACCTGCAAAGCCCAGCACCGTGTTCCCCCTGCAAAGCCCAGCACCGTGTTCCACCTGCAAAGCCCAGCACTGTGTTCCACCTGCAAAGCCCAGCACTGTGTTCCCCCTGCAAAGCCCTGCACCGTGTTCCACCTGCAAAGCCCTGCACTGTGTTCCCCCTGCAAAGCCCAGCACCGTGTTCCACCTGCAAAGCCCTGTACTGTGTTCCACCTGCAAAGCCCAGCACTGTGTTCCCCCTGCAAAGCCCAGCACTGTGTTCCCCCTGCAAAGACCAGCACTGTGTTCCCCCTGCAAAGCCCAGCACTGTGTTCCACCTGCAAAGCCCTGCACAGTGTTCTCCCTGCAAAGCCCTGCACCGTGTTCCCCCTGCAAAGCCCAGCACTGTGTTCCACCTGCAAAGACCAGCACTGTGTTCCCCCTGCAAAGACCAGCACTGTGTTCCACCTGCAAAGCCCTGCACTGTGTTCCACCTGCAAAGCCCAGCACTGTGTTCCCCCTGCAAAGCCCAGCACTGTGTTCCACCTGCAAAGACCAGCACTGTGTTCCCCCTGCAAAGACCAGCACTGTGTCCCCCCTGCAAAGACCAGCACTGTGCTCCACCTGCAAAGACCAGCACTGTGCTCCACCTGCAAAGCCCTGCACTGTGTTCCACCTGCAAAGCCCAGCATTGTGTTCCGCCTGCAAAGCCCAGCACAGTGTTCCACCTGCAAAGCCCAGCACTGTGTTCCCCCTGCAAAGCCCAGCACCGTGTTCCGCCTGCAAAGCCCAGCACCGTGTTCCACCTGCAAAGACCAGCATTGTGTTCCACCTGCAAAGCCCAGCACTGTGTTCCCCCTGCAAAGCCCAGCACAGTGTTCCACCTGCAAAGCCCAGCACTGTGTTCCCCCTGCAAAGCCCAGCACTGTGTTCCGCCTGCAAAGCCCAGCACTGTGCTCCACCTGCAAAGCCCAGCACTGTGTTCCACCTGCAAAGCCCAGCACCATGTTCCACCTGCAAAGCCCTGCACTGTGTTCCCCCTGCAAAGCCCTGCACTGTGTTCCGCCTGCAAAGCCCAGCACTGTGCTCCACCTGCAAAGCCCTGCACTGTGTTCCACCTGCAAAGTCTGACACTGTGTTCCCCCTGCAAAGCCCAGCACTGTGTTCCCCCTGAAAAGCCCTGCACTGTGTTCCCCCTGAAAAGCCCTGCACTGTGCTTCAAGTGTGGTGCTAAGTTCTTGTAAAGTTCCACATTCAGACACACCAGTAAGGGGCCCCACAATACTATATATATATGTAAAATGAAGAATAATTGAAACGTACCACTTTTCCTCATGACTAAAACATCACCGCATTCATCTTCAATTGGAAGAAATATCTCTGGGACAACAATAAGTATCCTTCTTTTTGGAGGTGGGTTTATGTTCCATATGCACTCCACATGGGCCGGGTAATTGCCTGGGTAGTTGGGAGACTCAATGTATCCAGTGTAATCTCCTAATTCACCTCCACAGTGCTGATCTGTGAACACACAGCAGTGATCATGTTGTACAGATACATAAAAATTGTACAGGTCAGTGGAAAATTTACCCTGGGAATAAGTGCTTCCTAATTTGTTGAAGAGAAAGAACTAATTATGTAGGAGTCCTCCATAGAGTAGTCCTGTCGATCTGTCTGTCTCTCTCCAGCTATCAAGATGTATTTCAATACAAAAAGTAAAGCTAGGTAGATGCTACACCCGACTGCTATATGCAGGGCACTTACCTAGGTAAGTTCTTCTGTTACACACGGTAATTATACAGAAATACCTGACTGCTGCATGATGGACTACTACCTAGGTAAGTGCTTCTGTTACACGCAGTAATTATATAGATACACCTGACTGCTGTATGATGGACTCCTACCTAGGTAAGTGCTTCTGTTACATACAGTAATTATATAGATACACCTGACTGCTGTATGATGGACTCCTACCTAGGTAAGTGCTTCTGTTACACACAGTAATTCTATAGATATACCTGACTGCTGTATGATGGACTCCTACCTAGGTAAGTGCTTCTGTTACACAGTAATTATATAGATACACCTGACTGCTGTATGATGGACTCCTACCTAGGTAAGTGCTTCTGTTACACACAGTAATTCTATAGATATACCTGACTGCTGTATGATGGACTCCTACCTAGGTAAGTCCTTCTGTTACACACAGTAATTATATAGATACACCTGACTGCTGTATGATGGACTCCTACCTAGGTAAGTGCTTCTGTTACACACAGTAATTCTATAGATATACCTGACTGCTGTATGATGGACTCCTACCTAGGTAAGTCCTTCTGTTACACACAGTAATTATATAGATACACCTGACTGCTGTATGATGGACTCCTACCTAGGTAAGTGCTTCTGTTACACACAGAAATTATAGATGATGGACTCCTACCTAGGTAAGTGCTTCTGTTACACACAGTAATTATATAGATACACCTGACTGTGGTATGATGGACTCCTACCTAGGTAAGTGCTTCTGTTACATGCAGTAATTGTACAGATACATCTAACTGTGGTATGATGGACTCCTACCTAGTTAAGTGCTTCTGTTACACGCAGTAATTGTACAGATACATCTAACTGCTGTATGATGGACTCCTACCTAGGTAAGTGCTTCTGTTACACACAGTAATTATATAGATACACCTGACTGCTGTATGATGGTCTCCTACCTAGGTAAGTGCTCCTGTTACACATAGTAATTATATAGATACACCTGACTGCTGTATGATGGACTCCTACCTAGGTAAGTGCTTCTGTTACACACAGCAATTATATAGATACACCTGCCTGCTGTATGATGGACTCCTACCTAGGTAAGTACTTCTGTTACACACAATTATATAGATACACCTGACTGCTGTATGATATAGACACACACTAACTGTATATATATATATATATATATATATATATATATATATATACAGTTTCCTAATTGTTCTATCGATAACACCTACATAAGTCCTTCTGTTATAGACAAAAATAAAATAGATACACCTAACTGCTGTATGATGGACACACACTAATTACATAGGTATACCTGACACACATACAGGACTGCTGCCTCTAGTTCTTTGGTTCCCAGCCGTGTCTTCAGAGACCCCCAACAGGTCACATCTTTGGGATTTTCCTACTTGTGAGTTAATGAAATAACTGAGCCTTTGATTAACTAACCTGTGCACAAGCAAGTTAATCCTAAAGACACGGCCTGCTAGGGGTCCATGATAAGGTGGTTGGGAACCACTGCACAAGTTTGCTTCTGTCAGTTGATATGGAAGGTAGACTTACTTTTGCAATGTGTGACATTTGTGGACCCATCAAAATCTGTACTTGTGTTCCCTGGGCACGTTATGCAGAAATTCAACCCAAACTCAGGCTGGTAAGTTCCGATGGGACATCTGATACATCTGTGTGTTGTAGAGTTGTAGTAATGTCCCGGGGAGCAGTGAACTGTAGGTAAATGAATAAGCTGTAACACTACAGAACCAGAGTCTACAGATTGATCTATACAGGAGGATTCCCACATGATCGGAAGTAACAGACAGACTGTTGTGCTAAGATGAATTGGAGCTAATCTGAATCAAATCATTTACACTGTAGGAAAGAAATACAAATCTGTGAAAACTCATGCACAATCTTGAAACAACCTCCATAAGTAAAATCATCAACTTTTATTGTACATACTAAAACATATTACCACAGCTTCATTGGTCGATACATACACTGAAGGAGAGACTTTGATAGTGGGTACAGTCAATCAGATGTTAAAGATTCGGTGATCATGAATAAGCTTATAGTAAGAGAAACGCGTGGATCGAACTGATGTGTCATCTTTAACATCTGATTGACTGTACCCACTATTAAAGGGATAGTGATACTTCGTTTTAACTTTAATTTATTTTGTAGGCATTAAAAAAACATGAAGAATGATACAAGTCTTATCTCTCAAACCTTTATGGTTTAAGAGATATTCACAAGCAAAGTTTCCCCTCCCGCCCCTTTTTCCTAGTGTAAGTCATCTCTTCTCAGATGTGGAATCTGGTTGCTAGACCAGACAGATAACAGAAGGGGACAATCTTCTTCCTACGAGAACAATGAAAGCCCTGCCCACCTTGACACGTTTTTCAGCTTTTTCCCTCATCTTAATTGAAGATTGTCCCTCTCTGCAGTCTACCTGGGCACTTCCCTTCTGATCTGGCTGAACAGTGCGGGGATACTTTGCTTGTGAATATCTCTTAAACCATAAAGGTTTGAGAGATAAGACTTATATCGTTCTTCATGTTTTTTTAATGCCTACAAAATAAAATAAAGATAAAACGAAGTATTACTATCCCTTTAAAGTCTCTCCTTCAGTGTATGTATTGACCAATGAAGCTGTGGTAATATGTTTTAGTACATACAGTAAAAGATGATGATTTTACTTATGGACTGTTGAACATGTTTCAAGGTTGTGATTGAGTTTTCACAAATATTATACATGTATGAGAGCTTATAGAGAGGCTCTTTTCACAGCACCCTTTCTAGTCACGGTCCTGTTTTTAGAAAAATAGAAAACTCAAATGCGCTATCACCAGTGTACAAAAATATATAAATAATAATGTATACTAAACTATAAAACGGTCAGCAAAAAATACCAACTAACACCATCACTCTATGTGTTATCAAATCTAAAAACAAAAAATAAACCAGTATTTCTGCGCCCTAAATAAATCTAATTGACGAGAGAAAGAAATGCAGAAAAAAATAGTTTGCCAATGGAGAAGCTTTCACTCGAAAAGATAGAATTTCTACTAATTGAAATCTAAGTAATCGAATATAACTTTATATCCAATGTACATAATAGAAAGTTATATTATAATATAAAAGTTATGCAATCAATCAGAAATCTATCCACATATGTAATCACATAAACCACATATATACAGATCTTTAAAAAAACAATAACCCTAAAAGAGAGGAGATTCGTTCCACAACCCAGAACGCATCAACTTCCGTCCTAAATATCTCCTAAACAAACACTATGACAGGAGATATAATGTGCCTGTGTATAGTGTAACAAAAAACTCCCTCCACATTAAATACAATGTATCCAAAGAAGATATACACTTACACCCCGGAGAATGCCACGTCTCCACCTATAAGACAGCGCCAACGTTTCCACCAAAGGCACCTAAGGTTACCGCATATATATATATAACGGGAACCCACGTGTCTAACCGTAAGATGAAAAAAAAGGCACCACCCAAAATGATCGAAACGCCACGTCTCCAAATGGTTAAGTGTACAATAATTATATGTAGATCTGTGCTTATGTTCTCCGTAAAAACGGAGAACTAATACTCACACGATCCACCCAATACGTATATAATAAAGACTATATTATAGAACAGAAGTTATAAAAGTTGAAATCATTCAAATTGTAACACGATAATCAAAGATCTTTAATAAAAATATACATATAATATCCTAAAATATAGCTATCTATCACAAGTCCACATGGAGCATGTCGTTGGTGTACACTTAAATAAAAAACCGCTTGGTATTATACCGAAAAATAGTGTCTACAGCACTACGAACAAATAGAAAGAAAGGTGTTGAAGAAGACCAGTATGAAATGTTGCACTCTACCAAGACTTATAGGCAGGTGGACTTAACGATATTGATCCCTGTTGAACGCTCTGTTGCAAAACAACGTTCACCACCGCCGTCTTCACTCAGATAATATAAGAGAATATATGTAGAACAACTTTGTTGTAATATCCTATGCCAAGACTTTATTGGCAGGTGGGCTTTGATTTTATAATTCACTGAAATCAAATGAATAATCAAATAGCTTGTGACTCACCACCGCCGTCTTCACTTGGACTTACTAGTTATAATTGCGTCTTTTGCATACATGTTTGTCTTCAAACTTTAACACCTGGTAGATCTCACAAACGATGTAACACAGACTCCAATGTTGTTCACTGTTGGAGTATCATCTAACACATTTCTTCCAGATATCCAATATTATATCTTCTATGGTGACTTGTAGTCCAATAACTAAAAGTTCATAAATGTATAAAAATAATATAAAAAATGCTCCCACAATTGAGGACTTAGAAAATACTCTGTCAACGCGTTTCCGAAGGAAGCTCCTTCCTTTCTCAAGACAAAAAATTGTATATAAAACAATCTTTTAGATCTCAACCTTTTTATTGCAAAGATCCCGCCTTTTAATTAAAGGCGTGGGGCTATAATTTCAAACACAGGCAACTTTATTGCATTCTCCTAAAGGAAACCAAACAATTCGAATTCAGCATTTAACCCCTTAGGTTGAAGAGTATGTATATCAAAAATCCACCTAGCTTCACTACGTGACATAGCCGCCATATGGTTACCTCCTCTCCAATCTGGTTGAACTCTATCAATGGCAAAGAACGTCAAATGCTTCGGATCCGAATTGTGAGTCTCCTTAAAGTGCAAAGATACACTATGTTGTTCAAATCCTTTTTCTATATTACGTATATGTTCAGCTATCCTTATATTCAAATTTCTTTTTGTACGTCCCACATACTGTTTTTGACAAGTACATTGTAAAACATATATCACATTTTTTGATTTACAGGAAAAGAAATGTTTTATTTTAAATTCTTTCTTAGTACTAGTGGAAATAAATTCTTTTATTTTCTTATTATTCTTTGTTTTTTTACAACACACACATCTACCACAACTATAAAAACCCATAATCTCCTCACCAAACCTAATCTGTTGATTGATAGGTCTATTTTTAACTGTTGGAGCCAAAATGGTCCCTATATTCCTAGCTTTTTTATAAACCACTTTTGGATTATCAGGTAAAAAAATATTTAATAGTTTATCCTGTTGTAAATAATGCCAATGTCTCCTTATAATCTTATTGAAATATTTATAATCGGTATTATAATTAATAACCAAAGCCAATTGGAAAGACACATTGTTTCCTATTTCCCTATCTTCCTTGACCTTAGACATTAACAATTCACTTCTATCTATTTCCTTGGCTTTAATTACCGCCCTATCAAATTCTACTTTATTATAACCTCTCTTAACAAATTTATCCTCGAGTCTAAACAACTCTTCTTCATAAACTACTGGGTCAGTACAATTTCTTTTTAACCTTCTTACCTCTCCAAAAGGAATATTGAGTAACCATTTGTCAAAATGACAACTACTGGGAGGAATTAAACTATTAGCATCCACAGGTTTACAATAATTTTTGGCAAAAATTTTTCTGTCACTTATATAAAAAGTAACATCCAAAAAATTGACAGATGTATGACTATAAGTGGCAGAAAAATGCAAATTGTAATTATTCATATTGATGTACTCCAAAAACAAAATTAGAGACTTCTCATCCCCCCTCCAGGTGGGGGTCTAAGGTCAAGGAAGATAGGGAAATAGGAAACAATGTGTCTTTCCAATTGGCTTTGGTTATTAATTATAATACCGATTATAAATATTTCAATAAGATTATAAGGAGACATTGGCATTATTTACAACAGGATAAACTATTAAATATTTTTTTACCTGATAATCCAAAAGTGGTTTATAAAAAAGCTAGGAATATAGGGACCATTTTGGCTCCAACAGTTAAAAATAGACCTATCAATCAACAGATTAGGTTTGGTGAGGAGATTATGGGTTTTTATAGTTGTGGTAGATGTGTGTGTTGTAAAAAAACAAAGAATAATAAGAAAATAAAAGAATTTATTTCCACTAGTACTAAGAAAGAATTTAAAATAAAACATTTCTTTTCCTGTAAATCAAAAAATGTGATATATGTTTTACAATGTACTTGTCAAAAACAGTATGTGGGACGTACAAAAAGAAATTTGAATATAAGGATAGCTGAACATATACGTAATATAGAAAAAGGATTTGAACAACATAGTGTATCTTTGCACTTTAAGGAGACTCACAATTCGGATCCGAAGCATTTGACGTTCTTTGCCATTGATAGAGTTCAACCAGATTGGAGAGGAGGTAACCATATGGCGGCTATGTCACGTAGTGAAGCTAGGTGGATTTTTGATATACATACTCTTCAACCTAAGGGGTTAAATGCTGAATTCGAATTGTTTGGTTTCCTTTAGGAGAATGCAATAAAGTTGCCTGTGTTTGAAATTATAGCCCCACGCCTTTAATTAAAAGGCGGGATCTTTGCAATAAAAAGGTTGAGATCTAAAAGATTGTTTTATATACAATTTTTTGTCTTGAGAAAGGAAGGAGCTTCCTTCGGAAACGCGTTGACAGAGTATTTTCTAAGTCCTCAATTGTGGGAGCATTTTTTATATTATTTTTATACATTTATGAACTTTTAGTTATTGGACTACAAGTCACCATAGAAGATATAATATTGGATATCTGGAAGAAATGTGTTAGATGATACTCCAACAGTGAACAACATTGGAGTCTGTGTTACATCGTTTGTGAGATCTACCAGGTGTTAAAGTTTGAAGACAAACATGTATGCAAAAGACGCAATTATAACTAGTAAGTCCAAGTGAAGACGGCGGTGGTGAGTCACAAGCTATTTGATTATTCATTTGATTTCAGTGAATTATAAAATCAAAGCCCACCTGCCAATAAAGTCTTGGCATAGGATATTACAACAAAGTTGTTCTACATATATTCTCTTATATTATCTGAGTGAAGACGGCGGTGGTGAACGTTGTTTTGCAACAGAGCGTTCAACAGGGATCAATATCGTTAAGTCCACCTGCCTATAAGTCTTGGTAGAGTGCAACATTTCATACTGGTCTTCTTCAACACCTTTCTTTCTATTTGTTCGTAGTGCTGTAGACACTATTTTTCGGTATAATACCAAGCGGTTTTTTATTTAAGTGTACACCAACGACATGCTCCATGTGGACTTGTGATAGATAGCTATATTTTAGGATATTATATGTATATTTTTATTAAAGATCTTTGATTATCGTGTTACAATTTGAATGATTTCAACTTTTATAACTTCTGTTCTATAATATAGTCTTTATTATATACGTATTGGGTGGATCGTGTGAGTATTAGTTCTCCGTTTTTACGGAGAACATAAGCACAGATCTACATATAATTATTGTACACTTAACCATTTGGAGACGTGGCGTTTCGATCATTTTGGGTGGTGCCTTTTTTTTCATCTTACGGTTAGACACGTGGGTTCCCGTTATATATATATATGCGGTAACCTTAGGTGCCTTTGGTGGAAACGTTGGCGCTGTCTTATAGGTGGAGACGTGGCATTCTCCGGGGTGTAAGTGTATATCTTCTTTGGATACATTGTATTTAATGTGGAGGGAGTTTTTTGTTACACTATACACAGGCACATTATATCTCCTGTCATAGTGTTTGTTTAGGAGATATTTAGGACGGAAGTTGATGCGTTCTGGGTTGTGGAACGAATCTCCTCTCTTTTAGGGTTATTGTTTTTTTAAAGATCTGTATATATGTGGTTTATGTGATTACATATGTGGATAGATTTCTGATTGATTGCATAACTTTTATATTATAATATAACTTTCTATTATGTACATTGGATATAAAGTTATATTCGATTACTTAGATTTCAATTAGTAGAAATTCTATCTTTTCGAGTGAAAGCTTCTCCATTGGCAAACTATTTTTTTCTGCATTTCTTTCTCTCGTCAATTAGATTTATTTAGGGCGCAGAAATACTGGTTTATTTTTTGTTTTTAGATTTGATAACACATAGAGTGATGGTGTTAGTTGGTATTTTTTGCTGACCGTTTTATAGTTTAGTATACATTATTATTTATATATTTTTGTACACTGGTGATAGCGCATTTGAGTTTTCTATTTTTCTATTGTGTTTTGTTATCACTCGTACTTTTTTGCAGCATCACATTATGAGTGTAGAAAATTCACTATTATGGACTATGAGAAATATGAGAGAAAAACAAGTTGATTTGGTATTTACACATAAGTCACAAGATGACGGAAAAGATAATATGAGTAGAGAAGGAGATGCAGAATTAAAAATGGTAAAGGAATTTAAAGATTTGGAGAAGCTTTTGGTTAAGGATACAAAGTTATATTGGGAAAGAAAGACTTTAAATAAATATTTGGAATTTGATATTGTGCCTAAAGGGTTAATAGTTGAAAAAAATCCAGCTTTTGATATACAGGAAATGGAATTTAAAAAGAAGTGGTTTGATATCACTCACAAATGTTCTTGTGATCTTATGCGTTTGATAGTGGAATATAGAACGAAGATAGCAGATGATATAGAAAATAAGATTAAAATTTCTATTAGTTCTTTAGATCGTTTTAAAGGTATGAAGAAATTTGAAGAATTAGAGAATAGAACAAAAGAAACGATCAATACATTGGAGAGAAAAATAATAGAAATCAAAAAAAAGAAATTTGTGAGAGATAAAGTTCCGATTAAAGGACATAATCTAATAGATAGATCAAATATACATTATAATGAAAAAGAAGATAAAGAATTGGAATTAAAAAATGAGGATTGGACAGTGGTAAGTTATAGAAAACGAAAATCTAGATATAATTCAAAATACTATCAGAGATATGATTATCACAATAACCATAATACAAATTATAGATCTAATTACAATAATTCAAGGTATCGATATGTGAGATCGGGGTATTTTCAAGATAGGAAAAATCCGATTGCTAAGGAGATGGATGAAATTAGATCCAGTACATCCATGGATGAAAAGAAGATAGATGCGAATATAGCTGCTAAAGAAGGTGATGGTGAAATACCTTCCACATCATCTTCTTTTTTAGGATTAGGCAAAAGGAAGAACAAAAAGAAAAATGTAGTGACAATAGAACAGGAGAACAACAAAAAAAGATTGTTAGAAGAAGAGGAAGTAGAGGGAGAGGCTTATCAAAAAGAGAAGTTGCAGAAAACATAGATTCTAATGATAGTACTGGGATTTTTAATTTGAGTTCGTATGTGTTAAATACATCAGAAATAAAAATATTGTCTAAGGGCCTTAAATTTGCCCCAAATGTATCCTTTAATAAATTTGATGCATATATTAGCGTCAAAAAATTTATAAGAAATTTATGTTTAAAAAAATATTACATGAAGAATAAAATACAATACATACAACAAGAAGATGTTTTTATTCATACGGACTTGAAAGAAAAATCCAAGTTTTTCCCAAAAGAAGAAATTAGTGACAAAATGGAAATCTTTCAAAATTTAGTTGAAAAAGACATAAGAAAGTTTGATTGTAATAAAAGAAATTTTCAATATAATCTAACTAGAGAGGAGAAAAGGATTATGAAAACACTAAGAGATAATAAGGAAGTCATAATACGACCTGCGGATAAAGGTGGAGGGATAGTTTTATTAAATATAGAAGATTATAACAAAGAAGCTTTACGGATATTGTCTGATGATATAACCTATCTAAAATTAGATTTAGACCCTACAATTACATATCAAGAAGAATTAAAAACTCTTTTAGATCGAGGAAGAGACAAAGGTATTTTAAATAGTAAAGAATACAATTTTGTGTATATAAAAGATCCTAGGTTACCGGTATTCTATTATTTACCCAAAGTACATAAAAATTTGACCAATCCACCTGGTCGGCCAATAGTATCCGGCATCGGTTCAATTAGTTCAAATCTTTCAGCCTATGTAGACAAGTTCTTACAAGATTCAGTTAAATTGCTCAAGTCATATATTAAAGACACGACTCAAATTTTAAATATTGTTAATGGAGTTGATTGGGAGATAGAATATTTTTTAGTTACAGTTGATGTAACATCATTATATTCAGTAATTAGCCATGAAAAGGGATGTCAGGCAGTAGATTTTTATTTATCCCAAAGACTTGATATGCATAGAGAACAGATAGATTTTATTATTGTATGCATTCAATTTATTTTAACCCATAATTATTTTTGGTTTGATTCTACGTTCTTCCTCCAGATACTTGGATGTGCGATGGGCACCAGATTTGCGCCAAGTTATGCTAACTTATTTATGGGATGGTGGGAGGAGTTATTTATTTGGAATAACAATCCCTTTGACGCAAGTCTGGTGCTCTGGAAGAGATACATCGATGATGTGTTTTTTATCTGGAGGGGGGATGAGAAGTCTCTAATTTTGTTTTTGGAGTACATCAATATGAATAATTACAATTTGCATTTTTCTGCCACTTATAGTCATACATCTGTCAATTTTTTGGATGTTACTTTTTATATAAGTGACAGAAAAATTTTTGCCAAAAATTATTGTAAACCTGTGGATGCTAATAGTTTAATTCCTCCCAGTAGTTGTCATTTTGACAAATGGTTACTCAATATTCCTTTTGGAGAGGTAAGAAGGTTAAAAAGAAATTGTACTGACCCAGTAGTTTATGAAGAAGAGTTGTTTAGACTCGAGGATAAATTTGTTAAGAGAGGTTATAATAAAGTAGAATTTGATAGGGCGGTAATTAAAGCCAAGGAAATAGATAGAAGTGAATTGTTAATGTCTAAGGTCAAGGAAGATAGGGAAATAGGAAACAATGTGTCTTTCCAATTGGCTTTGGTTATTAATTATAATACCGATTATAAATATTTCAATAAGATTATAAGGAGACATTGGCATTATTTACAACAGGATAAACTATTAAATATTTTTTTACCTGATAATCCAAAAGTGGTTTATAAAAAAGCTAGGAATATAGGGACCATTTTGGCTCCAACAGTTAAAAATAGACCTATCAATCAACAGATTAGGTTTGGTGAGGAGATTATGGGTTTTTATAGTTGTGGTAGATGTGTGTGTTGTAAAAAAACAAAGAATAATAAGAAAATAAAAGAATTTATTTCCACTAGTACTAAGAAAGAATTTAAAATAAAACATTTCTTTTCCTGTAAATCAAAAAATGTGATATATGTTTTACAATGTACTTGTCAAAAACAGTATGTGGGACGTACAAAAAGAAATTTGAATATAAGGATAGCTGAACATATACGTAATATAGAAAAAGGATTTGAACAACATAGTGTATCTTTGCACTTTAAGGAGACTCACAATTCGGATCCGAAGCATTTGACGTTCTTTGCCATTGATAGAGTTCAACCAGATTGGAGAGGAGGTAACCATATGGCGGCTATGTCACGTAGTGAAGCTAGGTGGATTTTTGATATACATACTCTTCAACCTAAGGGGTTAAATGCTGAATTCGAATTGTTTGGTTTCCTTTAGGAGAATGCAATAAAGTTGCCTGTGTTTGAAATTATAGCCCCACGCCTTTAATTAAAAGGCGGGATCTTTGCAATAAAAAGGTTGAGATCTAAAAGATTGTTTTATATACAATTTTTTGTCTTGAGAAAGGAAGGAGCTTCCTTCGGAAACGCGTTGACAGAGTATTTTCTAAGTCCTCAATTGTGGGAGCATTTTTTATATTATTTTTATACATTTATGAACTTTTAGTTATTGGACTACAAGTCACCATAGAAGATATAATATTGGATATCTGGAAGAAATGTGTTAGATGATACTCCAACAGTGAACAACATTGGAGTCTGTGTTACATCGTTTGTGAGATCTACCAGGTGTTAAAGTTTGAAGACAAACATGTATGCAAAAGACGCAATTATAACTAGTAAGTCCAAGTGAAGACGGCGGTGGTGAGTCACAAGCTATTTGATTATTCATTTGATTTCAGTGAATTATAAAATCAAAGCCCACCTGCCAATAAAGTCTTGGCATAGGATATTACAACAAAGTTGTTCTACATATATTCTCTTATATTATCTGAGTGAAGACGGCGGTGGTGAACGTTGTTTTGCAACAGAGCGTTCAACAGGGATCAATATCGTTAAGTCCACCTGCCTATAAGTCTTGGTAGAGTGCAACATTTCATACTGGTCTTCTTCAACACCTTTCTTTCTATTTGTTCGTAGTGCTGTAGACACTATTTTTCGGTATAATACCAAGCGGTTTTTTATTTAAGTGTACACCAACGACATGCTCCATGTGGACTTGTGATAGATAGCTATATTTTAGGATATTATATGTATATTTTTATTAAAGATCTTTGATTATCGTGTTACAATTTGAATGATTTCAACTTTTATAACTTCTGTTCTATAATATAGTCTTTATTATATACGTATTGGGTGGATCGTGTGAGTATTAGTTCTCCGTTTTTACGGAGAACATAAGCACAGATCTACATATAATTATTGTACACTTAACCATTTGGAGACGTGGCGTTTCGATCATTTTGGGTGGTGCCTTTTTTTTCATCTTACGGTTAGACACGTGGGTTCCCGTTATATATATATATGCGGTAACCTTAGGTGCCTTTGGTGGAAACGTTGGCGCTGTCTTATAGGTGGAGACGTGGCATTCTCCGGGGTGTAAGTGTATATCTTCTTTGGATACATTGTATTTAATGTGGAGGGAGTTTTTTGTTACACTATACACAGGCACATTATATCTCCTGTCATAGTGTTTGTTTAGGAGATATTTAGGACGGAAGTTGATGCGTTCTGGGTTGTGGAACGAATCTCCTCTCTTTTAGGGTTATTGTTTTTTTAAAGATCTGTATATATGTGGTTTATGTGATTACATATGTGGATAGATTTCTGATTGATTGCATAACTTTTATATTATAATATAACTTTCTATTATGTACATTGGATATAAAGTTATATTCGATTACTTAGATTTCAATTAGTAGAAATTCTATCTTTTCGAGTGAAAGCTTCTCCATTGGCAAACTATTTTTTTCTGCATTTCTTTCTCTCGTCAATTAGATTTATTTAGGGCGCAGAAATACTGGTTTATTTTTTGTTTTACGGTCCTGTTTTTACCTGAAATATCCCTTTGAAGACAGATAATTAGTCTTACATGTGGATAATTAGTCATAACTGTTTCATTATGTTTGAAGAGCCATGTTAAATTAAGAGCTGCTGAAATTCTGCCGATTAAGAAACACAAATCCCCACTGATTTAAAGCGGAACTATCACCAGGGCCGGATTTGTCATAAGGCAGAGCATGCATCTTCCTACAGGCGCACCCCACAGAGGGGCACCTGTCATTGGAATAATTTTTTTTTTTTTTTTACAATATCCTCGCGCCGCCCGCCTCATGGTGAGGTCTGTGCCTGACCTGTAGCTGTTGAGTTCCCTCATTGGCTCTTTAGTAATGCAGTGCGCTGGGAGATGACATCATCTCCCAGCGCTCTGCATTACTAAAGAGAAGACCGCACGGGAGCAACAGCAGCTACAGGTCTGTGCAGAAGCACAGATCTCTCTTGCCGCTGGACCACCAGGGAGGTAGGAAATGGTAGTGGAGCTGATGGGGCAAGTTAGAGCTGATGGGGGAAATGTGGGGATGATGGGGGCAATGTGAGGGCAATATGGAGCTATTGGGGGCAATGTGGAGCTGATGGGGGCAATGGGAGGGCAAGTTGGAGCTGATGGGGCAATGTGAGGGCAAGTTGGAGCTGATGGGGGGCAATGTGAGGTCAGGTTGGAGCTGATGGGGGTAATATGGAGATTTGGAGCATTGTGGAGGTGTCCAGTGGAGATGACCAATGGGGGGGCGCTTCAGATTTCTGTGCCTACAGGCTCCTGAGATGTAAATCCGGCCCTGACCATCACTCTAAATAAAGACCCTCCCCCCCAATAATTAGGAATATGGAGTATAAGAAACAGCGCTATTATTGTGCATAAGTACCACACTGTGAAGAAATCCTTCTTCTTCTTCTGAGACTGGCGGACAGGCTTGCGCACAGACATCTTGGCTTAGAGACATCTGTGCACGTGCGCTGCCCTTCCTTGTCTCCTTCATTGTACCTTAAGGTAACAGGAAGGGACTGACGACGCAGGCACGCAGATGCCTCTAAAGCAAGAATCCTGCCCGTCAGTCTCAGAAGAAGAAGAATTTCTTCATAAAGCTTTATTTATGTGTGATAATAACACTGTTTCTAAGCATATCGCCATATGCCTAATTATGGGGAGGGGGGTTATTTAGGGTGATAGTTCTGCTTTAAATGGAATTTTTATGTCTTTGATTGGTAGAGGGCTCGCCAAAGCCCCACTGAAACAAACAGCAATTTTAATTTGTTCCCTATGCTATAGTTGATTGGCTCCAGAATTGCTCCAATTTTGATATGTGCATATGGAGACAGAATGATGAATAATCCATCCAAAGCATTAGACTTGTGCACGGCAAAAACTTTCGTTAAAATTCAATTTCGGACAAATTTTTTTTTTTTTTTTTTTTTTTTTTTTTTTTTTTTTTTTTAATTCGGAGGACCCGAATTTCGGACTGGGCCTGTTCGACTCGGAAGAAATGCATCAATAGTCCTAATTATTCTGCCAAATTTTTAAAAAAATTAAAATATTCAATAAAAAATTAAAATTAAACAAATAAAAATAAAAAAAAACATTAAACTAAATTAATAATAATATTAAATCTCTAATGAGACAGGAAGGGGTATTTTATAAACCCCTACACACATATATGTATATGTCACATCAAATTAAAGCCCTTTCTGCTCTTTAAAAAATGGTGTATAATATGTGTTTGTGCAATAAATGAGAAAGATATGAATTATGGTTGCACACACACGTAGCAAAAATGCCAAAATTGCTTGTGTCCTTATGTGGTTAATATCTGCACTTTGCATGAACTGTAAAGCACCTGTTTTACCAGATCTATTTTTAGTAGCATGTAGCAACATTGTAATGGTTTCAGGTGGGAAAGCGCCGTCCGAATTTCCAAAATTTACACCGAAACTTCGGAC
Organism: Rhinophrynus dorsalis; assembly: GCA_037306005.1. NCBI lineage: Eukaryota > Metazoa > Chordata > Amphibia > Anura > Rhinophrynidae > Rhinophrynus > Rhinophrynus dorsalis. The sequence goes on along the minus strand of CM074721.1, from coordinate 26,566,116 downwards.
TAGGTCCATTTCGAATTCTGATTTTTTTTTGTGTGAGCGGACCTTGGCTTTCGGAAGGTCCGAATGATGCCGAATACGCCTTATTTGTCCGAATTCCAAAATTAGCCAAACCGAATTGCACAAGTCTACAAAGCATCAACCAAAAAATAACCAGAGGAGGTCACAAGTTTTCAGTAATAGGAAATCTTACACTTCCTAAAAAAAAAACAACATTTACCTTAATATGGGTACAATAGCTTAATGGCCACTATGAATTAATTCTGCGTAGACTAATTCCCCCAAATAAGTCTTTAATTACTACTGAATATCATGTCGATGGAGGTGGACATGACTCTCTCTGTGGGACTCAAAGACCTCAAATCCTTCCTACTGACGACTTCCTAACAATAATTCAGGAGGAGGAGTTTGGAGTTCTAGATTTCGGAAAAAAACAAATATATTATCCTCCGTGGACTTGATATTAATTAAATACACATTTGGGAGAACCAGTCCTTGGGGAATTGATTCCTAGGTACCACTATTATTTTCTGCACAGATTAGGTATGTGTGGCTTATTAGCAGTAGAAGTTAATGTTCCTTAACCCTTTGGGTGCCAGAGGGGTACGCAACGCATTGCTTCTCAATGCGTTGCGTAGCCCGCTGGCACTCAAAAGGTTAAAGTCGCCTACCTTTCGTTTCGCAATCCTGAAATGAGACGGCACTTTCATATTTTGTCACTAGCCCCCCTCCACACGGAAAGCAAAGGGTTCGACCAGACTCTGGTTGATATGTGCCGAACGGGCACGGGCGACAAGGTTTGAACCCATCAGAAGAGTAGTGTCCAGGGGTGCACTGTCCTGAAAATACAACAAAACACATGAGAATCAAGTCTGAACTTATTGAGAGATGTTCAGGGAATATTTACCCCCCAAACATATATATTTTCCAAATTAAATGAATGCTAACACCTAAAACTGAAATGGGAACATTTGCAACATCCAGCACTCGAAAACGGCATCTACAAGATAATGTATTTGTGACAGGAGATCTAAAATCTAATAATAATCCCTTGAGTGAGGCTGACTTCTTGAGAGAGGTCACTGCTTTTTGGACCTGAGAGTGGATGATGTCTCCCAAAATGTCTTGGTACTCAAGGAGCTAAATCTCCTGCTTTTTGGGGGTAAAATATAATTACGTGGGCACCCAGTATTGGATCCTACATCCACACCGTGCCCCAGTCCAGCCACCATCTTGGGACGTCATTGTGTCATGTGTGATGACGCCACAACATGGTGCTGCCCACTGGATCACCAGGGATTTAGGATGGTGACTCAAAAAGAGCCCATCCTGCCCCTCTGCTTCTTCAGTGGGTATAAGAGTACCCTCATTTGAAAGGAGAAATACCTTTTTTTTCAACTGGTGGCATTCCTGAGAGTAATAATGACAGATAATCACCAGAGGAGGGTTGGCCTGGGGGGCATGGGGGCAATTGCCCCCCGGGTAGTCAGAAATCTGATTCAGCAGACCACTGCCTCACGCAATTTCACACTTGATTCTGTTAATGGATGAAACAGAATTATGGAGCTACACTAGTAACGTAGATCCATTACCACTGTAAGTTTGGTGGTATCACTAGTGTAGCTCCATTTAAATTTTAGCTCTATGGTATCACTACTGTAGCACCATTTCAATTGTAAGCTATGTGGCATAACTAGTATAACCCCAATTAAGTTGTAAGCTCTGTGGCATCACTAGTGTAATTCCATATCTGTTGTAAGCTCTGTGGTATCATTAGTGTACCTCCATTTGAGTTGTAAGCTCTGAAATATTACTAGTGCACTCCATTTCAGTTGTAAGCTCTGTGGTATCACTAGTGTAGCTTCATTTAAATTATAAGCTCTGTGATATCAATAGTGTACCTCCATTTCAATTATAAGCTCTGTGGTATCACTAGTGTAGCACCATTTCAATTATAAGCTCTGTGGTATCACTAGTGTAGCACCATTTCAATTATAAGCTCTATGGTATCACTTGCCTTACTTTATAACATTAATGCCAGCTATAAAATTAACAATAGGAGGTGGATTGGGACATCTTGGTGGAGCAATAACAGATATAGGCCACTTGATTCTACTTGGCACCCAGGCCAAAAGTTGCCAGCCCCCACCTGGTAATCACCAACCTAGGCATATTTACTGGGGATGCATGGTGAAATGCAAGGATTGCCAAAAAAAGCCCCTATCTCATTCCCCTAGGACCTAGAACAGGCATGTCCAACATGCAGTTCTGAAGCCACATGGGGCCCCATAGCTAATAAACTGTGGCCCCAACAGTGTTTCTCATTTTAATTACAGGGTGTCCCTGCTAGTCTAAATTCCATTCTATATCATCTTGGTTTGCTGTCACCTTTTAAACTAGACTACTACACCCACAGCACAGCAGCAAAAGCTTTGCATTTTATACCTCTCTCCAGACCTCCCAACAAAATATTAGTGCAGACATAAACAGCCATTGTTGCAGCACTTTTTAGAAGGAATTGATGAGTATTAATCCCTCCTTAGAGGGGAATCTTTGAGAATGTGGCCCTCAAGTTTGACATACCTGTCATACAGCGACCAATATACCCTTCATCTGGAAATATTCTTGGACCCTTTTCTCAAATAAGGGCACTCCTGTGTGCTCTAATTTTGGAGGATCCTATGATCAAGTTGATATTGGTACTTAGTCCAAGTTATTTGTTACTGTGAGGGACAATAAAGATTATCTATCTCACCTCCACTTCATATCTTAGAGGGCTAGAATGCCCTAATTTAAATGAGGGGCTGCCCCTCTTTCAAACAAGGGTACAAGTACATGCCTTATTAGTTTGGGTTAACTGAATGCAGGTTTGAAAAATATTCTGAATAAAGCTGTATATGCTATGTAGTTTTGTACTCCTGTCACCCACTGCAGTATGTCAACTCATACTAATAGTGTACATTTTTTGAGGGATACAATAACTAATGAATACAGTAGAAATTCCATGGTTTTCAAAGATTTCAGTATCTTTAAAGTGCTAGTCATACTTGAATGTATCTTTATTTTATACTGTAGCCATTAAAAAACCATTACAATGATATAAGTCTTATCTCTCAAACCTTTATGGTCCGAGAGATATTCTCAAGTAAAGTTTCCCCCTCCCTGGCTGTTTTGGTCAAGTCTGCAGAGAAGCCGGCGGCTCTACACCAGAGCTGAGATTGCAAGATATAAAAATAACTATTTAATTGGAAGGGTCTACAACATGTGCTTTCAAACCAGGCACACTTTGTAGACTATTCCAATGAAGTAGTTATTTTTAAAGCTTGCGATCTCGGCTCTGCTTAAGAGCCGCAGCCGATCTGAGGACCAGATTCCAAGTCTGTCAGCTAGAGCGCTGATGTCAGTCAGGGGAAAACTTTACTTGAGAATATTGCTCAAACCATAAAGGTTTGAGAGATAAGAATTATATCGTTTTTATTGTTTATTTAATGGCTACAATATAAAATAAAGATAAATTCAGGTATTACTATCACTTTAAAGTGATGGATATGTAAGAAAAACCTTTTTTCCTCTGTGATGCTACCTTCTGTAAATATTTGTGCATACCAACCTAGGGTCATTTTATGCTATTTATGGTCCCTTATACCTTTTAGTGCTAAAGAGTAACTTGCATTCAAAGACTGAAATCTTATTTACCCTTTTGAGAGCCAGAGGGGTGTCCAAGGCACAGGTCTTTGGCACTTACATGGTACAATGGAAAAGCAGTTAAACTGAATAATATCCTAACTACTATTGATGTTTACTCCATAAAATACTGGGGAAAAAAACCCGAGCTTGGAGAGAGATATGCTGGTGATGTCTCATGAAGTAGTACTTACCTCCACAACCAGATACATTTTGTGCCCCTGTGACACCTAAACCATCGTTGCTTGGACATGGTTGACAAGTCAGCTGCCCTTCAGTATCCTGGTATGTGCCAGGGGAGCAAGGGAGGCACTGATTGTGCTCTCCGCTGTAAAAGGTGCCAGCGCTGCAGGTGACTGAAAAGAAAAAGCCCAATAAGTACAGCAAAAGCACATGATACGTCATCAATATACCTGTGCACATAACTGTCTGGATGGAGAATATAAGCCTGCAATTCAAAGTGATTCCAGAAGGAAATATTTATAAAAAGGGGAACTATACAATGTGAATGAGCGGCCTTTAAATGAATAGTAAAGATTTTTTTTTATAAAAATATATATGTTGTAGGACTTTTCACTAAAGGAAAAACAATATGGAGAGATTCTTTATTAACAACATTGATGGATCCAGTACCGGGCAGGGTTAACTCCTTATAATCTTCTGACATTTAGAGTCACCTTAACATATAATGATGATGCGATGATGAAGCCTCTCCAGTCTAGTATCACCTAAACGTGGTAACGGTGAGATGAGCCACTACCATATATATATGTTGTAAAGCGGGCAGAGATGGATGAAGTGTAGTCTCTCTCCCCCCCTCTAAATACGTGGTATTGTGGTATACAAGACATAAGACGGGAGGTACACACAAAAGTACACCTGCACAATATACCTCTGCCCGTTTGTTGAGAAAATTGGAGACCGCATTACCACATACTTAGATGGGAGAGACTACACTCCATCCATCTCTGTCCGCTTTACAACATATATACTGTAGTGGCTCCATACTCTGGTAGGGTTGCCACCTTTTCTTCAAAAAAATACCGGCCAAGGCATTCCCTCCATAGACTTAACATTGGAAAGAAGCCAACTTTTTACCGGCCTGCCGGTAAAATACCAGCTGGGTGGCAACCCTATCCTCTCGCCATTACCGAGGCTTTATCATAGCATCATCATTGTATGTTAAGGTGACTTTAATCGGGAGAAGATTGTAAGGAGTTAACCGTGCCCGCTACTGGATCCATCAATCGTGAGCATGTCCTGCACCCATTTTTGATAATTTTGTTTGTAATATCACTTTATATTGATTTCTATATAGGATCCTATATAGGTATTTTCTTATTATCCATATGATGCATATGTAGATTTTATTGTACCTGTATATTAAATGTTATAGATTTTATTGCATTAAAGGAGCAGTAAACTTTTTTTTTATAAAAACATATTTTATAGCGCATTTCCTGCTGAATAAAACAAGGTCACTCCCATCGCTGTCAGATGTTTTATTCAAAACTTATAGCAGTTTAAATAACCAGGAAGTGAATTTACTGTGTTTACTTCCTGATTGTTCTAACTGACAGGAAGTGAATTTACTGTGTTTACTTCCTGATAGTTCTGACAGGAAGTGATTCATCAGTTTCTATCACATTCTATGGAGAACTGTGTGTCTCTGACTTTCCTCTCCATTAGAATCTGACAGGAAATCTAATTAGAATTTGACCACTAGAGGGCACTGCTAATGTAAAAAAATTAGGTTCAAACTGTAATAACTCTGGAAATATAAATCTCTCACCAGTGGGAGTACCCTTATTTTACTCAATAGGAAAATCCCTAAAATATATATTTTTTCATAAAAAAAAGTTTACTGTGCCTTTAAGACCAGGAGTGCTCTACTTACATTTGTTTGGGTCATTTACACTATAGGGCCCAAGGACAGTAGCAGGTCCTGATTTTGTTCTATATTTTCCTTTATTTCCCTTTATGTAATAGAATATAGCACCTGTTTTCCATTCTTTTTTGCTCTGATATAATGATATCTGTTGAAGTTTGCTTTTATGGACTTCAATAGTCCTGAATGGTTTGAAGGGAACTATTTTTTTTTATCAGGTTCTAAACTGAAACGAACTAGCAACTGACTACAATACAGATCAAATATAAATAAAAACAGTAAATACATATAACTGAAATTCGTTTGAAAAAATCCTACACAAGTAAAATCGGGAAGGATTACTTTACACTCTGCTATTTATTAAAGGTAAGACTTCTATCTCCAAGCTAGTCGCCATGCATTTAATGAATGCATGACGACTTAGTATACTAACTCAAACTGTCACAACTAGAGAACACTTATCAACTTACAAAAAAAAGGGCTGTTTGAGTTGTAATCATTTTTGAATGAAGTGTGTCCCAACAAATAGGAACTTGCCCAGTCTGAGATTCTACTGGCCACAAACATGCAATTAAAACCTCCATGTTTATAATCTGTAGGAAATCACAGATTATTTATTCATAAAAGTTAGGACCCGATGCGCTGACCTCCAGCAGGACCATTTTAATATAGAATTTTTTCATAATAGATTTGACTACTTCTTTAACTCTCAATTGACCAGAGGGGTGTGAAACGTCTTGCTTCTCAACATGATGCACACCTCTCTGTTACATGAAGGGAAAGAACAAGTGTCAGTACAGCTACCAAAGAAAAAGTGCTTGAACTACTGACTCACAGTAATCAAAATACACACAGCATGTGTTACATTGGTGATCTGACCATACACCGGTGTGATAAAACAGCGTGCAGGGATTATTATAGCCTGTCCCTGCCCAAGCACTGCTCCCGTATGGAAGTGTAGATTTCTCCAGTGTGGATGGATTCAAACAGAGAAGCGTGCTAAGTAATAATACAAGATTTATTCAAAGGGATAGTAATATTTCGTTTTATCTTTATTTTACTTTGTAGGCATTAAAAAAAACATGAAGAATAATATAAGTCTTATCTCTCATCCTTTATGGTTTGAGAGATATTCACAAGCAAAGTTTCCCCTCCCGCCCCTTTTACCTAGTGTAAGCCATCTCTTCTCAGACGTGGAATCCAGTCCATAGACCAGACAGATAACAGAAGGGGACAATCTTCTTCCTATGAGAACAATGAAAGACCTGCCCCCCTTGACAAGTTTTTCAGCTATTTCCCTTATCTTAACTGAAGATTGTCCCTCTCTGCAGTCTACCTGGTCACCTCCCTTCTGATCTGGCTGAGCAGTGTTACATCAGTAAAAGGGGCGGGAGGGGGATACTTTATCATTCAATTACTCTTGAACGACAACTCTGACAGAACTGAAATAACACTCTCCAAAGTCCAAATACTATGATGATTAAATAGAGCTGCTTTTATTATGAAACATTACTATCCCTTTAAAAACTGTATGTATATATATATATATATATATATATATATATATATATAATAATCAGATACGAAAGTTTTTTTAGTGTCTTTCAGACGCATATGTTTTTAAAATATAGTTTTTAAATAAATCTTGTATTATTACATAGCACGCTTCTTTTTTTGAATCCATCCACACTGGAGAAATCTACACTTCCATACGGGAGCAGTGCTTGAGCAGGGACAGGCTATAATAATCCCTGCACGCTGTTTTATCACACCATTGTATGGTCGGATCATAGTAACATAGTAAATTAGGTTGAATAAAGACACAAGTCCATCAAGTTCAACCTTCTCCTCATACCCCAGTGACTGAGAATTTTATAGCATCCCTGCTAACAATTAAGTTAGTCTTTATCAGACCTTCCTGATTTACCTACTAATATACAGTATAACTCTGTATGTTCCCTTTTGAAAGAAATGTATCTAATCTTCTTTTAAATGCATCCACTGTATCTGCCATAACCACCTCCTTGGGCAATGAATTCCACAATTTAACAGACCTTACTGTAAAAAAAACCCTTCCTCTGCTGAAGTCTAAACCTCCTTTCTTCTAATCTCAAGGGGTGTCCCCTGGTCACCTGATCAGGCCTTGGAATAAATAGCTCACAGTAGAGATCCTTGTATTGACTTCTCATATACTTGTACAATGTGATAAGGTCTCCTCTTAGTCGTCTTTTCTCTAGAGTAAATAAACCAAGTTTGTCTAGTCGTTCCTCATATGTCAAGTCCTCCATTCCCTTAATTAATTTTGTTGCTCTTCTCTGTACCCTCTCTAGTTCTAGTATATCCTTTTTCAGAACCGGTGCCCAAAATTGCACTGCATACTCAAGGTGAGGTCTTACCATTGATTTGTATAATGGCAAAATAATGTTGTCAGTGTTATCATGTTTTATCACACTGGTGTAAAACATGCTGTGAGTATTTTGATTATTGTGATTCAGTAGTTCAAGCGCTATTTTCTTTTGGTAGCTGTACTGACACTTGTTCTCTCTCTTCATTTCTGGGTCCGTCTGGTGGAGCACACTGTGAAGCACTGGATCGGTTGCTAAACGAGCAGCTGAACTACCCACGACTGACAAAGAATACCCAAGTGGGAGTGGGGACTGAAAATTCCTCCCATATGCGTTCTATGTCAAAACTGCACGTAAGTGCTTGATAGACCATCCAAATAAGTGAGTATCCCCTTTTGGGGTGGGTTTAACCCCTTAAGGACCAGAGGTCCCGAGGTGTGTGGTCCTTTAAGGACCAGACAGGGAAGTTCGATGTGCCGCCCCACGTGACTGATCACGTGGGGCGGCACGCTGAACCAGGGACTGAAAGAGATCGCTCCTGTCTTGAAGCGATCAACTTCAGTCCCCGGTATTACTCACAGTGCTCCTGCAGGAGCGAGGTGAGTAAAGGTAAGTGACGTATCAGGACCGTCACTGGTCCTTAAGTGCCGGACCAGCGTGACGGTCCGGGTACGTCAATGGTCCTTAAGGGGTTAAGAAGTGTATATATAGTCTATTTGGAACTATTAACATACTACTCTACGAGGCGCCGATTTATTTTCTTCTTTTTCTCTCTGTTACATGTTATCAGTACAGAATGGTAAAATCTTATACCGCATTTTCCATCCTGTAGCACCTGTCCAGTGCTGCAGGTTTCAGGCGGCTCCGCTCCCTTCGTCTGCTTGTGTGCAACTTCATATTCCGTCCCAGAGAACTGGATGTAAAACTGCTGCCGGTTGATAGATTTTTTCAGTGTCTTCATGGCTGCCTGTAACTTCTGCTCCATCTTCTTCCGCACGCAGTCCATGTTACAGGCCTCTGAGCAGAGATCACAAAAGTTTCAATGACCATGCTTAAATAGACCCCATCATATAACAACAACTGGTTACTTTGAAAGAATTTTCAAAATCACCTATATGCTGCATTAACTGCTTTTTATTTAGAATACACATTTTGTTATATAGGATTTACAGATTATGTTACTAAAAGACATGCTGATCAGGCACTTCCTGTCATAGCCCTACATGATCTCCTCCACTCACTGACACTGTTCAGTAATATAATACCCATCTCCCCTAGCACTTATTCCTACATTACCTCCCCCACTCACTGACTATGGTTATTTGGAGAGAATGGGAGTTGTAATCTCCAAAACATGAAATGCCTTCGGTTGCCTAAACATAAACTTCAGTATATGTGTTTATAAATTACTCTGTATAAATAAAATATTTTGGTCTTGCTCTTTATTCAGCTACACAAAGATATATCAATAGGTCATGAAGGAACCTACATATTATGTAAATATTCTGTTCACCAGAGTCCTGCCCCCAACACAACCACCACCTAAAACAAAAGTGCTCAATCTTTGGCCATTTTAATCTCTAGGAGTCATGTTCTCTGCCTCTCTCTCTGCTTCACGATCACAGTGAGGAGAGAGGCAGAGAACAGTGACAGACAGAATGTTTAATTACACTGCCAATTTCCACATTTGATCACTGTAGCAGCGATCACATGTGCAGAGCCACTGGGGTACACCTGAAACAAACTTCTCCGGGCCTGGAGCAATCAGTTACAGCCTCCCCACCAAGATCATGGGGTGCGCTGTGATCATTAACCCATGACGTACCAGGACCATCCTCCATTCTCAAAGGGTGGATTCCTGTCAGTTACAGCCTCTCCACCATGATCATGGGGTGCGCTGTGATCATTAACCCATGATGTACCAGGACCATCCTCCATTCTCAAACGATGGATTCTTGTGATGGACCTGGCACATCACCCGGAGTTAATGGGTTTAAGACTCAGGGGAGGGAGCTTTCTAACTGAAAGCAGTGACCTTAATGTTATTGAAATGGAGTTGCACTAGCTTAACCCTTTGAGTGCCAGAGAGGTATGCAATGCTTTTGCATACCTCTCTGGTACTCAAAAATTTACACCACTGTCATTCCCTCTCCATTCTGCCTTCAGATCTCTATGATCTGCAGGGCTGGGTGATGCCAGTGCTTCACTCCATGCTTCTGGGAGATTTCTGTCTTCTCCAAGTCTGTTGTCAGTGAATTTGCCTACACAGGGCTTCAATGGAGAGGACAGCAACGTTAAATTAAGCTCTGACATCACCTGGCCCTACAGGTTAGGAAGATCTGCAGAAAGAACAAGTGGGAATTTTAAGCTATGGAAACTAGATTCCCATAGAAGCAAGGTAACTGCATGCAGTTAACCCTTGAATGCCATTATCCCTTTGTGTCACTTAAAGAGTTAAAAAGCCCACTCTTCTAGACTTTTACTGTCCCTTTAACCTTGTCTGCCACAGGGGTGCTTAATGCACAACAATATATATTTTTAATTCAATGTATTTTCCTTTAATCCTTCATGTTCCAGCAATGCATCCGGTGTAATGCTTCGTGCTCCTTCCACAGGCACTTAAAGCGGAACTTTCACATAAACACAATTTGCTCCCAATCGATGTTTCCCATCCAATGCATTAGGGAAACTACAGTATAAATGATTAATATCAATGGCAAGTGTTAATTTTTTACCTCCTTAGTCAGTGAGCGATCTAGGGAGAGTGCTGCCACGTTGCTGACGTGACTCCTGATTGACAGCGCTCTCCCTCAACGTCCGTGTACACGGGAGTTCCTCCTCTCTCAGACAGTGTGCTATTCATCAGTGAGCAGAGAGAGGAGGAGCTAAGAAGCCGTGCTGCACAGCTTCCGCTGCTTGTGCCGCACAGAGCAAGCATCGGACAACTAAAGAACAGTGAGTTACTCTGTAAAGCTTGAAATTGGAAAAAAAAAAAAAAAAAAAAAAACCATACAGGGTTTTGGCAGAAGGCACTTGAGGATTCCAAATGGATTAACTTCAGTTGGAGTGAAAGTTCCCCTTTAAGGGGTTAATCCAGTGGTTCTCAATCCTTTTTTGCTCGGGGCACCCCTAACACTTAATCTAGAACATTCAGGGCACCCCTGACATATGTAACTACTTTATCAAGGGCATAATGAAGGGTATAATACATAAATATAAATATATAGTATTATTAGGTCTTATAATCATCCTATATAATAATTTGCTAAAAACGTGTGTAACGACAAAGTCATTGCGCAGCAGAGACTGCTGCGCATGCTGCAGTCATGCACGGTAGAGACTGCTCGCGCCGCGGCTGATACAGAGCTGGTAGCTCAGAAGGAGCGTCCAGCTCTATATCAGCCGAGGCGCGGGCAGTCTCTACTGCACATGACTGCCCCGCAACCGGCTGGCAGTGGCACTGTGGCCCGCGTAACGGGCTCTTCAACTAGTAATACCATAACTAAAAATATTGTGCATCACAAGTTCTATAAATCTTTATTTAAAAGTCAATTTTTGTCAGTGTTTATAGAAAACACAGGGCACCCTAAGTTGATGTCTGTGGCACACCAAAGAGCCACGGCACGCTGGTTGAGAATCACTGGGTTAACCATTAGACGCGTGAAGAAAATCCTGTCTCACCTGACAACTCCTCCTTCTTCATCTCCACCTCGAACTCGGCGGTGATGTAAGACACCTCCTTTCCTGGGGACTTGCGTCCGCGCCACTTCTTCGAAGAATCACACGTGAGGTTCACGAAGGCGACGTGACAATTGTCTGCACAATGGAAGGGACCTCCTTGCGTAAGAGAGGAATGACATCACAGAACGCGGAAGAGCTGGGAGCAACACGGCAAAAAGTCTAGTGATCCCCTTAATAGGAACGCAGAGGTATTAACCCTTTGAGTGCCAGAAGGGTACCCCTCTGGCACTCAAAGGGTTATAACACCAGAGGGGGTTATGCACTATCACTTCTCCAGTGCCTGTTTTATTCTACAGAGACTACACACCAATATCTCCAAAGCAGGAGAAAATAACTGGAGAAGGGATATCCCTGGAGAAGTCATTTCCGCGTTATCCCCACTTTATCACGCCTTAGTGCATCACCACCCTGGCCTTATTCATCAAACTACAGAGCAAACCAAATGTACCATAGAGTTGACATGATAACTCTGCTATTTTCCATTCATTTAAATGAAGCTTTTAAATATACATCCCATTGATATAAACGAGGTCTTAGCAATGTGTTCAAGACCTCTACCATTCAAAGGGTTAAAAGCCTCCTTTAGATCAATGGAGATTTTGGGAATGTTTCTTCATCCCCTATGGTATAATTGGTTTGCCCCAGAATTGCGTGTACATTTTCTTTCTGCATACGGCCCTTTGTTTTCAGACTACAGCTTGCGTTAACCCTTTGAATGCAATGCGTACCCCTCCGGCACTCAAAGGGTTAAAGGGGAAGTAACACCTCTTAATAATAGCCCACCGTCAACTCTACTATGGGTCAGAAAACGACCGCAATAAATCTCGCCCTTTTGCCTTTGTTCCAGAGCGCACATCTTCATTCAGTCCTGAGTGTCATATCCATGACTGTTGCTGGCAGGACCTCAAACTCCACCCACCGCACAAGGTAGTCCTAACGATAAGGACCAGAGGGGTGTTCATTTTCCTTTATCTGTTTAACTCCTTGTGTGCCAGGGAGGTGCACAATGCATTGGATTGTGCATGTCCCCGGCACTCAAAGGGTTAAAGCGGAACTATCATCAGATAACCACAGAGCCACAAATGATAATTACATTAGCGATATGCACAGTTTTATTTTCAAAAATATTTGCTGCATTAATGAAAAATAGAGCCTTTTATGCAGACAGGCAGTGGGGAACAGCGCAGACATCTTGCAGGACCAGCATCTCTGCGTCTGCGCTGTCCGTCCCCTTCAACTCCATGATTGGTGAGATGAATGCATATAGCTAATGTAATTATAATTTGCAGAGCTATGTCTTGCTGGTGAAAATTCCGCTTTAAAGGAGCAGTAAACTTTTTTTATGAAAAAATATATATTGTAGGGATTTTCCTATTGAGTAAGATAAGGGTACTCCCACTGCTGAGAGATTTAGATTTCCAGAGTTATTACAGTTTCAACCCATGTTTTTTTACATTAGCAGTGCCCTCTAGTGGTCAAATTCTAATCAGATTTCCTGTTAGAGTCTAATGGAGAGGAAAGTCAGAAAAGTCAGTGACATACAGTTCCTCATAGAATGTGACACTGCCTGTCACTTCCTGTCAGTTAGAACTATCAGGAAGTAAACACAGTAAATTCACTTCCTGTCAGTTAGAACTATCAGGAAGTAAACACAGTAAATTCACTTCCTGATTATTTAAACTGCTATAAATTTTGAATAAAACATCTGACAGTGATGGGAGTGACCTTGTTTTATTCAGCAGGAAATGCTCTATAAAATATGTGTTTTCATAAATAAAAGTTTACTGCTCATTTAAATGCATGAGATGTCTCAATTGCAGAGGATGTCTGTAGCGTCCAAAGTGAAATCCACTGGTCCCCACCTGGACAGAGAGATCACTTACCCATCACTGACGGCTTTGCCGATTCTTTCATCTTCTCTTTACTTCTCGGCCGTAAGTGGCACTTGGCATTTTTTATTTTAAAGCGAGCTGTCTGAGTGATAGGAGGCCCTAAGGCATCTACGAGAAGAGACAGAATCAAATAAAAAAACTTTACAAACTTGGACAAAACAAACAACCTACATTTTACCACTAAAAGGATCTAAATTGTGCTGGCCACACCCACATTCTGAGTTGTGGGTGTGGCCAGAGTAGACCCAATTGCTCCTGCAACACTCACTCACTCTTATTTGGCAGTTTATGCTTTACTGGTCATTACTTAACCCCTTAACGACCACTGCCGTGCCAGGACCGTCACCGCTGTCTGGCACTTAAGGTCCAGTGATGGTCCTCGCACGTCATGGAGTTCAGGGCTCCCCGCTAGCTCTGTACCGAAACTACAAAAAAAAGAAAAGCCATGTGGTCCTCAAGTGCCGTCCGCGTGTGCGCATGCCGGTCCTTAAGGGGTTAATGACCCTGACATGCCAGGACAGCAACCGATTATTCACTTAAAGGGATAGTAATGTTTCACAATAAAAGCAGCTCCGATTAATCTTCATAGTGTTTGGGACATGGAGAGTGTTATTTCAATACTGTCAGAGTTGTAGTTCAAGAGTAATTGAATGATAAAGTATCCCCCTCCCGCCCCTTTTACTGATGTAACACTGCTCAGCTCAGAGCAGCAGGACTGTCCGGATGGATCGCAGAGAGGGTCAATCTTCAGTAATCATAAGGAAAAACCTGTCCCTTGCTGTGACCTGTCCGGTAAAGTGACCAGATTCCACATCTGAGGGGAGGCGGCTTACACTAGGTAAAAGGGGCGGGAGGGGGAAACTACTCTTGAATTACAACTCTGACAGTATTGAAATAACACCCTTCCTGCCCAAAATACTATGACGATTAATTGGAGCTGTTTTTATTGTGAAACATTAATATCCCTTTAATGTTACATGGTAAGGCTATTTTCTGTGCCAGACAACAGCAGATGATGCTGAAGGCAAGACATATGAGGATAAGGGGAGTCAGGTACGGATTTCCCAATAGGCAGAATACGCAACTTCCTAGACCTCCAAATATTGAGGGGCGGTGCCTCAGCTTTGCTGGTCACACCCACATTCTGAATTGTAGGTGTGGTCAGAGCAATCTCAGTAGTTTTATAGCCCTTTACAAGCTATTATTTAATCCCTTGGATGCTAGAAATCTCCAGTGCATTGCTTTGCAGCAACCAAGGGGTTAAAGCCTTTTTTGTCCTTGCTTCTTATAGACCAAGGCTATTTTCTGTGTCAAAAAATAGTGGATGGGTATGAAGATGGGACCATTTGATAAACAGGCGTGTGGTCATAGGTGGAGCTAAGAGCACATAGAATGCCTTGCCTAGGGGCACCTGTGAAGTGAATTCTGCCACAGGACGGGGAAGTGGCTAAAGAGCATCGAGACAAAATTCTGCCCCCATCTTCAACGCCCTCCTGTAAATCCTCACTAGTGGGGTTCCACACAGTCTCTATACATGATCCAGAGCAGCAGTGATGGAGTCAGAGGAAAGGTTACCTGCACATGTCCCCATCGTGACGTTGCGTTTCTGAATGGACTTGCTTTGCTGCATTGGGACTCCGCAGCTCAATGTGTAGCTATTCTCTGCACCTAAATATTAAATAAAACATAAGAATATAACTGCCATCAGGAGGTGGGGCTGATATATAAAGGAGGTGGTGGGGGGGTATGGATAGGAAAGGTTTCATCTTATTATCACTTATTTTAACCCTTTGAGTGTCACATAGGTATGCACTGGATACCTTTCTGGCACTTAAAGGGGAGAAAATCCTAACGGCCTCTATGAATTTTGGGGTTGTGCCTTCTTTCAAGAGAAAACATTGTCAATTAGCTTTAGAGGCCCATGGAAGTGTTGGAACGCAGTTAGCACTAGCGGGGTCTGAAAACTGACTGCTCCAAGACTCTCAGACCCCGGCTCAGCACGCCAGTACACGTCTTCAGTCACGTGTGCCGACTAACTTCAAAACGGTCCTTTAGGGAAGTTCACTGAACTGCTAGTCCTTATGGGGTTAAAGGGATAGTAATGTCAGAAAAAAGTATTAATTATATGGTATATACAATTAAAAGACAGTATTTGCACTTATTTGTATCTCTCAAACCGTTATGGTTTGAGAGATATAGGAAAATGAAGTTCTCTGGTCCCTCCCCTTTCTGCTTGATGAGCTGTAAAGCTGTCAGAAGCAGATTCTGGTCGCTGGACCAGACGTGGCTCTTCAGTAGCACCGATATAATGATATCTAAAGATAAATACTTAACTTGGAACAGTCTACAAAGTGTGCCTGGCTTGCAAGCACACTGTAGACTGTTCCAATGAAGTATTTATTTCTAAAGAGCCTCTGTCTGGTCAAATGACTGGAATCTGCAGCTGTCAGCTAGATGGCAGACTTGAGTAAAACAGCCAGGAAAAGGTAACTTTAGCAAGTTATATCTCTCAAACCATAAAGGTTTGAGAGATAAGACATACATTGATGTTAATCTTTTTTTAATGTCTACAATATTAAATCAACTTAAAATTAACCATTACTATCCTTTTAAGCCAAAACTTCAAAACTGTGTATAGCGTTCACTGCACCATTTGAATGAGACAAGTCCTGTAGTATAAAATCGATCAAATTTATTCCAACAACATAAAATCCTAGGTACAAATATCATACTCTCAAGGGACTCACAACAAACTTAGCCCATCAACAAGTTTCGAGCAGATAGAACTTAATCATGATACCAGTTGATGGGATAAGTTTGTCTTGAGTCATCTGAGGTCGTGAGGCCTTTGAGAATATTAAGTGGTATGTAAGCGAAACGCGTTGATCCTTAAAGCAGACGCAACGTCCTAATAAATACCACTCCCCACATGCACACCATGACAAGAACTCAAGCACTCTGGCCACTTCAGTTAACCCTTTGAGGGCCAAGGAGGTATCCAATGCACCGCAATGCATTGGATACCTCCTCGGCAGCAACTGCCAGCAACTGTCATGTCCACCTCCATGGGTATGACATCCAGAACAGCTGAAGATGTTATGTCTTGAACATAGGTGTGGGGTAACAGTACACAGGCTCGCCCGGTCATTCCTGTTTCTCCACAATAGGCATAAGGTCAAACATTCATAGGGGTCATTAGGATTTCCTTACCATAGTAATACAAGAAGTGGGTTATTATTAGAAGCTGCTACGTCTCCCTTAAAGGGTTAAGAGCTGGTACCAACTATATATTCTATGTTTCACAGTAAATTTGCCATTGCGTACCAACCTGGTGAATAATGCGCATTGGACGGACACGACAGGAAGCAGCTATCAAGTTTCCCTAGTTTACTGCAGACCAGCTGAGACCTCGGAGCAGGTTTGGAGTTGGGGAGGCATTTTACCGTCTCTGAAAAAAGATATGAACAAAATATGACTTCTGGATAGATTGCCAGCTCTCACACACTCACGGTCAGAGGAGATGGAGGCTCCCAATCTCATGGTCAGAGGAGATGGAGGCTCCCAATCTCATGGTCAGAGGAGATGGAGGCTCCCAATCTCATGGTCAACGGGGATGGAGGCTCCCACTCTGAATTAGCGGAGATGGAGGCTCCCGCTCTCAGTTAGCGGAGATGGAGGCTCTTACTCTCAGTTAGTGGAGATGGAGGCTCCCACTCTCAGTTAGCGGAGATGGAGGCTCCCACTCTCAGTTAGCGGAGATGGAGGCTCCCACTCTCAGTTAGCGGAGATGGAGGCTCCCACTCTCAGTTAGTGGAGATGGAGGCTCCCACTCTCAGATAGTGGAGATGGAGGCTCTCACTCTCAGTTAGTGGAGATGGAGGCTCCCACTCTCACTGTCAGTTGAGATGTAGGCTCCCATGCTATCTATTAAGTTGTAGGCTCCCCCATGTCCATTAAGACAGAGGCTCCCACGCTCACATTCAGCGGAGACGGAGACTCCCACTCTCATGGTCAGTGGAGATGGAGACGCCCACTCTCATGGTCAGTGGAGATGGAGACTCCCACTCTCACTGTAAGTCGGCTCCCTCTGGAGTCAGAGAGGAAGCAGTCAGAGGAAGGTAGCGCCCTATTTACCAATACAGTCTTTCTTATTCCAGTGCAGCTTCTTCCCAGGTGGGCAGACACACTCATAGCTCCCCAGGGTGTTGATGCACCTGTAGTCACAGCTTCCATTATTTATACTGCATTCATTGATGTCTAAAAAAGATGTCAGAATTAATAATAAATACATTTTCAGGACATGTCCTGAGAAGAAAAACACAAAACATTATTGATATAAAGCACCAGAGACCTTGAGTCACAGACCTAACAGCTATAGTAAGAATACACAGGGCCGTACTCAGGCATTCTGGGAGAAACCGTTTTCACTCTAGGGGAGAACTAAAAAATTCCCATTGATTTAAATGGGGATTTTAACCCCTTGAATGCTAGAGAGGTCGCATTGTGAAGTAACATGTTGGACATCCCACTAGCATTAAAGGGGTTAAAACATGGCGGGAGGGCTTATTACAAAGACTGGGTTGCTTATAAAAATCTCATTAAAAAAAAAAACTTTAAAGGACCAGTGGGGTGTATGACACATTGCTTCTCATCCACAGCACACATCCTTCTGGTATTTAAAGGGTTAACTGTGCATCAAGATCCCTATATAAATATATGTGTGAATGAGTGTATATATGAGACGTGTGTGTATGCATGTATTTATATATGTATGTATGTGTGTGTGTAATTGCATGTGTCTGTATATAGTGTGTGTGTGTGTGTGTGTGTGTGTGTGTCCGTGTATGTGAATGTGTATATGCATGTGTGTGTCTGTGTATAGGATATATATATAGATATACAGACACAAAGACCAACCAGCCCTCCTCTATGTTAAGAATAGATGTGTGCCCTGTATTTAGCATGTATAATATTTCTAAATAAAATAAGTGAGATATTAGTTTTCACAAATTGGCCAAGTTGTGGGTAAGCTTGCCACCCCGCCAAGGTTTCTCACTGTATGGAAGTCCTACTCTATACATCTGTAATGCCCTACCTAAAAATGAAATTAAAATAAAACTTGAAATTCCCTGAGGAGATGGACCCTTTAAAGGGATAGTAATGTTTCATAATAAAAGCAGCTCTAATTAATCATCATAGTATTTGGACTTTGGAGAGTGTTATTTCAATTCTGTCAGAGTTGTAGTTCAAGAGTAATTGAATGACAAAGTGTCCCCCTCCCGCCCCTTTTACTGATGTAACACTGTTCAGCCACATCAGAAGGGAGGTGCCCAGGTAGACTGCAGAGAGGGACAATCTTCAATTAAGATAAGGGAAAAACCTGAAAAACTTGTCAAGGGGGGCAGGGCTTTCATTGTTCTCATAGGAAGAAGATTGTCCCCTGCTGTTATCTGTCTGGTCTATGGACTGCATTCCACATCTGAGAAGAGATGACTTACACTAGGTAAAAGTGGGAGGGAGGGGAAACTTTGCTTGTGAATATCTCTCAAACCATAAAGGTTTGAGAGATAAGACTTATATCGTTCATGTTTTTTTTAATGCCTACAAAATAAAATAAATATAAAACGAAGTATTACTATCCCTTTAAATAAGCTCTTGTACACAATGCAGATCCATTGGGGTCTTTTTTGCATCAGTTAAGTCCACTATATACATCTTTTTACGTCTTCTGTTTTTAATTGCATCACACTGGGACCCAGAAGAAATAACAAGAGCACATTTAAAGGGCCAATTTGTGAAAACTAATATCTCACTTATTTTATTTAGAAATATTATACATGCAAATACAGGGCACACATCTATTCTTAACATAGAGGAGCTCTGGTTTGTCTTTGTGTCTGTCTGTTTGTGCTTTGGGTTTTGGCCTGAAGTTTGGGGGTCTGGAGAACCCTTTCATTCCTAGCTGCTACCTATACGTACACTTTATAATCTCATAAAAAGTTTATTTATTGTATGGCTAGGTTATGGTGAGTTGGCGCTGTGAGTTTTCTTTTCTTTTTTGATATATATAGATATATATATATATATATATAAATATATCCTATATAATAATTCGCTAAAACGTGTGTAACGACGCAGTTATGCGCAGTAGAGACTGCGCGCTCCACGGCTGATACAGAGCTGTATCAGCCGCATTGTGGGCAGCCTCTACTGGGCATGGCTGCCCCGTGACCGGCTGGCAGTGGCACTGTGGCCCGTGTAACGGGCTCTTCAACTAGTAATATATAAATATATATAGATATGCATGTGTGTTTATGCATGTGTGTTTGTGTATATGCATGTGTGTGTGTGAACGTATGTGTGTGTATATATATATATATATATATATATATATATATATATTTTTTTTTTTTTTTGTGCATATGTGTATCTGTATGTGTGTATATCAAGGAGGGGTAGGGACTGGCTTTGAGAAGTTTATGAGAGAGCTCTGCTTAACTCCTTGATTGCCAGAAGGATATCCAAAAACCCATATGGTGCTCAGTGGGTTAATGAGAGAATCGTCATCCCTCCTACATTTTCGGGACATTTAAATCTGTAGGTGTGAGCTGATTGAAACATCCCTTCCATTTAGAACTTGCATCAAGTGTATCAGACTATAAAGAAATGTGTAATTTGTTGCAGACGCTGGGGACTGGAACTATAAATCAGGCATATGGTACATGTGTTTAATGCAGCTTAAACCCCGTGTTTTTATTGCAGGGCTCCCAGAGAGGAAATAAATCCAGGCATACGCCTTCATATTTCATTCAGTGGCTAGCGGGATTGCGTCAGTACGAGACAGGTTAAACTGAAGCAAATCTCTTTCAGCAGTAGATCTATACAACAGAGTTCCCAGACAGCAGTCCTGTGGGGCTGAGACTGTGGTTCAGAAGTGTAAAGAAATGGTTAAACAATGTATTCCCTTCCCCCAACTGATTTATAGGGGCAAAAGCGGAATTGTTGTGCAAACTACTCCCCAAATTCTCGTTCCTGAGAACTTATCTGCATGGAAGTCTACAGAAATCTTTTGCAAATCCTGTACTGTCCGGGGCAATCCAGTACATGTGGTCACCCTACAAGTGCCCCTTTTCTTGCCAGCTCCCCCCCCCCCCCCCGGCAGACGCCCATGCTTTCTGGATTGGCCCTACAGACTCCAGTTTTCTAAGTTCATTGTCCTTTCTCCAGGACAGGAGTGAGTTCCTTGGTAACTCCGCCCCTTCCCCTCCTGTTCCACCCATTCTGCCTCTTTTCAGGACAAACCCTGCCATTCCTCAATCTAATCCCGCCTACTCCTGTAAAGCCCCACCCACATTATAATGCAAGTCATGTCTCATTTGAACACTCCAAACCCCAGTTGTTACTCTGGGGGATAGTGGACATCATGGTTCCCAAGTAAGAAAATTCCTATTGATTTAAATTGCTGCTGAGAAGCATTTTGTTCAAAAGATATTGCAACTGAAACCTGAATTTTTTAGGTGCAATATTTCAAAGGACTGAAATTTTACAGTGGCACTGTTACTACACCATCCTATAGAAGTTTATGGTCAATTGACCAGAACTTTCCATAGGATGATGTAGCAATAGTGAAACTGTAAAATTTCAGGCCTTTGAGATATTGCACCTAAAAGAATTCGAGTTTTAGCTGCAATAACTTTTATCTAAAACACCTCTCAGCAGAGGGAGTACCCTTGTTTTTCTCAGGAAGATAAACTCAACTATATATTTTATTACATATTAAGTGTTACTGTCCCTTTAATATGCAAAACACACACACACACATATATTATATATATATATAGTTTTTTTTAATAGGTTTTATCCTCCTGAATAAAACAAGGACAATCTCGCTGCTGTGTATTGTTATATTTCAAAGTAATTGCAGTTCAAACATTCATTTTTTTAGGTGCAATATTTCAATGGCCTGAAATTGTATAGTGGCGCTGTTGCGACATCATCCAATGGAAATTTATGATCACCTGAACAGATCTCTCCATAGGATGCAGTAGCAACAGCGCCACTGTACTATTTCAGGCCGAAGATGCATTTCACTTTAAAAAAAAAAAAATTAAAAAAAATAAGTTTGAGCTGCAATAAATTTTGAATAAAACACCTTTCAGTAGTGGAAATACACTTGCTTTACTCTGGACGATAAACCCTACAATATATATGTTTTTGCATATTAAGTGTTACTATCCCTTTAAATAGTATATCATCTATACCAAATAACTACTTATTAACCATGGGTGGCACAGCAGAGCTGAATTTACATCCCAGGTGCCTCTAGGCAAGGCATTATAGGCACCTTTAGCTCCACCCCTGATCACACACACACACAATTCACATGGCTCAACCCCCAGACCCTTCAACTATTTCTTGGCATAGAAATTAACCTTGGCCTATAACAAGGAAAATAAAAAAAAGGATTTGGTTGCTAGTCCACTTCTCCTTCTCACCCTGTCCCTCCCACCCTGCTCCTCCCACTTGTCCTCCTTCCCACCCTGCTCCTCCCACTTGTCCTCCTTTCCACCCTGCTCCTCCCACTTGTCCTCCTTTCCACCCTGCCCCTCTCATTTCTCCTCCCTGCTCCTCCCACTTCCTACTCACTTCTCCTTCCCACCATGTTTAGCCCACTTCCCACTCACTTCTCCTCCTTCCCACCCTGTTCCTCCCACTTCTCCTCCTTCCCACCCTGTTCCTCCCACTTCCCACCCACTTCTCCTCCTTCCCACCCTGCTCCTCCCACTCCCTGCCCAATCCTCCTCCTTCCCTCCCTGTCCCTCGCACTCCCCACCCACTTCTCCTCCTTTCCACCCTGCCCCCCCACTTCTCCTCTTAGCACCTCCCACTTCCCACTCACTTCTCCTCCTTCTTACCCTGTTCCTCCCACTCCCTACCCACTTCTCCTCCTTCCCACCCTGCCCCTCCCACTTCTCATCCCTGCTCCTCCCATTTCCCACTCACTTCTCCTCCTTCCCACCCTGTGCCTCCCACTTCTCCTCCTTCCCACCATGTTCTGCCAACTTCCCTCCCACTTCTCCTCCTTCCCACTCAGTTCCTCCCACTTCTCATTCACTCCTCCTCCTTCCCACCTTGTTCCTCCCACTTCCCCCCCACTTCTCCGCCTTCCTACCTTGCTCCTCCCACTTCCCCCCCCACTTCTCCTTCCTACCTTGTTCCTCCCACTCCCCCCACTTCTCCTCCTCCTTCCCACCCTGTTCTACCCACTTCCCGCCTGCTTTATATCACAATATCAATAATCCCCACCCACCATGTTAAGCCACACCCTTTTATTATACGCATCACATAATTTACATATCCCTGGTTGCAGAGCATGAGCCCTCTATTGGCGTGCAAGAGGATTAAGTTCACAGGTATGGTCATTAGGATTTTCTTTCCATATTAAAGTGGATGGAAGTTTACAATTAGGAGGTGTTACTATCACTTTAAACATTCTATGACATCATTGAGTGAGTTACTGGTTACATTATTTAGAATTGGGACGTTTATAATCATACAAGACATAATTACCCAGAACCCCTTGGACTTTAGGGAGTTCCCCAATGCATCGCTTGTCTATACTTTGGAGACCCCTCTAGCATACAAGAAGGTGGAAACATTTACACCTAATTGTAATAGACAGTGTAAATTCCAAACCTCCGCAGTGCGTCAGTCCATACAGCGTGTAACCCTTGTGGCACAGGCACTCAAAGCTCCCGGGGTAATTGATACAGATGTGGTCGCACGTCCTCTCGAACGAACACTCATCGATATCTGTGTTAACGAGAAAGATGTGATTGGTTACTGGGACATGCTAAAAATCTCTCATCCAGATATTTCAGTATCAAAATTTCTTAACCCTTTGAGCGCCAGAGGGGTTTCGCAACGCATTGCGTACCCCCTCTGGCATTCAAAGAGTTAAAATGCTATTGTTTTAAATACCTGATACACTGTTTCGTTGAAACAATATTCCTCTCCATTTTAACTCAGAGTGCCAGTGGTATGCGATGCATTGCACAGCAACTTGTTGTGTACCCCTCTGGCACTCAAAGGGTTAACTCTGAGTGCCAGAGTGGTAAGCAAAGCAATGCAATACGTACTTCCCTTGGTTAAACCTTTGAGTGCCAGAGGGTTGAAGAATAAGCAACAATTTTTGAAGAGGAATTTTCATGTTGTATAAAGTTGCACCACAATAATTAAGTGTACGGCGACTAGCTTCAGAATAGTTCTATTACATCTCAGAAGTGCCCGATTCTAAAATAATCCTTAAAGGAGCAGTATTTTTATGAAAAAATATATATTGTAGGGATTTTCCTATTGAGTAAAATAAGGGTACTCCCACTGTGGAGAAATTTATATTTCCAGAGTTATTACAGTTTAAACCCATGTTTTTTTACATTAGCAGTGCCCTCTAGTGGTCAAATTCTAATTAGATTTCCTGTTAGTTTCAGTTCCTCATAGAATGTGATAGAAACTGCCTGTCATTTCCTGTCAGTTAGAACTATCAGGAAGTAAACACAGTAAATTCACTTCCTGTCAGAACTATCAGGAAGTAAACACAGTAAATTCACTTCCTGATTATTTAAACTGCTATCATTTTTTAATAAAACATCTGACAGCAATGGGAGTGACCTTGTTTTATTCAGCAGGAAATGCTCTGTAAAATATGTGTATTCATAAAAAAAGTTTACTGCTCCTTTAATCTTCGGAGACTGACAGCCAGGTTAGTGCCGTCTGAGTGCCTGTGCCGTCAGTCCCTTCCAGTTACCGTGTGGCACAGTGCAATGCCACTTAGAGGAGACCGGTACTGACAGCGCAGGTGTCTGCACTGATGCCTGGCTTCTGGTCTCAGAACATTAAGGATTACTTTAGAATCCGGTACTTTTGAGAGGTAACAGAAGTATTATGAAGCTAGTCGCCATATACTTAATTACTGGAGGGCGACTTTATACAACGTGAAAGTTCCGCTTTAATAATAACCCCTACTTGCCTTACTATGACCACAAAATCCTAATGACCCCTATGAATTTTACCATTGGTTTGAGAGATGACATCTGCAGTCGTGCATGTCAAGCCCACAGAGGCAGATAATAATAATTCTGGGAATGTATAAGCCTGCTTCACCCAGAGGTGTAACTAGAAGCCACCATGCCCTGGTGCAAAAAATTGCCATGCCCCCCCCATTGCACCCCCCCCATTGCTCCCAATTGCCTCCACATTGCCCCCAATAGCTACAATTGCCCCCACATTGCCCTCACTAGCCACAATTGCCTCCTCATTGCCCCTGAATTGTCACAATTGCCCCAACAGCCACAATTGCCCCCACATTGCAGCCAATAGCCACAATTGCCTCCACACTGCCACAGTTGCCACCACATTACCCCCAATTGCCCTAACATTGCCACAATTGCCCCCACATTGCCCCCAATTGCCTCCACAATTGCCCCTGAATCGCCACATTGCCTCCACTGCTGTGCTGACATCCCCCGTGCCCATCTCCTACCTCCCTGGTGGTCCAGCGGCTGGCGTGGCAGGAGAGGTCTTCTGCACAGACCTCTTTAGCCAGAGTCCCCTGTGTGGTCCTTCAGTAATGCAGAGCGCAGGGAGATGATGTAATCTCCCAGCGCTCTGCATTATTACTACAGTGCCGACGGAGCCTGGAGTGGATGGCCCAGTCAAAGGTGCGACCCCTAATATTATGCCATTGGCTTCACCATAGGATTCAGTCTCACAACTGCGGTCCTCAGAGTCTCCTAAACGTGCAGGTTATCTGGATATCCCTGTCTGTGCCCAGGAGTGTAATTAGTGTATCTTTCAATTTGATTAGTTCAGTGATTTCAGCTCCAATCCTCGAGGCACGCCAACAGATTCCATTTTAAGGATCTCTAATCAGTGGTGGAGCTACAATATAAACAGCTGGTCAGACGACCCTGCAGTAGTGCCACTGCATGTATTCAACAGCAGATGGCAATGTCTTATTAGAAATATCAGTGCAGGAATAAAAGGGGGGGGGTCCCAGGTGAATATTTTACTTAGGGCCACCAAAAACCTACAGCCGTCCCATCTCTAATTATGCATGGGAAGATTGATTACAACTACTGAGCCATGGATTACCCATCTGTGATCACGTCTGATGATCCTGAACTCCTGGGAGGAGATTCACTAAAGTGGGATAAAGCGGAGATAATTTCCCCAGCGTGATAATCACTTTAGCTCCTGTGTTATTCTATGGAGCTAAGAGCCATAAAGTCTGAGAGATCTTAGTGAACTGGCTTCATAGAATAACACAGGAAGTGGGGAAATGTTATCACTGGAGAAGTCATCTCCACTCTATCACCTCTTTATCACACTTCACCCCTCTGGCGTGTCCCTAGGACTAATGTTGAGAACCACTTGTTTAGTTTACCTGGACACAAGCAGTGAAACCACCAAACCTGCACTGTCGGGGGGGTACCTGAGGATCATGACTGAGAACTCCGCAACAGGGAAAAACATAGATTCATGATTTCTTTTGTTTTAAATGGATTGTAATGTCTGCAATAAAGTACATCTCCGAGTCTTCTCTATTGTAAACCTAACACTTTGTGCTATGCTATAACTTTATTTAGTTCAGAATGTATTAAATGTAAAAAGACCCCTCCTTCCCGCCCATTATACATACTGACTTAAAGGGATAGTAATACTCCATTATTAATATTCCCCATGTTGTAGCCCTTAAAATTCTGAATTCAACTATACCAGCCGCATCTCTCAAACCTTTATGGTTTGAGAGATATCCCACTTTCAAACTTCCCTCTTTTTGTCTTTCCCTGACGTCAGCATTCTAGCTGCGTGAAGGGAAATCAGGTCAGTGAGCATGCAACGGCTCTGCAGCAGTGCTGAGATCGCGTTACAGAAACAGAAATCCTTCACTAAAATGGTCTTCTACGTGTGCTTGGTTTGAAAGCACACGTGGAAGACCATTTTAGTGAAGGATTTCTGTTTCTATAACAAGATCTCAGCACTGCTGCAGAGCCGCTGCCTGTCCCGGGACTGGATTCCCCTTCTCTCAGCTAGAACGCTGACGTCAGGTAAAAGACAAAAAGAGAGAACTTTGAAAGAGGATATCTCTCAAACCATAAAGGTTTGAGAGATGCGGCTGGTATAGTTGAATTCAGAATTTTAAGGGCTACAACATGGGGGATAGTAATAATGAAGTATTGCTATCCCTTTACGTTTGCCCCCTTGCTGCATCCCTACAGGACAGGATTGCAGCACTAAGAGGAAGTGACCAGAAGGGGCGAGAGGAGGATATTTTTACATTTAATATCTTTGTATCTAAATAAAAGTTATTAAACATAGCACAAAGTGTTAGGTTTACAATAGAGAAGACTTGGAGATCTACTTTATTGCATACATTACTATCCCTTTAAAAACTGCCTTTAATCCCATGCATTATCTCTATCATTCTCTCTTTCTCATTAATAACCATTCCCAGAAGAAATAAGTGGGACAGAGAGAGGAATAAGGTGTAGAGTGTATAAGAGAGAGGGTTTGAAAAGAAGAGAATTAGAGACAGAGTATACTTAGGAGAGGGTGGTTAACACTTAGAATGCCGAAAGGGTAGCCAAACGCATTGCTTTACAATGTGTTGGCTATCCTTTTGGCTCTCGAAGGGTTAAGAGCAAGAGAGGAAATGAGAAGGCATGAGAGATGAAAGAAAGGCAGACAATGAGCAACAGTCAGCCAGGAAACCACATGTAGTATACACATTAGCCACTTGGTGGCATTAATCCACATAAAAACAGAAAAGAAAAGTATTTACATCAGTCCAGGCAAAGGATAGTTTACTGTAATAGCTCATAGGCACTCACCTACTGCTGGTACATATCACTATGTTCAGATGCACTGGAATAGATCTCATTATGGGTTTTATTCCTAAACAGAAGCAATTCTGGAGCAAAACCAACTACACCATCATGGATCAATGAAAATTCCCATTGAATTAAATGGGGAGAAATGCGTTGTAGATGTCACTCCTTGAAAGTAACACCCTGTAGGCAAAATGGAGCAATTCTGGGGCAGATCATCTGAACTGCAGCGAACAAATAAAAATTCCCCAAATACCCTTTGACTTAAATGGAGCTTTTGAATCAATGAGGATTTGGGAAATTTTCCCATTGTCCCCTATACAGGGTGACCAAAATTCCATTTTGCCATTCAAGGACACTGTGGAGATGAGAGCAGTAGAGTGCTGGTCCTTGGCTAGTGCAGCTATGTGAGAGGAATCACTGGACATCAGTGCACAACCTGCTCTTTCTCCAGTGCACCACATAATTCTGACCACTAGAGGGAGAACTGCCCCCTGACTGCTGTGACAAAAAGCCTGTGATAGGTTACAAGATAATGTACATCACACTCAGAGTCAGAGGCGTAACTAGAGGTCACTAGGTCTTGGTGCAAAAATTGTCATGCTTTCCCCCCCGACCACATTGCCCCAATGTCAAACTCTCTACATTGCCCCCAAAATCCACCTCTCCACATTGCCCCCAACTCCCCACATTGCCCTCAATATCCACCTCTCCACATTGCCCCCAATATCCACCTCTCCACATTGCCCCCAACTCTCTAAATTGCCCCCAATATCAATCTCTCCACATTGCCCCCAACTCTCCAAATTGCCCCAATGTCCACCTCTCCACATTGCCCCAACTCTCCAAATTGCCTCAATGTCCTCCTCTCCACATTGCCCCCAACTCTCCACATTGACCCCAATGTACTCCTCTCCACATTGCTCCCAACTCACCACATTGACCCCAATGTACTCCTCTCCACATTGCCCCCAATGTTCTCCTCTTCACATTGCCCCCAACTCTCCACATTGCCCCCAATATCCACCTCTCCACATTGACCCCAACATCCTCCTCTCCACGTTGCCCCCAATATCCACCTCTCCACATTGCCCTAATATCCACCTCTCCACATTGCCCCTAATATCCACCTCTCCACAATGCCTCCAACTTTCCACATTGCCCCCGGTGTCAGTCATCTACCTCCCTGATGGTCCAGCAGCATGGGAGGAGAGGTCTGTGCCTCCTTCTGCACAGACCTCTATTAAGAGCCGGAGCTCCTGCACTTTCCTCTCTCCAGTAATGCACACCGCTGGGAGATGATGTCCCAGTGCTCTACATTACTAGAGTGCCCATGAGGGAGAGCTCAGCTGCTAAAGGTCTATGGCGCTGGGCAGGGGAGGTGTTGCAGGGGGAGGCCGGGCCCCTAGAGTACCGGGCCCACAGGGGCGACCCCTGTGACCCCCTATTGTTACGTCACTACTCAAAGCCTTAGACTGGCATTACACTACAACAAAACTACACGGCAGCTCCGGTCTGATGTCAGGATCAAGGCTCAGTTCTCTCTCTAGTGTTTAAAGCCATCTGGAAGCCATGTTCTTGTAGCCCAGCAGATGCACTACTTTCTGCAATGGGCAGTTCTCCTTCTAATGTTTGGAACTCTGTGATCTGGAGTCTTCATCCAGGGACTTTGTATGGTCTCAGGAGGGGGCTGCCACAGATATGGGACACACATTTAAAATCCAGGACTGTCCTGGGTAATCCGGGACATGTGGTCACCCCAGTCCTATAATGGAGTAGATTTGTTCCAGGTATTAGGATGCGGTAGGTCTTCTTTAAGTCCAAATAAAACAATACTATCCCTTTAAACAGAACATGACAAGCAGAATGCATTCAGTGCAAATTGCTTGTGCAGCAGAGAGAGCCTCAAGGTGTGTGGGACTGCAATTAGACTTCCCAGCGCCTGGTCGGTCCCCATTGCTCACCCACTAAATATCAAGGCCTCAGCAGGGAATGTGAGAAATAAGAGCAGTTTTTATGTGCAGCCCTGCTCTGGATTTCCTTCCACCACCCCTGCCTGCGGCTTCTGTTATTGGCTTTCATGGTCATAATGAGGAAGAGCAACTCCATTCTGCCTGACTAAATTAGGCTTAAATTGCCTATTAAAGGTTTACTTTGCGGTAGCTGAAGCAGGCTATATCCGCCTGATTTTATTTTTTCCCTGCTCTGCCGACGATGATATTACATTGAATGGCGGGGACTTCCAGCATCGCATTAAAGGGGGGATTATTCCTGACGGATTGAGAGGCTCTTTAAGAGGAATTGTAAATATAGGAATTAGTGGGTCTTAATTTGTTTGGCAGAAGGACTTACCTAGGTGGGAATCACACAGCAGTTATGTGTATCCATGATATTACTGTGTGTAACAGAAGCACTTACCTAGGTAGGAGTCCATCATACAGCAGTCAGGTGTATCTATATAATTACTGTGTGTAACAGAAGCACTTACCTAGGTAGGAGTCCATCATACAGCAGTCAGGTGTATCTATATAATTACTGTGTGTAACAGAAGCACTTACCTAGGTAGGAGTCCATCACACAGCAGTCAGGCGTATCTATATAATCACTGTGTGTAACAGAAGCACTTACCTAGGTAGGAGTCCATCATACAGCAGTCAGGTGTATCTATATAATTACTGTGTTTAACAGAAGGACTTACCTAGGTAGGAGTCCATCATACAGCAGTCAGGCGTATCTATATAGTCACTGTGTGTAACAGAAGCACTTACCTAGTTAGGAGTCCATCATACAGCAGTCAGGCGTATCTATATAATTACTGTGTGTAACAGAAGCACTTACCTAGGTAGGAGTCCATCATACAGCAGTCAGGTTATCTATATAATTACTGTGTAACAGAAACACTTCCCTAGGCAGAAGTCCATCACACAGCAGTCAGGTGTATCTATATAATTACTGTGTGTAACAGAAGCACTTACCTAGGTAGGAGTCCATTATACAGCAGTCAGGTGTATCTATATAATTACTGTGTGTAACAGAAGCACTTACCTAGGTAGGAGTCCATCACACAGCAGTCAGGTGTAGCTATATAATTACTGTGTGTAACAGAAGCACTTACCTAGGTAGGAGTCCATCATACAGCAGTCAGGTGTATCTATATAATTACTGTGTGTAACAGAAGGACTTACCTAGGTAGGAGTGCATCATACAGCAGTCTGGTGTATCTATATAATTACTGTGTGTAACAGAAGCACTTACCTAGGTAGGAATCCATCATACAGCAGTCAGGTGTAGCTATATAATTACTGTGTGTAACAGAAGCACTTACCTAGGTAGGAGTCCATCATACAGCAGTCAGGTGTATCTATATAATTACTGTGTGTAACAGAAGCACTTACCTAGGTAGGAGTCCATCATTAATAACTTTTGAATGCAACACCTTTCAGTAGTGGGTGTACTCTTGTTTTACTCAGGGGGATAAACCCTACAACATATATTTTTTTACATTTTAAGTATTACTATCCCTTTAAAAGATAATTAAAATGGCTTAAACGGTTACGCTTTCCACAGCTGAAGCGTCACTTTTTCAAAAGCAAACAAGCCAATCTAATCAAACACAACATTTGAAGAAACTTTCTTAGAGTGACTGTTTGTGTGTCTGTGTGAGTGTCTGTAGGTGTGTGTCTGTGTGTGCATATGTATGTATGTATGTGTCTGCATGTGTGTGTGCATTTATTTGTGTGTATTTACCTGTGCTTTTGTGTATCTATTGTTTGTGTCTGTGTATGTGTGTGTGTGTGGGGGGGTATGTTTGTGTGTGTCTGTGTATGTATATATATATATATATATGTGTGTGTGTGTGTGTGTGTGTGTGTGTGTGCGTTTGTGCGCTTCAACATGATATAAAATGTCCTGTCATAGCATTATTGCAGCTTTTACCACTTGGATGCTAGAGATCAATATGTTTGGAGTCCTTGCTACCATCTACGTGGGTTAAAAAATTAGAACCTAACATTTTTGGGATACATTTTTCCCTTTCACTGCTGAAATGACCCCATATTCCTCGTACTGCTGTTTAGTGTTTTGCACCGCTTCACCTTTATCAGCAGTCTAATCCTCCAACAGGAAAGAAATCGCTGGATTTAATTACAATAGTTGAGATCTGATATGAAATATGGAACTGTTCTTTCCAACACAATATATTATTTTCAAATTGACGTTGGCCGCCTTTGTACACTTTGGTTCACAAAGCCCCTTATTAAGGTTTCATTTTTTTTTTTCTCTTATTTAATGGCCATAGCAAGTTGCCCGACCGCAGCAGACCAAAGCTGAGGTTCTA
Source organism: Rhinophrynus dorsalis (assembly GCA_037306005.1). Classification (NCBI taxonomy): domain Eukaryota; kingdom Metazoa; phylum Chordata; class Amphibia; order Anura; family Rhinophrynidae; genus Rhinophrynus; species Rhinophrynus dorsalis. Next base: position 26,534,344 of record CM074721.1, on the reverse strand, counting down.
ATCAGAAGATGAAGGGGTTGCGCAGCTGATTTGGCTGGAGGGGAATGTGCTTTTTATTATAGAGATTAGCCGAGTTTATAAGAGCAGACATGCCAGAGGGTACAGCGAGGGACTGCGCAATACGAACACCAGATACAGGGAGCAGACTGAAATTAACCCTTTGGGAAACAAAACAAAAAAATAAAAAGTGCAATTATCCAAATGGTTAAGGAAAAAAAAGAGCAATTTTGGGGCATACCAACTACACTGCAGGGGACTGGAAAAAAAACATTCCCAACTCCCTTTGATTTGAATTAGGCTTTTAACCCTTTGAGTGTTGGAGGGGTATGCCACACATGGCTCTGCAATGCATTGCGTACCCCTCCGGCACTCAGAGAGTTAACCTCTTTATTGGCTATTTAGGTGACAAAGCAATGTGTTGGCAACCGCTGTAGAATTCAACGGTTTAAAAGCCTCATGTATACCGATAGGAATTTTGGGTATTTTTATATGGCCCCTGTGGTGTTTGGATTGGGTTGGTCAGGAGGGGTACCCAATGCATTGCAAAGCAGTGTGATGGGACACCCCTTGGGCATTGAAGGGTTGTAATCAGCCTTGTAGAACATGACAGCGACTAAGGAAGGAATGGCCCATTCTTGTCTGACCTTTTCCTTAGTAAAGGCTTTATCAACTTTATCCAATACCCTTCGGTTCTAAACGTTTTCTTAAAGGGATAGTAATGTTTCAAAATAAAAGCAGCTCCAATTAATCTTCATAGTATCTGTGCCACGGAGAGTGTTATTTCAATACTGTCAGAGTTGTAGTACAAGAGTAATTGAATGATAAAGTATCCCCCTCCCGCCCCTTTTACTGATGTAACACTGCTCAACTCAGAGTAGCAAGACTGTCCGGATGGATCGCAGAGAGGCACAGTCTTCTGTCAAGGGGGGGGGGGGGGGGGTTTTCCTTATTATCACAGTAAGAAGATTGTCCCTTGCTGTGATGTGTCCGGTCAAGTGACCAGATTCCACATCTGAGGGGAGGCGGCTTACACTAGGTAAAAGGTGCAGGAGGGGGATATTTTATCATTCAATTACTCTTGAACTACATCTCTGACAGTATTGAAATAGCACTCCCCATGGCCCAAATACTATGAAGATTAATTGGAGCTGCTTTTATTGTGAAACATTACTATCCCTTTAAGTACCCCCAGTGCACAGTTTCTATTGATTCAACATTTACAAATGAATAAAACCTTGCTGCGGCCATAGTAAAATAATTTATCCGATAATCATTTGAGTACAGATCAAGGCAATGTGTTGCCCCCTTTCCCCGGTGCTCAAAGCCGCTGGTGCTCTGAGGGCTGAGGGTTAAAGGGATAGTAATACTTCATTTTATCTTTATTTTATTTTGTAGGCATTAAAAAAACATGAAGAATGATAAGTCTTATCTCTCAAACCTTTATGGTTTAAGAGATATCCACAAGCAAAGTATCCCCCCCGTTCAGCCAAATCAGAAGAGAGGTGCCCACGTAGATTGCAGAGAGGGACAATCTTCAATTAAGATAAGGGAAAAACCTGAAAAACTTGTCAAGGGGGGCAGGGCTTTCATTGTTCTCATAGGAAGAAGATTGTCCCCTGCTGTTATCTGTCTGGTCTATGGACTGCATTCCACATCTGAGAAGAGATGGCTTACACTAGGTAAAAGGGGTGGGAGGGGGGCACTTTGCTTGTGAATATCTCTCAAACCATAAAGGTTTGAGAGATAAGACTTATATCGTTCTTCATGTTTTTTTAATGCCTACAAAACAAAATAAATTTAAAACGAAGTGTTACTATCCCTTTAAGGTTGTCTGTACTATCATGGGAATAACTCTCTCACAGACAGAAGTAGAGATACATCTCACTCTCATGCCTCCTAAATGTTACGTCTGGACCCAAAATTCTAGGGAATGTTAAATCCATCTACGCATTTACAACCCTTTCCTGGCTCCTGAAATACAGAGTTGGACTCTGAACATTCTGGCTGGATCCACAGTGTTTATTTCTTTGTCACTATTGGCTAGAAAGCAGGGACACTCCTCCAATCAGGATCTAGTGATTGCTGATTTGTGCATTTCTAATCTATACAAACTGAGGAGCACAACCACTTCAACTGTAATACCACAAAACATACTCTGTCTGTTTGGGATGCCCATGGTCAAAAGCCATAAGTAATCAAAAAAACCCCAAAAAACAGAACCTTTATAGGCACTCGGCTATCATCCCTAGCAACTTGTAAAATATACCACTAATCAATCATAACTAATTTTGTTAACCCTTTGAATGCTTTACAATGCGTTGGATACCCACCTCTGACACTCAAAGGGTTAAAAATTACTGACTATATTCAAAAACATATCAAACCAGTGCCCCATGTACAACAACAAGCAATAGCCCACCCCAGTAAGAGCCCCCACCTACACCAAAACCCAACAACGCTGCACCCCAGACTAAAATCGCTAACCAAAAACAAACAACAGGGCGCAGACCCTCTAAGAGTTTATCTGTATGGCAATAGTCTATATATGCCCCTTATTTCCCAGCTTCTCACCAGATCCAGTGATTAGGAGCGTTTTTCAGAGTCTCATTCAATCCACTGTCACTATTCCAAGTTTTCTTTTATTTGTATAAAATTATCCAACGCATTTCGTGTCATAAAAAACACTTCATCAGGGATATGTCTGAAGAAGTATTTTTTATGACAAGAAATGCGTGAAAAACGCTCATAATCACGGTATCTGGTGAGAAGCTGGGAAATAAGGGGCATATATAGACTATTGCCAAACAGATAAACTCTTAGAGGGTCTGCGCCCTGTTGTTTGTTTTTGTCTACTATATACAGGTTTTTCCTGTGTTGCACATCATCCACGTGTGTGTTGGAAGGGCAACGACCACATGAGAACTGCGCAAATAAGTCAAAGAAAAGACCCCCATTGAGTAGACCTGTGTGAGATCCGTGACAAGAGCGATTACTACTACTATTATTAACTTTAGTCTCATTGTCCAACCTTCCTTTGAAATTGGACTTTATGGATTAGTAAAATATCTATTCTCTCTCTCTCTATTGGTTCACTGATGTCCATCTGAATATATTATATGGACATATACATATGTATATATTTCTTGGGGTACTCAAAATCAAATTGTCTATATTAAAACTCTGTTCCAATATTTAAGCTCTCCATAAAGTGGTGTATGGTAAAATCGCTAACCGCTAAATACAATATAGAGTAGCCGAGGGTGTATAAATGGTCTGCTTTTGGGGTTTTCATTTATGTCCACTTTTTGTTTGAACTGCGCATTTCCCTTCAAACCTACTATCTACTCTCTGCCTGTGCTAATGGCCAAACGCAGAATTCCAGTATCTGGTTATGGTTTATTAATCCCATGCCTTCCAACATTTCAAATGACCAAAAAGGGACACTTGTGCTTTAGATGGAATTCCTAGGGGAGTGGCCGTGGCATTACCAAGATATTTTAGGTTATTTCATGCCCTATTGACATCTTTTGCAACAGAATAAATAATTTAGTGCAAGACCAAAGTATTTTATTTGCACAGACTAATTTATAAACATGGATACTGAAGGTTAAATAAACATAATGTGAGTTTTATAGTTGTGGAGCAATGTGATACACTTATATACACACACCACACAATCTGATCTCCAAAACACAGGGACATCGAGGTGGGAAAGAGGGACAGAGGGATTTGGGTCTCAAAGAGGGGGAGGTATGCAGTCCTAATATCCTCCAAAAAGGGACAATTGGGAGGTATGGACACCTACCATCATCTAAAGATGGACACTTGGGAGGTATGCAGCCCTAATATCACCTAAAAAGGGACACTTGGGAGGCGTGGACCCCTAACATCTCCTAAAGAGGGACACTTGGGAGGTATGAGCCCCTATTATCTCCTAAAGAAGGACACTTGGGAAGTATGGAGTCCTAATATCTCCTAAAGAGGGACACTTGAGCGGTAAGGACCCATAACATATCTTAAAGAGGGACATTAGGGAGGTATAGACCCCTATTATCTCCTAAAGAGGGACACTTGGGAGGTATGGAGCCCCAATATCTCCTAAAGAGGGACACTAGGGAGGTATGGACCCCTATTATCTCCTAAAGAAGGACATTTGGGCAGTATGGAGCCCTAATATCTCCTAAAGAGGGACACTTGGGAGTTACGGAGGCCCAATATCTCCTAAAGAGGGACACTTGGGAGGTATGGACTACTAATGCCTCCTAAAGAAGGACACTTGGGAGGTATGGACCTCTAATATCTCCTAATGAGTGACACAGCAGGTCTATGGAAACTGTACACAAAAGCCCGGAGTTTGTCTCAGACTTCCCACCCCCCAAATGGCTAATAGGAGCTCTTAGTCAATATAATAACTGCCCTTTAATTCCATTACGCTATACAGGGCTCAAAATTTCGACTCGCCGCTAGCCAATAGCGAGTGAAAATGTAGCCCTGGCGAGTAGAAATGCAGCCCTAGTGGGTATGTTATGACTTACAGTGACAAGTAACTTTTCAGGTCTGGCTAGTAGCAAAGGACTTCACATTTTA